>JAJEJO010000185.1:272931-435914 GCA_020662805.1 Glaucomys volans
AGAAAGAAAGAAAGAAAGAAAGAAAGAAAGAAAGAAAGAAAGAAAGAAAGAAATTAAACAGGGGAAAAATTGTTGGGCAAGATCATCTCAGAAAAGATGAGATTTTAATAGGTTAACTAGTATTATAAATTTTATCTGAAAGGCATATGCATGCCAACTACTAGGACACAATTTATGCTCCAGAAAACAAAGAGGAGTTGAGTGTTGAGTGTAACTGTGATCCCAGGACACGAAGGGAGGTCTAAAATACATCCTGGTGACCACTTTGTGCTTATCCTGCTATCGAGAACTTCAAGTACGATTTCCAGAACATTCTGTCTAACCCAAAAGGTTTTTATTTTTGTTACTCATTTATAGTATCTATAAAGTATCTGTGTCTGCTCTATGTGATTTAAAGAAGTTTCTCTCACTTTTCCCTCAAACTTCAAAGCAGTGCTTTTCTTTTGTGTGGGCTCATGTAAAAATGTCAGTTTTACATGTGAATTTATGTGAATTTTGAGAACTTAAAATATAGACACAGTCTTTTATCACCAAAAATATTTGAAGGATCCAAAATACATTTTTATTATATACTTGTTTGGGATTTTTTTAACATTTGAAAACCATGTCTTTACATTAAAACATAATCCAGCCTTTCTCAAAGTGTAGTTTTGCTGATATATAGAACAGAAATTGAAATAAAATATGTCAGTTATGCCAAGCAATTCATTTTAGTGAGGAGTTCTGAGCAAACTGTGATAATGGTAATAACAATTTTAGAGTTATTGCTTGGAGATTGGAGATAAAGATTATAATAATTTTTTTCCTTTTATGTTGCAACTTAAAGAAAAACAAGCATAATATATTTTCCACCTATAGATGGCAATATTTGTACAATCATCATCTTTATTAAAAGAAGATATTATATTCATCTTTATGCAAAAATTTTTTTTGATTTTTTATTATGGGAAATTCCAAGTATACACAGAAGTAGAGAAAGTATTCTAAGGACCCGCTTTGTTCCACCACCATCTCAGGAGTCTGCTTTCACTAATCTCTATCCCCTTCCCCTCCATCTCGATAGTTTTGAAGCAAATCCCAGTCTACTACAAAATGAAAATAGAAAAAGTTACCTTACCACTTACTTGTAAAACACCTCCAAAGAATTCAAGTGTTACCCATGGTACCCTAAAAAGTAAATATATGGACACAAAAAGAAACGACCCCCAAACCCTTCCTGCTATGAAGCTGAAAAGCACTGAATGTCACATCACTGTATGAAAACACTCAGTGTCTGTCCCATGCTGAGAAGGTCCTACAGGTACGGGGCATGCAGGTAGAGTGGATTGTATAGTAGGGTTATTTTAATTTTTAAAATGACTACTGAATTACAGACGTTGCAAAATGATAAGCGACAGATGTAGGACATGCAACTCTGTCCTGGGGTTAAAAGAATAAAACCGCGTTGGAAGTTTGTGCAGTTGGCTGGGTGTAGACAGGTAATAGGAATAAGCAAGGGCAATGGAAAAGTACCGACTTGTTAGAACAAAGCAGTGACAGCTGCTGGCTCTAAAATTAGGAACAGAGACAAGAGCACCACCCAGCAACTCCCAGGGGCTCAGTCCACCCTGCGCCTCCCGGGAAGACCTTAACCCCTAAAAGAATACCAGGCAATGATCTGGCGGCTACTCGTTTTCCAAAACCTTGCAGCTCACAGAATAAGGGGCCCTTTCTCTCCAGAGGGCTGCCCTTGAATGACAGCTCAAATGAAAGCCAAGGACACTGCCCGCCGCTGGCATCTTTTCAAAGACCTTCATGTTCTCTGCACTTGACAGAATTTTCTGACATCACAGACAACTTCAAGTCTAGCGCATGTCGCTTACCTCTTTGTCATACCCCACGCGCTTCCCTCCAAACTCAGAAATTAAATGAGTACCCAGAGCAGCCTAGTGACATCACAAGAAGAGTGAATGCTTTTAGGCAGCTGGGTAACAGATTCCTTTTCACCCATCTGAAGCACAAACTTAGCCAACCACTTAAAAAAAAATCCCACATAACGACCTATAAGCAGAGCAGTTTTGTCCTCTGGATAAATAAAAGGCAACTTTAGGAGCCCAAGACCTGGTTTCTAATTCAGCCTCTGCCTGGAATCCAGCTGCCTCTGGGACTGATCTGGGGTTGGGAGGCGGGGTACTCTGAAACAGGAAACAAGAGTCCTCCCTGATAAGACCCTTGGTAACTTGGTATAAGGTACTTAGCATCATATGGGGCGGTTAATCACAACACTAAGTGCTATGGTTTGGATGTGAGGTGTCTCCCAAATTTTCCTGTATTAATGCACGACTATTCAGAGGTAAAATGACTGGATTGTGAGAGATGTAACCTAATCAGTCTGTCCTAGTTTGGACAGACTGACTCTGGAAACTGTTGGCTGGTGGGGCGTGTCTGGAAGGAGGTGGGTCAGTGGGTGTGCCCTGGAAAGGTGCATCTTCCCAGTGGACCCTTCCTACCTCTCCCTATCCTTCACCTGCTCTCTTTTTCTTCCTCTCTCTTTCTCCCACTTCTTAACTTCACCATAAGCTGAGCTGCTTTCCTCCTCCATGCCCTTTTGCCATGATATTCTTGACTCATCTTGGGCCCAAAGCAATGGAGTTGGTGGTCTGTGGGCTGAAACCTCTGAAACCATGAGCCCCAAATAAACTTCTCCTCCTCTAAGTTGTTCTTGTTGGGTATTTTGGTCACAGAGATGCAAAGGCTGACTAAAACAAAATAATCTAACTTAAACTCAGGGATTCATTTAGCCACTGACTACCCATAGAATCTGGAGCTATTCTTGATTACTTCTAAGTTAGAACTCTTAAATAATGTCAGGAAGCACTGTTTCACTTCCTCTTCTGGGAAACAGGGAAATGCTATTGTGGATACTCCTCATCTTACAATGGGGTTATATCCTAATCGACCCATCATAAACTAAAAATATGACAAGTCAAAATGCATTTACTACACCAACCCTACCAAATAGCTTAGCTTATAGCAGTGCACTGAAGTGCATTGTTTGTGTCCCCTTATGATCACGTGGCTGAGTGGGAGCTGTGACTCACTGCCACTGCCCAGCACTGCAAGAGTATCCTACTGCATGTCACTCGTCCAGGAAAAGAGGCAAATTCAAAGTACGGCTTCTATTGAATGTGTTCTGCTTGTGCACCATTGTAAGAACTAAACATGGTCAATCAAAGTGTCGTTAAGCTGAGAACCATCTGTACTTGGAATTTTGGAGATTTTTATCACAGTATGATAGCTGCCAAGTGGAGGAAATTTTCCTGGTCCTACATGTTTCTGATTAATTGGTACATAGTGGTATTAATGTGGAAACAGTTGTTGCAAAAAAATAAATTTGTGGACCACATCCACTTTCCAGGCCACCCAAAAGCAAGGAGCCTGGAAGTACTCTTGCATAATAAGGAAAAGGAGTGCCAACCCAAACGCTGGAACACTGGTGTAATTTGTGGTTTCCACTGTAAAATTCTGGAGGTGTGAAGTAAGATGTAGCAGGCTAGGAATGCAGCACATAGAACAACTTTCAGAATCCCTACACTGCTGAGGGACTGGTTAGGGTTTTTGTTGGTGGTAAATGAAAGCAGTTAGACCCTCCGCATGTCTTTCTTCAGGGAAAGAAGATGATTTTCAAATTCTATCATGTCTGCTATGATTCATTCCTTGACTGAAAAGTTGTGGTCAGCATGGAGCAGGGAAAGGCCACTACTGTGTAGGTCAGGATCTCTTGACTTAACACTCGGGTCGTTTTGGGTCAGATAATCCCTCCTCAATGTGTTGTGCATTGTAGAATGTTTAGCAACACTCCTGCCCATAGGCCACTAGATGTCAGGGGCACCGGTCCCCAATTGAGACAACCAAAAATGCCTCCAGATATCTCCCAGTGTCCCCTGGGGAACAGCACTGGTGTCCAGGTTCAACCACTGAAGCATGACTATCATCAAGTTGAGACAGCTGGTTACATTCAACAGCATTTGGGACACCATCTGGTGTAGCCATTATGAAGATTAATGAAGAATCTGTCTACCATGCTTATTTGGGAAATTTCAAAAAGTAAAATAGGTGCTGATCATCCTACCATGGTTAAAATAATCAGACTATGGTATATTCCAAGGGTTTATAAATTATAAGCAATTTTAGTTCAGTGAAGTTTCTTTTCTTTAAATCACATAGTGTCAACGACAGCTACAAGACTACAAGGTTTTTTAGATTTCTGCTTCATGAGGTACCAAAAAGAGTCAAAATCCTCCAGACAGAAAGCAGAGTGGTGGTGCCAGGGACTAGAGGAGTGGGGAATGGGGAGTAATTTGATGGGCACGGAGTTTCCATTGTGCGAGGTAAAGTTCTGGCATTCATTTATACAACATGATGTATTTAACACTACTGAACTCACAATGAGTAAGATGGTAAATTCCATGTGTATTTTACCACGATTAAAGGAAACAAGTTCACCTTATTTTGTACTAGAGGTAGGTGAACTTTCTCCACACAAACATCTCTCTGCTCTCCAGGGTAATAAACCCAGAGAAGGACTCTGATTGGCCCCAGCTTTGGACCCTCCCCATGCCTAGACCAATCAAAGATGAACAGTCTGAGGGCGCCATGATTCTCCCAGGCTGCGGGAGAGGAGCAAAAAGGAGATACCAATGACTAACCCGATTAACTCTAGCTAGGAATATGGAGTCTACAACTACCAGCTTTCATGCAAACCACAAGCTGGCATGGGCACAGAAGCACACTCCCAAAAAAGGCAAGGGAGAAATGGGGACGAGGTTCAGGGCAAATGGGCTGAATGGTCCAATATTCAATCATCATATAAATGCTCTAGTGTTTCTGTCTTACTGCCTCCTATTATTGCTGTCACCGTGTGCAAACTGAGCTGGTTACATCCACTCAAGGATTGGGACACCATCTGGTACAGTCATTATGAAGAGTTAAGACTTCTGCAAAGGGAAACCTACAATTTATAAAAACTATGGCTATGTTGAGTAAGAGCCTGCATTGCATAAGCCTGCAAAGAGGCTGGGTTTGACAGAGTTAGCTTTGTGCATCACCCTGTCAATTAAGTCATTAGATATTGAGTTGCACCCCACAGGGCTTTGGAATCCATACACCTGAGTTCACAGCCCAGCTCCACCACTTTGTAAGGTCACTTCACCTCTGGGAGCCTCCTGGTCCTTGTGAAAATTAACCCAGGTGGCAAGTACAGACATGTATCTGGCAGAGGAATAAAGACACAGGCAGGTAATTGGGGCCTCATCATGATGACATCTTCAGCAAGAAGATCAGACCCACCCAGGCAGACTCCCATCTGCTGGATTCATAGAAACAGCCACCAGCCAGGTGTGAGGGAGACCTGCCTGGAGGGAAGAATGCAGCCTGGCTCTGACACCACATTATTCTGCCACCCTCTCTGGTAGCTGTTCCTTCATCCTCAGCATCACAGGCTCTTCCCTGTCCCTGCCTTTGCTGGGGTCACTCCCCACCTCTCAACTGACTTTGGTTCTCCACTATGCAACTTGTCACTACCTCATTGCTTTTCCTTTATTCATGACAATCAGTATCTGGTGGCCTCTTGCCATATCTTTTCAGTGTCTCATTTGCTACGAAGTCTTCTCTTGAACTTCCCTGCAGCATCCCCAGGAGTAAATCTGATGGCCCCAGCCAATCACTATAACCCTCATTAGGTGGTGCTTTTACAATGGGCCCCCTTCTCAGGCTGATGATCATCTGTGAGTGAGCTGATTTCAAGTTGGTTCCTCATCTCTGGTTCGGGCACCAGTGGTCCAGGACTGGGGTTTCATGGTGTCGAAAGTGGCCAACTCTAGAAACAGGGCTAGAACACAGTTGTTTTCCAGGAGAGGAGGACTGAGTCTCCAACAGGTACCATCTTGACCAACTTCACTGCCCACATATACAGTAGGTACTCAACATGTGCTAGTTCTTATCCTTAGAGCAGCCCTGTGCTGTGTTCCAGCCACTGCATTGGGCACTGAAGAGACCCAGGTGGGAAAGATGAAATACCTGCCCCCCTGAGCTCACCATTGAGCAAAGGAAGCACATTAAAAGTTATGGGTGGGGGAAGGGAAGAATAAAAATTCAGTAGATTAGACAAAGGGGAATGAAGGGAAGGGAGGGAGGATAGGAAGAGGAAAGATAAGGGAATGAATCTGTCATGACTTTCCTATGTACATATATGGATACACCATAGTGAATCCCACCATCATGTACATCCATAAGAACAGGGTCCTAAACAGAATAAGATATATTCCATGCTTGCATAACTATATGGAAATGGAGTCCATTGCCATGCATAACTAAAAAGAACCAGTAAAAAAATAAAGGTTACATTTATTTGTAACACTTTCCAAAGAGAAAAGTTAGATGGGGCCAGGCAAGATCAGGGAGGGCACTGAATGCCATAGGCACTTTCCCAGGGACCCCACAGGGTTTCAAAATAAAGAGGAATATTTTAGTGTATCCAGGACAGTAATGACCCAGATCAGAGTAATTAGAAGGGCAGAATTTACAGATGTACGGTTTACTAATAAAGACTAGAGATAGAAGGAAGGAGAAGACGACGGCCCATAAGAGTGGGATGTGGGGAGCAATTTCAAGTGGAAAGGATAGGAAGAACATTTTTTAAAAATAGACTTTATATTTCAGATCAGTTTGAGGTTTGTGGCAAAATTGAGCAGAAGGTACAGATATTTCCCATATATTCCCACTCCCACATCCAAACAGCCCCCATCAAAGTCCCACACCAGAGCAATACATTTGTTACAATTGATGACGCTAGATTGACACATCATCACCACCTAGAGTCCAATATTCCTTAGGATTCATTTTTGGTTTTGTACCTTGTATGTTTTATGACAATATATTCACCAATACAGTATCACATGGAGTGGTTTCAAGACCCTAAAATTTTCCATTCTCCATCCATTCAACCCAATCTTTCCCCTTCCCTTGGATACCATGGCTCCTTTTCCTGTCTACTTAGTTTTGCCTTTTCCAAAATGTTACATAGAACCAGACAGGACAGTTATTTCACTTTCAGATTGAATGCTCACTTCTGTGACCTAGTAGAGTTTAAGTGCCCATGGTCGTCCACATCCTAGTAGATTTCAAGGGCTTCATGGGTGACTGGAATTTGGGTGTGAACCAAGCAGGCATTAGCTTGGGGGTTAGCACCCTGTGGGTCCTATTTCAGTCATGGCAGTGGACAAGAGCATCCAGGGATGGCGTGTAGACTAGAAAGGGAATGGAAAGTAAGGGGTAGGGAGAGAGAGACAAAGAGAAATGGTAAAAGGTGAGAGGACCACCAAGGGAGAATGAGGAAAGAAGATATCAAGAATGGAGGGCAAAGAGCATCAGGTGCTGCAGAGAAGCCAGCCCAGGTAGGATCTTGAAAAGGGCAGGGATGTCCTGGGGAAGCTTAGTGGCAGAGAGCAGGCTGCAGCAGGCAGAGCATTGAATGTGGAGCAAGAGGCAGCCAGAGCAAAGGTGGACCCCACTTCTGAGACATTTCACTCAGGTGAAAGGAGAGGAGTCAGCAAGAGGTAAGGCCATAAGGAGTCACGGGGATAATGTTGAACTCACATCATTGTTAAACAGAGAGATGAAAAAATCCAAGTTCATAGAGTTTTATAAAATCAAAGATGTCAAGTTAATGGAGCTTCCACAACTGAGTCAGACCCCATTAGCGCACATGACACTGGCTGTTATAGGTACCCAGCCGTGACTCAGACATGCTGACAAAGAGCCACGTGGTGCTATATATTACCAAGCAGCGCCTATGCATTGTCAAGCAGTGATTTAAATGGTTGCACAGTGGAACACAGCTGGCAGAACAGCCTAGAACTATGGAAGTTACATTTCCCTTTGTGGAACTTTGGGGACCTGCATTTGATTTAAAAATGCCTTGAGATTATGAGTATCAACCCTAAGTACAGAAAACCTGCAGCTTTCTTCATATCTAAGCCTCTAGGAAACAGTGACTCAGGAATGCATTGGTTCAATGCCACAGAATATTCTTTTCTGACTCAAGTAATTTTTCCATCCCTCCCTCTTTCTTGTTCTCCTCTCTCCCTCCCTCTCTTCCTCTCTTCCTTCCTTCCTTCCTTCCTTCCTTCCTTCCTTCCTTCCTTCCTTCCTTCCTTCTTTCCTTCCTGGTTCTGGGGTAGAATCTAGGAATTCTTTACACCTGAACTACATCCCCACTCCTTTTGTTTTATTTTGAGACAGGGTCTCACTAAGTTGCTCAGACTGGCCTCAAACTTGTGATCCTCCTGACTCTGCCTCCTGAGTCACTGGCTTTACAGGTGTGTGTTACCATACCTGGCTTCAAGTAATTAATTTTTCTAAAAGACAGATGGCAGTTAAGAGCATTTAAGAGCATAGACAATGAAACACAACCAACTTGAAACTTGAAACACAGCCAACTTGAAACTTGAATCCTGGGTCAACCTCTTATGAACTGGGAGAGTTGGACAAGTTCCTAATTTGAAAAATAATAGTACCAACCACAGAAACTTATTAGGCAGGTGAAATGAGGTCAGGCAAGTGAGGTGCTTCCCATAGTGTATGTGGCACCTCATATGGGTTCAGTGAGCATAAGGCAAAATTTGGCTCTCTGGGACCAGCAGGTGGACCCTGGTAGGAAGGGAACCACAGGCACAAAGGCTGAAGGTGATGGTGACTGAGGCTCAGCTGGAGAGGAGAGGATGTTGGGAGGAACCCAACAGGAAGTGAGGTAGGGAGTGTGGGAGCAAGTTATATGGATCTTCCATTGGGAAAAACAATAAAGCAAGGGCTGGGGATGTAGCTCAGATGGTAGAGTGCCTGCCTCGCAAGCACAAGGCCCTGGGTTCAATCCCCAGCACCGCAAAAAACAAACAAACAAACAAACAAAAAAAAAAAACAATAAAGCAAGACACTAAAAGATGTTGATACTTTATATCTCATTGTCAATTATAGCATGTGTCTGACGATACATATGCATACATATTACCCCTGGAGTCCTTCCGATGATTTGCTGAACCTTTGACAGAGGTCTTATCTGAGCCACTGTGTCTCTCAGTACCAACTGAGGAAAACTCAACCTTAGGTCTCTGAAAACTGAAGAGAATAGCTTTGGCATGGCTCCACCCTGTACCTCGAGAGGGTCCCAGCCTCACCCACCCCAACTCCCACCTTTGTTTGTCTCTGTGGGCTCCCAGGCCTGGCAGGTGCCCCCCTGCAAATGGCCAGCAGTTCAGTTACATTGACCTTCACGACATCCCACACTGAAAGAGCATGTTCCTCATCCCAGCTTTGGTCTGATTTAAATCACTTACCCATCTCTGTTCCTCCTACATGGCTGAGGGGTGACCAGTCTAAGTTCTCAGCCCATCCAGGTCAGCCTCACAGAATCCACATGGACTAACAAAGGAGAAGGTAGTTCCCTAAGGAAAATCGACTATGAATACATCCTGGGTAAGCGCAATTACTCAAGTCCTCCATAGCCTCTGTCACCAAGGTTGGGAGGACTTCAAAATAAATGTTTTTGATTTGAGAAATTAAGGGTCTAAATACACTCTTGTGCATATGTTTAAAAGGCCCCAACCCCCTAGACTAGGATTTTTGAACTTAGCACAATTGACATTTTGAGATGGATGATCCCTCACTAAGGCAGACAGTCCTGTGCCCCGAAGGAGCCTTAGCAGCGTCCTTCCCCTCTGCCTGCATGCTGTCTACCTTCTCCCTCCTGTGTGGCAACCACAAATGTCTGCAGACCTTAGCAAATATCCCGTGGGGAACCAAGTGCCCCCATCCCAGCTGCCCACTGCTCTAGGCTGGGTGATTTTACCAGTTTTTTTTTTAAATAATTACACAGATAGAATACAATTTTATCAGGTGATTCCAACCATGGAAGATTTTTCAGTAGTACGGCTGGTGTGGGGAGAGCTGAAGAAAGAAATCCTGCAAAGTAATTCAAGGAAAAAGAGGGTGTCTTAAGAACACAGAGTCCCCATGCAATCCAGAGGATGTGGAATCAGCAGTCCCAAGGCAGGGCCCCCCTCAGCCCCTTCTCAATCCAGCTCTGTCTGTTTCTCCATCCAAGGTCCAGAGCCAGGCTCAACCGCACTCAGTGTCCTTTGATGCAAATGTCCAAGGGAGGAATCTGATTGGTCTGGCTTATCTTTCCAAGCCATGCCCCATGAGTCCTGCTCTGCTGAGAACAAGGGTCAGCTGGTCCAATCAGCTTCATCCAGGGCTGAAGGGAAAATGGGGTCCTGTGCCTCTGAACACTGTCTGAAGCCAGGGAACCTTCCATGTATGGGACCGTGCTCTGATGTGCAGACCTTCCAAAGTGCATCTGTATGATGGACAGCTGGAGGGGGAAAAGCTTGTGGTTGCAAAACTTGTGTAACCCATTGTCCCAGGTTTTAAAACCAACTAGGTTTGCTCATTTTTTGTTTTTGTTTTAGATTTAAAGTTTTTTTATAAAGTTAATTTTACATGACATAGAAGTGTCCACTCTAACCATTCTAATATGGCTGTCACCACCAGCCATCTCCAGAACATTTTCATCTTTCCAAACTGAATTTTGTCCCCATTACACTCTCCTCCCTCCCCAGATTCTGGCAACCACTATCCTACTTTCTGTCTCTATGAACCTGGCTACTCTTAGTATGCCACATAAGTGGAATTTCACAGTGTATGACTCCTGATTTCACTTAGAATAATGTCCTCAAGTTTCAACCACATTGAAGCATGTGTCAGAATATCCTTCTTCTTGAAGGCTGAATAATACTCCATGTTTGTTTGTGCATTACTTCTTGGTGTATGCCTGGGTTAGTTCTACCTTTGGACTAGTGGGGATGGAGCAGATTCATTTTTCCATATTCTTATGGTGCACTGTAGTTGTGCTCATTGTTACATATTCGGACCTGCACACAATATAACAATGTAATTTGGCCAATATCATTCCACAGTGTTTCCCCTTTCCCTCTCATCCTTCCTCAAAACTGATTCTTCTTTATCATTAAAATTCCTGTGTCCACAAACACCTTCAGTGCAGGGCAAACTAGAACAGTTGACTACTCTAGACATTGATCTAGCTAGTGCCTCAGAAACTAGAATCCCAGCACAAGGAGGCAAAGGTATCATGAAGGAAGCTCTGTCTGCATAGAGCATGATTTTGGTGTTCCAGGAAAGGTGACCCTTTCTGCACAGCCTCTGAGGACAGAGCAGACTAAAGAGAGGAGGCTGTGAGAGGTCCCCAATGGACCATTCAATTCAGTGACAGAATCCATTACCCAGCCAGATGGGATTGGGCACACCTATAATTCCAATGGCTCTGGAGGCTAGGCAGGAGGATTGTGAGTTCAAAGCCAGCCTCAGCAATTTAGCAAGGCCCTAAGCAACTTAGCAAAACCCTGTCTCTTAAAATATTTTTTTAAAAGGACTGGCGATGTGGTTCAGTGGTGAAATATCCCTGGATTCAACCCTGGGTACAAAAGAAAAAAAAAATCATTGCCCAAACCGGACACCAAAGGTAACATTCTACACGTGTGCACATGCATGTGTGCGCACGCACACATACACACACACACTCACAATGCCTAAACCTGGCCTATTCATAAATGCCAAAATGCATCAGAGATCTGGTTCCTACAAAGCTGAGGGGGTTTTCCATTAACAGGAACTTTATAAAAAATCATGCATATTCAGTAAATCCAGTATCTATTTCTTCCCTGTGTTTTGTGCATTATTTCTTGAATGTGCTAGCTGCCAAAGGTACCACTTTTTTATATATTTTTTTTCACACTGCATTACTTGCAAGAAAACAGAATGCTCAGTTTCTGGCATCCAGCGTGGTTTTCTGGTATTACTGTCAGTCTAACGGGCAGGGCTTCTGTTTTCGTGGTCTGTAACGTGGCATGTTGCGTGGTAAGATCAGGAACAGTAGGTTTTGGGGAGGTGTAATGTTCTATTTGCATTAGTTTCCCAACTGCTAGGGCTGACAGATTTGAACATCTTTCAGGTCTGAAATATTTTGGGTCTTTGGTGGCATTGGAGATGGGTGGAGGGAAAGGAGATTTTTTTAAATATAAGTACAGGATCTGTTTATTATGAAAGCACACCGTACTTTTTGTTCTTTAAATCTGAGATTTTAAATTTCAGCTTTTTGCTACTGTCTTTTGTTTACTGGTATTGTGGTGTGCAGAATTTTTAAAGGGTATTTCAGATGCTTCAGTTAAATTTTCTATTTTTATTAGATAAAAAGCTCTGTCTCCTAAAAAGAGGTTTTGCCAACAAATATTAGGTAAACTGGATAAACTATAAGGAAGTACTGATGATGTGATGTTGATCATCCTAAACAAGGTAAAGAGACAATGGAGTTCCATTCTAAAGCTCAAACAAAACTGGTATCTTCCCTCCAAGGATCAGAATCCTCCAAGGGGTGTTTCTGGTTCCTTTGGAAGCGCAAGTCTGCCTTACCTTCAGCAACCCTCCAACTCAACATGCTAATACATAAGAACACCCACGTGGCTGGGGCTGCAAGTGATTGAAAAGTTCAAATTATGTGTAATATTTCAGAAGATAAAAGCTCCCTGGTGCTGAACCATGGTGACTTGAGACAGAGTCACTAGGCTGTCTACACAGCCAGAAGCCCAAGCTTGGGAAGGAACACCTTGTAGGTTCATGAGGTGCAGTGAGGCCAAAATACACCCAGACGTACAAAGTAGGTCACTCAGGTGGCCTTCCAAGGGGTGTGCATGAAGCTGGCCCTTGCCCAAGAATCCGTTTCCCTTCCTCAGAGTAGAAGACCTGATTTTTGCCAATGAAAAGACCATAGGATTTTTTTTTTTTTTTGTACTGAGGATCGAACCCAGGGGCGCTTTTCCTCTGAGCTACACTCTGAGCCTCTTAATTTTATTTAGAAACAAGGTCTTGCTAAATTGCCTCAGCCTCCCCAGTCATTGGTATTATAGGCCTGCACCTCTGTGCCCAGCAAAGCAGAGGATTTTTATGGTATGTGATTGGTGATTTGTAAGCTCTTATCTTTGCTTTCCCTTCCAAAAAATCATTTAAATTTCATATTTGATTTACTTATATATTTCTTCGAGTTTCTCATATAAAAAGTAATACACGTATGACTTGAAAAAGTCCAACCATGCAAAAGATGTACACTTCAAGTAAGCCTCCCTCTCCTCGTGAACCTCAGCCTCCTACTTCTCTTCTCTACAGGAAATCACTGTTCCCAATTTTATTAATATTTTATAGGAGTATTCTATGCAAATACAAGCATATTTATAAATATATAGCCCCAATTTTCTCACACACACACACACACACACACACACACACAAACCCAGCAGCATGTTGCACACATTGCTCAATGCCCTGCTTTTTTTTTTTTTTAATACTTTCTTAGATGTTGATAGACCTTTATTTTTATTCATTTATTTATATGCGGTGCTGAGAATCGAACCCTCGTACCTGCCAGGCAAGTGCTCTACGACTGAGCCACAACCCAGCCCGGTGCCCTGCTTTTTTACATTAAAATTTTAAAGGTATTTGTCACCCATTTTCTCAGTTCGCCCAATAGCAACAGCTTGCAAAACAGCTGTACAATGTCACAAGCAGGATGTTGATATGGATACAATTTATCTGCCTTATCATGAACACACTTTTGTCTATTCCTTTTCCTATTGATGTGCATTTGGGTAGTTTTCAGTTGGAGGTTTTTTTCAGTAGTGCTTATACATATCTTCGGATGAATGTACTTTTGGATTTCCTTGGGGACTGGGATTGCCAAGTCATGGGGTAGGTAACTGATGGCACTGGTAGATGCTGCCAACGGTTTCCCGAGGTAGGCGTACCATTTTACGCCTTCAGCCATGGTCCTTGCGGGAGTTCCACTTGATTCACAGCCTGGCCAACAATTTTCTATCCTCTTCATTTTATCCATTCTCGTGGGTGGTATTACATTTTGGTTTTAATTTACATTTCCTTCATGACTAATGATGTTGGAAACATTTTTATAAGTTAATTTCCCCCTCATCTTTTTTTTCCAAGCCTTTAATTGTGAAAATTTTCAGAGACAGAAAAGTTGAAAAAATTATGGAATGAACACCCAGATACTCAGTATCTAGAGTCAAACAATTACTAACTTTTTCTGCTGTTTGCTTTGCATGGGTGTGTAATTATTTTGCTGGCCTGTTGTAAGTTTTAATTGTAAAATGTCACTTGACACATAATGACACAAGGAAGTATCTTCTAGAAATGGGCATTTCTACACAACCACAAAATTGTGGTCATATCTAACACAATGAATAGTGACGTCCTAAAATTTTTATCTAATAGTCTGTGCTCAAATCTCCTCCATTGGTCCCCAGAGCATTTCTAACCATCTTTTTTTCTTTTCTTTTTTTTTTTTTTTTTTTTTGATCCAGAAGCAAAGAAACATGACTCATTGCATTTGATTATCATAGCCCTTTAAACAGACCCAACCCCAACCTTGACATCGATTTGTGTGTGTGTGTGTGTGTGTGTGTGTGTGTAAGGGTTAAATTCTGTTCCAGTTATCTATATAAAAAAATTTTTTTAAATACTCCAAAACTTGAGTGGTTTAAAACAACAGTTTGATTTTACTTCATAATTTTGTGGATCACTCATTCTAGCAGGGCCCAATCCAGTGATCCTT
Source organism: Glaucomys volans (assembly GCA_020662805.1). NCBI lineage: Eukaryota > Metazoa > Chordata > Mammalia > Rodentia > Sciuridae > Glaucomys > Glaucomys volans. The sequence continues at coordinate 287,663 of JAJEJO010000185.1, forward strand.
CTGTTTTACATGACATTGATAAGGTCACTTGGTCAGATTTAGTTGTCAGATGGATGTGTCTGAGGGACGGAGATGACTTCACTCCAAGGTCTCACACCTTGGTTGAGATGGCAGGAAGGTGGGACCCGCTGGGCCTGCTCAGCAGAGAGCGTCCTGTAGCCTCTCCAGCATGGTGGCTTCAGAGCAGTGAGTTTTCTTATCACAGCTCTGAGAATGAGTAGTTTGTTGGAGAGGACAGGAGCAGCATTGTTTTTTATGACTTAGCCTCGGAAGTCACAAAGCATCACTTCCATCATCCTCTGTGACTTGAAGCAATTGCAGAGCCCACCCAAATTCAAAGAATTGGCAGCTTTTTTTTATTTTTTATTTTTTTTATTCTAACAGACTTCATTTTGATTCACTGTACACATATGGGGTGCAAATTTTCATTTCTATGGTTGTGCATGATGGACATTCATATCATTCTTGTTAATCATACATGTACATAGGGTAATGATGAGTCTCATTCCACCATTTTTCATAACCCCGCCTCCACCCCCTCTCATTTCCTTCTACATAATTTAAAGTTCCTCCATTCTTCTCTCACCCCCCCACCCCCTCAACCAGATTTTATATCATCATCCACTTATCAGGGAAAACATTCGGCCTTTGTATTTTTAGATTAGCTTGTTTCACTTAGCATGATAACCTCCAGTTCCATCCATTTGTCTGCAAATGCCATATTATTATTATTCTTTATGGCTGAGTGGCAGCTTTTTTTAAAAAAACTGCCATGGTCCACCTTCTGACCACAGATAATTTGCCTTTCCATCACCAACAAAATAAACATCTTTTTCCAAGACGCCTTGCATGGTTTGGATAAGTATCTTCAAAGGCCCATGCGTTAAAAGCCTGATCCCAAAGGAAAGGGAAAATACTGGGAATGATGTTGGTTATATCATGTGCACGTATGAACACAGAACAACAAATCCTACCATTATGTGCAACTACAATGCACCAATAGATAAAAGTGGGAAAATTTTTAAAAATTAAAAAATAAAAGACAATCCTTGACAAAAAACCAACCAACCAACTTTCATCCCTAGCCCTGGGAATGGGTGGAACTTTTAAGAGGTAGGACCAAGGGGGAGGTCTTAAAGTCATGGGGCGTGCCCTTGAGGGGACAGTGAGACCCCACCCTTCTTCTTCCTCCCTTTCAAGTCCTGGCCCTCAGGCGATCAGCTCTGCTCCAGCAGGACTCCTGCCATGATGTGCTGCCACCACAGGCCCAAACCACAGAGCCAATGGATCATGGACTGAAACCTCCAAAACTGTGAGCCAGAATAAACCTTCCCTCTTTGTAAGCTGATTGTCTCATTTCCATTTCTTATAGAAATGGAAAGCTGACTAATATATTCCTCCAAAGTCCCATCCTGTGATGACTTCAGGTTCAGGGTCATTGTCATTCTTTGCTCTGGGCCCCTGGAAAGGGCTGTATGTCCACATCCTTAGGAATCTTTGAAGCATTACTATCTAGCTGAAAGAGCAGTGAGGCATGCCCTAAAGACTCTACAAGAGCTCTTTGCATAACTGAGAGGGTACAAAGCACTAACGTATGCCTTTCTGAGGTCATTAGGGTGTTATCTTTGTTCACTGGATTCCCTGAGAAAATATTTTACTAGCATCTTCCTTAAACCTCTCTTATGTCCTGGTCAGAAGTCACCCCACCTTCTGAGCTTCTTTACGCCTTGGGTGTGCTCTATTGTTTTAGCACCAGGTGTTACGTTTCCTCCATTGGGTGCTGGCTGACCTCTTTGACAACCCAGGAGTAGGCACATGCATCTCTGTGCCCCCGTCTGTAGCCCCAGGGCATCTAACAGGTGCAAATGACAGCCATCCTCCCATGTTTTCTTCCAAAGCATTGCATCTGCTCGCCACCCCGCCCCTTTGGACTAAGAAGCTGTGGCTATCAGACTATGGATTAAATTATATGATGATCACCACCAAAAGATGAAACTATGGGAATGGTAAGAAAAGGTATTTTCATGGAACTGAAACGAAGAAAAAGAAAAGTTGAATTAACAAGTACCTCTGTGACCATGATGTAATACGTGCTTCTTTGCCAAGTGATGAGGGTGACACACACGATCTCTCTAAATAAATAAGATGGGTTTACATTGTCTGTTAGTGCTGCTGAAGACTGTGGGAAGAAGCTAAAATCAGCGCTACCCACACGCAAGGTCGCATTGTGCCCATCAATTTATTTTGATCTCGTGGAAGGCGGTTTTGGAGCAGGCCTCAAGAAATAGCTCAACCAAAAGAACATTCAAATTATATAAAAATGAACTTCAGTGATTTCAATCCATTGACCTTACATAATAAGATTTCAAACCTAGTACTGTAATTTCAAAATACAAAAAAAAACCTACTTAATATAGAATTTGATCTCATAGATGCTAACATCTAACCTGAATTTTTGCAGGAAAAATAAAAGTTGAATTGGCAAACAATAACTTATCACCTTTAAATACATTTAGTAATGAATCAGAAGGGGTACCGATGCAGCCGGGCCTGGAGCAATTATGACAGTTATTGAACAAATGCTAATTTCATGCTTGCTAAATGCCAGGTATTGTTTGAAGACGCAGGAGTGAACACACATCTGAATGTTGGTGATAGGAATATTCACTGAGTCTGGATGGTGGGCCAGCCCTGACTTGGTGCTCGGGGCATACTGGCTCATTTGTTCCACCCTCACAACTCTGTGAGCTCTTATCATTATTCCCATCTTTCAGATATAGGAACTCCTGAGAGTAAGCCTACCCAAGGTCACAGAGCCAATTAAAGTGGCAGAAATTGGACTGTACTCGGTCCTGTTGAGTTCCAGAAGTAAAACAGCACTCGGACTGCTTCAAATGCAATAAGGGGTTGGAGTGTGGTTCGGTGGCAGAGTGCTTTCCTAGCATGCAAGCACTGGGTTTGATTCCAAAGACTAGAAAAAAATGACATTTATAGCCAGACGCCACTAATCCCAGCACCTATAATCCCAGTGACTCAGGAGGATTGCAAGTTCAAAGCCAGCTTCAGCAACTTAGTGAGGCCCTAAGCAACTTAGGGAGACCCTGTCTCAAAATAAAACATTTTAAAAAAGGGTTGGGGATGTGGCTCAGTGGTTAAGCACCCCTGCGTTCAATCCCTGGTACCAAAACCAAAAAGACAGTTACTCTACTTGCTCAAGTATTCCACATTTCCAATTGGTGTGAAGGTAAAAATGTGTATGGTTCTGTCAAAACTTCAACAAAATCTAAACTAGTAGAGCTCAGTCAATAAGCTTTCATCAGGACATTATTATTAATGACAAGTTCATGAATGTAGGGAATTATATCTGACTTAGCCTGAACCCTGGCAAACTATTTTTAGCCACTTTAATTCAGCATCTTCAGGGTTTTTTCTGCTGCATTTTATAACTGTTAAAAAAACTACAAGCCAGGTGCAGTGGCACACGCCTGTAATCCCAGCTGCTCGGGAGGCTGAGGCAGGGGGATCCGGAGTTCAAAGCCAGTCTCAGCAACAGTGAGGCATTAAGCAATCAGTGAGACCCTGTCTCTAAATAAAATACAAAATAGGGCTGGGGATGTGTCTCAGTGGTTGAGTGCTCCTGAGTGAGACCCCAGCATCCCTCCACAAATCTACATAACACCCAGACTACCAATTACTTAAAACTGACTCTGAATTTAGTTGATATTTTAGAGGAAGTTGAGTATCACTGCTATAAATAAAGGGCCTCTAATTCATTCAACAAAGATGTATAAAGTGTCTGACACACAGTAGGCAGTAGGGATAGAGCCATGAAAAACAGACTAAGAAGCACCCCCACTGTGGTGGAGCAGATGTTCTAGTAGGGTTAACAAACCTTAACCAAGAAATACATCAAGTGCACATCACATTAGAGAGTGGTCAGTGCGGAGAGGAAAGGAGGGGCTCTCAGTCTGTTTTGTGCTCCTGTAACAGAATACCACAGACTGGGTGATACAGAGAAGAAGTTCATTGTTTCAGAGTTCTGGAGGCTGGAAGTCCAAGAACAAGGAACCGTATCTGAGACGGGCCTTCTTGCTGCTGCTCCCCCATGAGGCAGAAGTCAGAGGGTCATAAAAGGGGTGAGCTCTGTGTTCTCATGGGGCAGAAGAAAAGAAGAAAATAAACAGAACCTATCCCACAAGCCCTGTTATCCACTCCCGAATCCATTCATGAGGACAAAACCCCTGTGACCTAAACACCTCCCATTAGGCTCCACCTCCAACACTGCTGCACTGGGGATTAAGTTTCCAACATATGAACTTGGGGGACACATTCACACCCCAATATGCATTGCCCTCAATTAGACAAATTAGTTTATATCTCTATAAACTAGCAGGGGGGGTACTAGTGAGAGTGGGGTATTGTTAAAATTTTAGACAGGAAAGGCCTCCTTGAGAGAGTGATTTTTAAGGAAAAAAAAAAAACCTGAAAGGGGAAAGTCAGGTGGAAATGGTAATCCAGAGTGTGGGAACAGAGAGGTCAAAACCCTGAGGGGTAAGAGTGGTGGGCAAGGAATGACAGGGAGGTCCTGGACAGAAGCAAGGAGGCCAGCAGGGAAGCTAATGCAGAACTCCAAGCGAGAGATAATGGTGATTTCGGGAGAGTGATGGGACATGGCCAGATTCTGGAAATGGTGAGAAGATAGAGCCAGCATTTGCTGATGGGCCAGTGACAGAGGGTGAGAGTGGGAGAGGGAATCAAGGAAAGCCCCAGAGCTGCAAGGATGGAGTCCAGTGTGTTCTTTCTCCCCGACCCTGGAGGTGCTCTCTACCCCTTGGATTTGGATTTCTGTCACCTGCATCACAACCTCCTCGCTCAGTGAGGAACATTTGGTATTAAAAACAGTAGATTTAGGTAGGGCTGGGGTGTAGCAGAGTGGGAGAGCATTTGCATGCGCACACACAAGCACACACACATACACACAGAGAACAGATTTAAAACTGTGGTTTTGCTTATCTAAAATTTCTGAGGCTGTAACTTTTTCTTTTTCTTTCTTTTCTTTTCTTTTCTTTTTTTTTTTTAGATGGGATCTCACCAAGTTGCCCAAGCTGACCTCAAACACTCCATCTCCCTGTCTTGGTTTCCCAAGTAACTGGGATTATAGGTGTGGGCCACGGGGCCCAGCTGAGACTGTGACTTCTAAGGTTTGGTAAAATAAGATAATGCATTTCCTATCATGTTCACCAAAACACTTGTTCAGTGTTCTAAAATACTGTCGTTTTTCAATAAAAGACTGACATGATAGAATCACACACATTTCTTAAGGGTTATATATAATTAGAACCTGTTATGTTTTATAGTTTATAGCCAAAGAAATGTCTCTGAACTCCATTCTAGTAAATTAGGCTTCCAATTAAAATGCCCTTGTATTTAAAAAATAAAAGAGGAGCTGGAGCTGTGGCTCAGTGGTGAAGTGCTTGCCTGGCACGTGTGAGGCCCTGGGTTCAATACTCAGCATGACATACAAATGAATAAAATTAAAATATCCATTGAAAGATTTAAAAATAAAATAAAAATAAAATAAAATAAAATATTGTCATTTTTATGGTTCTGAATCATGGTTCAAATGATTACACTAGAAAAACAATTCTATTTTCCAGGGATCCACTTTTCAGAATACAGTACTGAAATCTTGCACATTGCAAATATACTCAACATACTCTGAATGTTACAAGTATGCTAAAATTCTGCTTCATGGAATTCTGGTACATTGATTAATGGCTCAGGATCAGGAACACAGCTTTCTCAGAGAAGAGAAGCATTCCTGGCTCTTACGATTTAAGCCTTAAACAGATCCACACTTGATAAACCATGTGCCACTTTCATCAAATGAATGGATGAAGTTTAGCACCATAAACTTAAACCTCACTAAATTTATTTATTTATTTGCTTGTTTGTTTGTTTTTGTGGTGCTAGGGATCAAACCCAGGGCCTCATGTGTGCTAGCCACGCACTCTACCACTGAGGCACATCCCAGCCCTAATTTTCCTTTTATGGTTTATTCATTTATTAGTTCAAGGAAAGAGAGATTAAATAAAGTATTAGTTCAAGGAAAGAGAGATTAAATAAAGTAACAGTATACAAGCAATGGATGATATTTTCATGACCAGTAAGATATTTAATAAGAAAACCAAGACCATCTGATTTTACTGACCTGTTATTGTAACATAGAGCTTAGAGTCAATATTCTGGTGTCTGTATAAAAGTAATGCCTTCCTTCGACATTGATAATTTATTAAGCATCTATCTACATTTAAAAAAAATAGCTATTGTCCTCAGCAGAAAATAACCTACGTTGCCTTCAATTAGACAAATTGGTTTATATTTCGATCCCAAACTTCATCCATTACCATACATCCATACATACCATACACACATTCCATAATCAGAGAAATTCTATGCTATCACTGAGTTATATTTACTTTTACATTGGATAGCATAGCAAACTAAATGTTTTTAACAAGATTAAGAAAGAAAAGAAATCTTCATATAATTACCTCTGAATGGATGGCTCCCAAATTCTAACATTTTTCAGGCTGGTTCCTCCACGGAGCTATAGATCTCTTGTCTAGTATCTTCTAGACTCATGCCTCCCAACCTAAATGCATCCGTAAACTGCCCCTGTTCTCATGTTCTGCATATCTACTTGTGACATCTCCATCCCCCTGGTCAACCAGGTTCAGAACTTGAATCTTTCACCCCCATCTATCCTTCATCTCGTATAACCCATCAGTGGCCAGATATTGCCACCAAACAGCATCCAAACTGACTTCCCAGCATCTCCTCTCGCCCTTCTTCCCCCACTGCCACAATTCTCTCTTTAGAGCTCAAATATATGTTATAACTTGCTCCATTTTTTTAATCTTAATTTTTTTCTTCCACTTTTCATGGAATAGCCTAAATGCCTTAGGATCAAACCAAGCCTCTGCACCAACTCCCCACTGAGTTCTTTTTTGATTGTGCCTGGGATTTAATTGGTGGAGGTGAACAAGTGAGGAGGCAGGTGGTCAAGACCAATGAAGGAAGTTCTATTACTCACAGTTCTCAGGAGAAGGGCTAGGCCGGACCACGCGGGGCCCCATGGGGAAGTACCAGGGTCAGTGAGGAGGCAGAGGGAAGAAGGGGAGAGCATGGCCCTAAGCCTTTATTGTGGTTTCTGTGAGAATAAATGGGGAGACTGGGAGGCAGGCTTGAATGAGCTTAGGATCAAACTGTTTGAATAATGTCAGTGGCAGACAGGTGATCTCTAGTTGTCCCTGGGTGATTTACCACAGTGATTTAGAGTAGGGAGATATTGATTGCTGAGTGAGTTAGATAAAGGAAGGGAGTGGTTTGTATAACAAAGACATGTTCAAAGCACTTGTTTGCCATCTCTAGGAATTAGCTGACTCTGGAGGGGTAATTCCTCCCAGCTTCTCCAAAGCCCCAAGATGTCAATGCATCATGAAATACAGAAGATAGTCCCAAGATGGCAGCAGCAACGGGGCTTCTGAGGCCAGCCCAGCGTAGCCTGCAGTAGTTAGGCCCAGGGGGATGTTCTTGCTGGACTGGCTTTCCCTCCTAAATTAGGCAGTAGTAGCTACCTCTGGACTTCCCTGCCATGGTGCTGACCTCAAAATGTGTCCAGTGGAGACTTCAAGTAAGTACTGATGAGTGGAATACTGTGTGGTGGTTTGTGGATGACAGTTTTGATTGGAAAGTCAACCCAACAAGAGGAGCATCTTTCATGATCAAGACTGTCTAGTTGCAAAATGAGATACACAAATTCATAACCTGGGATACACCTAAACAAGAACAATTTGTTTCTTGGCACCAATATGCCATGGAAGGTCAACTGCAGTATAATTTTTGATGATATCACACAAGAAGAGACATTTTAACATGAAAGGATTGTAAGAGCTTCAACACCATGGCCCATCTTACATTATAGTTACTTTTTACAAGAAGTAAGTATTATCTTAATGTGTAAGACAAGTCATGGAGAGAGATGCTAAGAGCAACACTAACTCCACTTATGCTATTTTTGTGAAGACTAGAGGAGGGGAAAACCCCACAATAGACATAATGAACTCTATAAGAAAGTAGTCAAGAGTTTCATCCACTGACAACAACTAGCCATCCTGGCAGTAAATGCTTCAAACTCTAAGACTACCTTCAGGACCTAGGAGAAACTGCTGTAGGTGAGCCTCAGACTCTCACACCTGATGATGAGGGAAGTGGCCTTCTAAGTTCACAGGCAGGCTGGGGGCCCTGCCACCAGGTATCACTTAGCAGGTCTTGAGTTTTCTTCCTGCAAAAACGATTCAAATTGACTAGTTCTCTTCTTCTTTAAAGACTGCAGCAATGATATTTCAGTATGAGGACTTCTCTTATGTAAAAAGTCTCTGATGTACAAAGGAATGACATCACTGGTTTTTGATCCTACTGAAAAGGAATATATATAATTGTATGGATGGTAGGATTATATTTTTGAGCAGGTAATCAGGATTTTATGTAGTATTCATGAAGGGGAAAATAGCACTTTCATGATTCTTGAGGGGAGAAAAGGAACTTGAGATTTGTAATTTCCTTGTTTCCCATTACCACTGTTAGAAAAAATTGTATTATTTAAAATGAGGCCAGGTGCGGTGGCACACGCCTGTAATCCCAGCACTTGGGAGGCTGAGGCAGGAGGATCGCGAGTTCAAAGCCACCTCAGCAACTTAGTGAGGCCCTAAGCAATTCAGTGAGATCCTGTCTCTAAATAAAATACAAAATAGGGCTGGGGATGTGGCTCAGTGGTGGAGTGCCCCGAGTTCAATCCCCAGTACCAAAATAAATAAATAAATAAATAAATAATGAAATAAAATAAAAAGTGATAGAATAAGCACCTTACAATAAGGTATTGTAAGCAGAGGGATAGCAATTATTACTTCAAGCTAAAATGGGTTATTTATAGGATTCATGGAAATAACTTCATCCCTGACTTCTCCAAAGCAATTTCATCTAATACAGATGCCCCTTGATTTATGATAGGGTTACCACCCAATAAATCCACCGTAAATTTAAAATGTCATTAAGTTGAAAATGCATTTGATACACCTAACCTACTGAACACCATAGCTTAGCCCAGGCTACCTTAAGCATCTTCAGAACACATTAGCCTACGTCTGTGCAAATCATCTAACCAAACGTCTACTTTAGCTCATATCTCATGAAATTGAATGAATACTGTACTGAAAATCAACAACAGAAGTTTGTATGAGTACACCATCATAAAATGAAAACTAGTAAGTGGAATCATAATTTGGGAACCATATATATATTAGCCTAGGATACACACAGTAAATTAACAACAATAACAGCAGATCCCCAGCTCACCCTGGGTTTGCTTCTGACCCTGTCATGTATGTGTCACCAAAAACATTATTAGCACCTTTTAGAACATGCTCTTATGATCAAGATGGTGGAGGTAGAAAAGTTTTTTGGAATAAATTGAATTACATACGTCCTAAACTGATTAACCATGTTTTAAGAAGGAAGAAGAGAAAGAATAAGTGTAAAGAAAGTGGTGTAATCCGCACAGTTTGTGATCCCAGCTACTGGGATGCTGAGGCAAGAGGACGCAAGTGCCAGGCCAGCCTTGGCAACTTAGAAAGATGCTGTCTCAAAAATTAAGAAATAGCTGGGCGTGGTGGCATAAGCCTGTAATCCCAGCACTTGGGAGGCTGAGACAGGAGGATCGCAAGTTCAAAGCCAGCCTCAGCAACATAGCGAGGCCCTAAGCAACTCAGTGAGACCCTGTCTCTAAATAAAATACAAAATAGGGCTGGGGATGTGGCTCAGGGGTGGAGTACCCTTGGGTTCAATCCCCAGTACCAAAAAAAAAAAATTAAGAAATAAAAAATTTTAAGGGATGGGGATGTAGCTCAGAGGCAGAGCACTGCTGGGTTCAATTTCTAGCACCAACCACCCCAAATGGGGATGTAAATAGTCACTTTTTACTTAACTCAGTATCTTGGTGGGGAAAACCAAGTATTTGTTGCTTAGCATATGAAAAGTTGTAGCTTATGAGATTGTTGCTTAAAGAATATAAATTATACATTAATAAATTCTAAGCGTCATGTAATAGTTCAAAAAATGTGAACAATAAAAACCATGATTAATACACACCTTCCTCCCCATGCACCCTTTGTTGACAACTCTAGCTGCCCATAAATAGTATAGTGCATTTCTTAACCATCAGCCTCCACCCATAACCCTGGCCTAGTAGTGCCAACAAATCTGGTACCATGTGACCATGATCCCTCCACTGGCTCCCTCTCCCCAAGCTACTGGACCGGTGATAGCACCTGACACAGGCACCCCATCAGTAGGGTTGCTGGCAATCTATGCCCATTGTGGCCTGCTGCAAAAAGACACTGGGTCAATCAGATTTCCTTTAGGAAGTTAAATTAAAATCCACAAAAGGTGATTGTCAGTTGATTGGAAATGAGCTGGGATGTCCTGAGAAAGACTTAGGCTTTCGCAGTCAAGTGTAGTCTAAGGCTCCATTTCTTCTCCCACCTCCACCTCTCCCACAACAAAAATACTCGGAACAGTTCATAATCTAGTTCGTAATAAATATCTGGCGCTAGTGCTGGGATTTTGGTGTCGTTTGTTTAACGTTTCTTTCAAGGACCAATATTAACAGAGATGCAGTGAAAATCCCGAAGCTAAAGGTCAGACTATCAGGTGAGGGGTGGACGGTACATGGTGCGGTTTTTTTTTCTTCTTTTTTGAAGCCTGAAACATGTTGAAAAAAAACAACCTTTTTAAAATTTAAACATTAAAAGGCCCCCATGAGATAATGTAGTCCAAATACGGGCTATATAGCTTCGACGGGCGTTCGCGCCTCACGGTAGCGTCCTCCCGCCCGGCTACACGCCGAGAAGCAGAACTTCCGGTGGCCCCACCCTCCGCGGCGCAGCCCCGCGGTCTCTCCCGACCGACCCACAGATTTTATCGATTGCTTCTGCCTGGGCGGTGCTCCCGACGAGGCAGCCCCGCTCCGATCGACTGCTCTGGTCTGGCCCGCCCCAGGCGCGGGAAAATGAGTTTGTGTTGAATTTCTCTCCGGGCGGCGGCCGCGGCGATCTGCTCGAGCCGAACCACCCTTAAGCGTCCTCGGCCTCACTTTCCTCCTGGCTCCTCTCGAACCCCACGAGTGCAGCCCAAGAGCCCGGCTCACCGCCATGTCCGAAGCGTATTTCCGCGTGGAGTCGGGTGCGCTGGGAGCCGAGGAGAACTTTCTTTCCTTGGACGACATCCTGATGTCCCACGAGAAGCTGCCGGTGCGCACCGAGACGCCCATGCCTCGCCTGGGCGCCTTCTTCCTGGAGCGGAGCGCGGGCGCCGAGCGGGACCACGCGCTGCCCCAGGTGAGAGCCGCTCGGTCCTCTCCAGGGCGGGTCCCCGCCGGGGCCTGCGCAGGGAGGGGGTCGCCTCCCGTTTGCCCCCGAGCACGGCAGCTTTGAGTTCTGCAGCAGCGCGTGTGCACTGGGGGGCCGCCAAGTGCCAGATGCCTGTACCGTGTGGCCAGGGTCCTCGCTGGCTCCCTCTCCTCCAGGCTCCTGGACTGGTGGTGGCACCTGGCATCTCCTGAGCGGCCCTTTGCTGAGGCTCACTTGGTGCTGGCGTGGCTAGGGTGGGAGTGTAAGCCTTTCCCTCGGTTACGCCTGTAACCCTCCTCCGACCTTTTGGGTGGGAAAGGCGGGGTGACTTGGCCAGAGCCCCGCAGTAAGTGCTGAGCTGGGATTCCAATCTAGGGCCCTGTGCTTTCACATACAAGTTTGTCCCGGGACAGTGGCTTGTAATGGTTATTTTTCATTTCCTGTTTAACCTGTTTGGTTTAGAAGGATGTTTTTATTTGGTCTGTTTTAATTTTTATGAAAGTGATTTTAAGTGAAATAGTACCAAAAGATCTGTAACAACCACAACCATATATATATATATATATGTATGTGTATATATGTGTGTGTGTGTGTATATATATATATATATATCAGGTCTACTTTGCTTTCCTACATACCTTTCCAACTCCACTGCGCCTGTGTACATTTTCAGTGATGTCTTAAAAAATTCACCTCCATACTTTTAAATAATATTCTCAAACTTACCTTTCTGATTTGTACAAATGCAGACATTATTGACATCCCTTTACAGTATATTGTACATCCTGATAAACATGGAGACATGCTGCCATAACTTTATTCATATTTACTTTTTTTTTTGCCTAATGTCCTTTTTATTTTCCAGAATTCTATCAGCAGTACCATATTGCATTTAGTAAGCATGTCTTCTCTCAGACTTAACTTGTTTTTGTTTGGTATTAGGGACTGAACTCAGAGACACTTTTACTATTGAGCTACGTCCCTAGCCCTTTTTATTTTGAGACAGGTTCTCACTAAGTTGCTTAGGGTGTCTCTAAGTTGCCGAGGCAGGCCTTGAACTTGTGATCCTCCTGCCTCAGCCGGTGGGATTACTGGCATGCACCACTGCCCTGGCTGCTGCTTCCTTTTGATTAGTGTGTGCATGACATTTTTTCTATCCTGTTTCCAACATTTCTGTGTCTCTGTATTTAAGGCATGTCTTTTTAAAGCAGCATATAGTTAGGTCTTGTTTTTCACTCAGTTTGACAATTTTTAATTGGTGTATTTAATTCATTTACATTTAATTATTGATATGCTTGTGTTTAGTATCTTCCTACTGACCCTTCCCTTCTGGGATTCAGATCACTTGCATGCTAGACACCTCTCTCACCACATTTTGTGTATGTCTTGTACTCCTGTCTGTGTTTTTTTCTCTATACTTAGGCTAGGTACTTTCTACTGACTTTTTTTCCATTTCATGATCTTCTCTTCATCTGTGTCGATTGACTTACTCTATTGATTTCTTAGGTTCAACTATTGTACTTCAGTTTGGGAACTTCCATTTGATTTTTAAATCCTATTTGAAAGTTGGTGTGTGATTACCCTGATATTTGGTGGCAGTTGTTGGACTTGCTCTTCTCCTTTCTTTCTCCATCCTGGCTGCTTTAGCAGACTTGAACTCAGTGTTTGTGTTTCCAACCTGTGGTGTTTGTCAGAAACTCTGCTTACACCACTCATCCTCCCAAAGCTGCTCCCACCCTCTGCAGCACTTCTCCCTTATAAGAGTTTTATGCTTAGGTTGCTTCCTTTAATCTAGTTATGTTTGTCTTTGATTTGTTTTATTTTGAGATTTCTCTTAGTGTCTCTTCTATTATGACCACCTCATCTTGTTTTCTAGTTCTTTTTTTTTTTTTTGGAACCAGGGATTGAACTCAGGGACACTCGGCCACTGAGCCACATCCCCAGCCCTATTTTGTATTTTATTTAGAGACAGGGTCTCACTGAGTCGCTTAGGGCCTCGCTAAGTTGCTGAGGCTGGCTTTGAACTCTCGATCCTCCTGACTCAGCCTCCCAAGTCGCTTGGATTACAGGCGTGCACCACCGCGCCCGGCGTTTTCCAGTTCTTTAAAAACCTTTAAAAATATGGTGACATTTCCCTTTTCTGCCATCTCTGAAGCTGTGATGTGAGATGGAGAGGGGCTGCCACCTGAGGAGGCAGATCATTTTTCTTTCTTCCCTCCAGCACCCAGGGTGGTACTTAGCATGTGGTAGGCACTTGGCAAGTTCATATATGGAGTAGATATTGAACATTAATTTTAAAAACTAGAAATGTTTATGACACCTTGGAAGTATCTGCATTTACACATTTTTGTTCTTTACCCTGTTTTGTTGTATAAATCCACTTTGTCTCTCTGCTCCATCATGACTTAAAACTCAAGTTGATTTCATAGAAGTTGAGGGTAGAATGATGGTTACCAGAAGCTGAGGAGACTAGGGGGAGGTAAGGATGGGGAGAACTTGATCATGAGATAGATCAAGAACTTGATCAATTATAGTTAGATAAGGGTAAGAAGTTCTTGTGTGGTGTTACGTTGTAGGGTGACTGTAGATAATGATATGTAATGTACATGTTTAAAAAGCTAGAAGAAAGAACCAGGTGTGGTGGCTCATGCCCATAATCTCAGCTATCAGGGGATCACAAGTTAAAGGCCAGCCTGGGCAACGTAGCATGACCTTGTCTCAAAATAAAAAGGATTGGGGACATAGTTCAGAGGTACAGTGTTCATGGGTTCAATCACCACCAGTACCACAAATAAATTTAATAAAAATAGATCAGACTTCAGCTCACACAGTTCATGTCTTCAGCTCACCACCAGGTCTTCTGCATTTGACCGTAACTCCCCAAAAGAGAGAGAACAAGCAGTGTCATCCAGGCTTTTTGTCAGACATATTTACTCTGCTATTTGTTTTTTAAAATCTGCCTTCTTGTCTGATGCAGGGCTCAAAGCTTGAACTCCCCTTGTGGCTGGCAAAAGGACTTTTCGACAACAAGAGGCGCATCCTTTCCGTGGAACTTCCCAAGATCTACCAACAGGGCTGGAGGACCGTATTCAGCGCAGATGCCAATGTGGTGGACCTCCACAAAATGGGGCCTTATTTCTATGGGTTTGGCTCCCAGCTCCTGCATTTCGACAGTCCTGAGAATGCAGACATCTCTCAGTCTCTTCTGCAGGTCAGTAATTGGTGTGAAGGCCTAGGGTGCTGTACTTGTTTCAGGAGCCAGCCAAGGCGGCCACCAAATGTAACTTTAGTTATTATTCCACATTGGCCTGCAGTTACACTCTGTGTGTGTGTGTGTGTGTGTGTGTGTGTGTGTGTGAATTATTTCTTAAATTAGTTTTTAACTGATATATAAAATATAAAAATCATGCATAGGGCTTGGGTATAGCTCAGTTGGTAGAGTGCTTACTTTGCATGTGCAAGGCCCTGGGTTCAATCCCCAGTACCACCAAGAAAAGAAAAAAAAAATCATGCATAATAATGTATAACATGATATTCTGAGACTTATACATTGTATAATGTTTAAATCAGTTTAAGTATACCTGTCTCCCATAACATGTATCATTTATTTAAAAGATTTTTTTGTTTCTTGTTTTTTGTTTTTGATACCAGGGATTGAACTCAGTCAGGGCCACTTAACCACTGAGCCACATCCCCAGCCCTTGTTTGTAATTTATTTAGAGACAGGGTCTCATGGAGTTGCTTAGGGCCTCACTTTTGCTGAGGTTGGCTTTGAACTCACGATCCTCCTGCCTCAGCTTCCTTAGCTGCTGGGATTACAGGCGTGCCCCACCTTGCCTGCAAGATTTTTTATATCCTTTTTTTAGTTTTATTTTTAAATGTATAGTTCATTATTGTTATGGTAGTCACCCTACTGTGTAATAGGACTCCAGAAATTACTTCTAACTAATATTTTTAAAAACATGACTCTCCAACTGCACTTGATATTTGCTAAGAATTGGAACTAACAGGAAGTCCAGGGAATAAGGAAAAAGTGCTGGTGAATTATAGGTGAGAAGCACTTACATACATGGTTCCAGCCCAGTCACAAGTCTGGTCTGGAGGTTTCTCCTGGAAATATTTGAATTACTTGGTTATTTGTTCCCTTCTGTTGTTCTGTGGTTAAGACTTGCTGTGCCATGAACTCATTGTGTGACTGGGTCAAGTGACTTGACCTCTTGAGGCATCAGTTCTGGAGATCAATAATAGTATCAAAATCAGGTGTGGCCAAAAGCCAAGTAATGCCATTTAACACATGGAATAACTAATAACTATATTATTATTCATGGACAAAACAGTGTATGTATTACCATTCTTTACCGTATATTTTAACCCTTCATAATTTGTATTATTTCTCTGTTAATATTAGAAGAAACCATCCTTCCTGCCTGTTGGGATATAAACAGTTAAAAGACTTTACTTCCTCTGTTTTAGTTTTATGAGAGCTTTAAGACAGGTTTGCTACCTGGGCCGTGCTGACATCCTCCATCAGGCTAACTGGTTCTTTGGTCCACCAGGTACTAGTTCTACTTTTAATGTAAATAGTAAAGAAGAATGTTGCTATCCATCCAGAAAAAGAAGTCCATACACAGACTATAAGCTTGAACTCAAGCTTATGAAATTCTTTTAAGCAGAAGGATAAAAATGAGGACAATCCATGTCTTACAGTGCCCCCAGGACATGTGCTCAAATGGGAGTCTTACCTTTCTTTAGTGACTTGAGTGTTTTCTTTTCCCAACTCACCCCCATGATGTTGACCCAACTCGAAAATCTCTCCTGCTGCCTGCCTGCTTATAGATAGGGTGACTTCGCCATGACACAGTTGAAGAAACTGGAGCAGAGACTTGGGGTTTGTGCTCAGAGCCCAATGTAAAATGGCACCCCTAGATCCCAGGTGTCCACATCCTGTTTTCAGACCAAGAAACATAGAAACCACATTCAAATAAAAAAAAAAAAAAAAAAAAAAAACACAAAACCTGGCAGTTGAAAGCTGTTGGCATATGACTGCAGTACATTATTATTAGAGCCTTTTTAACAATGACAATGATGGGTAATGCTTTTTTTGGTACCAGGGATTGAACCCCCCCGCCAGGGGTGCTTAATCACCAAGCCACATCCCTGGCCCTTTTTAAAAAAATTTGGGGGGGGTGGTAGACAGGGTCTCGCCAAGTTGCTTAGGGCCTCACTATGTTGCTGAGGCAGGCTTTGAACTTGTAGCCTTCTGCCTCGACCTCCAGAGCCACTGGAATTAGAGGCATGTGCCTCTGCACCCTGCTGGCTGATGCTTTCTGAAGAGCTGGTTGCTTTACATATATTACTTCATTGGTTTCATAACAATTTTTCCCCATAATCCATTTCACAGTCAAGGAAATCAAGGCTTGATAATGTGCAGTAGCTTATTTGAGTGGTAGATGGCACTCAGGCCCCTTTCTGACTGAGTCCTGAAAATAAGTTCTTTCATGCCGTATAAACATTCCAGGATAAAAATGGATCTGGCTTTATGGGATGTGAGATCCACCCTGATTTCCCCTGTTCATTTCTTCTGCAGACGTTTATTGGACGTTTTCGTCGCATCATGGACTCTTCCCAGAACGCTTACAATGAGGACACTTCGGCTCTGGTAGCCAGACTAGATGAGATGGAGAGGGGCTTATTTCAAACAGGCCAGAAAGGACTGAATGACTTTCAGTGTTGGGAGAAGGGACAGGCTTCTCAGATCACAGCCTCCAACCTTGTTCAGAATTACAAGAAGAGAAAACTCACCAACATGGAAGACTGAAGGCCAGAAGAACCCAGAATTGTTATTTGTGGATTCATTTCTTCCGTGTCCTTGACCTTGTACAGGATCAAATTGTATCCCAGTTCATAACTTAACATCCTGCAAGCAGTCTCAGGAATTGGGACTAACTGGTTGGGAAAGGATGCCCTGGCCCTGTGAGTTCTCCAGCCTGTCCCACCCGGCCCAGGCCTTTTGACCCAAGAATACATAGCCAAGAAGAAATCAAAGCCTGTGCTAAATAAGGATCAATGACATATACATCACAGTCAAGTTAGAGCTGGGATTTCTTGTGTTGGGGAGTGTGGGCAGCATGAGATGTCCATTTCACCAGCTGCAAAGGGCAGGTCCAAAGTGGGTCATCTTTGCCTGTTCCCATCATGAGTTTATTGCCTCATCTTCCTCATGGTTGAACAAAAGTTGGCCCAACTCGTAAATATCTCCTTCTGCCTGCCTGCAGGGAATTAGCCCAGTTTCCAAAACAGTCACCCAGAGGAAGGGAGCAAAAGGGAAAGAGAGGTGAATGGCATGGCAGGAAAGAGGAGGAGGTATTTCTGTACTCCGGTGTCAGGACTTTATGAACTGGAATCATCACTCTGCAGCCAGACGAGAGGGGACATAGTTAAACAGGGCTTGTTTGTCTCTGTGATCTTAAGAGCACCCGCACACATACTCCATTCCTATCTAGAAACACTGTCAGAGGGTTGTTTGGGATTGCAAAGTAGTTATTAAAGGGTGTTAACCAGCCTTTGTTACATCTGGAAATCAGGACCAGAGGATTGAAGATTGTGAAGAGCCTGCTTAAAAAACAACGGGGCAAATGTTAAGTGGGCCGGTTGCTTTTTCTACATTAAGTAGAGGATCTCTGACCATTTAATGGGAATCTGTTTAAGCAAGCTTGAAACTCTTCCCAGGCTGAGTAAGAAACAGAATTTCCTGGGACCCGTTGGACTGTCCAATGGGCAGTTTTCTCTACACCGCTGCTCCCTTTCCAGCCCTCCCACCACTCGTGAGCATTGTTCTTATACTGTTGGATGTTTTAAAGGAATTTGGGTATCCAGCTTGTGCAGATATCTTGATGCAAATTTAGAATGACAAATGGTTTTTTAAATGCCTGTTTTAAGATGGAATTGATGTTTTTACAAGTTGACTTTGGTGCTAAATAAGTGATCAGCTTTGCCTATGAATACATTCTGTACAAGTGCTAATTCTGTAACTGGTACTGCAGATGATCAGCAGAGTCATCAGAGAATTTTGCCTTTGATTGTATTTGACAATAATACCCAAATAAATCCGTGTTTTAGCAACTGCTCTTTTGTTTGTACATCACTCTAAATGTGAGGTTCCTTGTCTTTCGGAATGTGCCGTTGCCTGAGAAGACACTTTGTACTACTAGCACAGCGCATGTATGTAGCTGGGGCCCCAGAAGCGGTTCAGAGTGAGGAGAGCACTTCATTCAGCTTTTGGCACCATTTTCAGACAGCTTTGTATTTAAAGATAATTCTAAAGCTGCTGCCATTTTTACCCTTTTCTAAAAAAAAAAAAAATTTAACTTGGGCTACTTGCTAGAAATATGAGGGTAGGCATATACAGAATTATTCCATTTTAAATTTTGAACAAATTACATCACACATAACTTTGAACCCATTTTTGGTTGCATATCTGGCTTCAAGCCTGTCAGACTAGCTCTCCTCCTGGTAAGTCTCCCCGTCAGTTTTATTGGATTTCTTCAAGGAGGTGAATATTTTTTTTAAAAAGAGTCGATAAGTTGACTCAGCTACCAAATTTCTGCTAAAATCCAGGGAATAAATGTGTGCCCTTCTCCCTTAGGGGCTCTATTCCCAGATAGCTGTAGCCTTAATTGTAGACAAAACTTCACTGCCTACAGGTTTTTCCCAGGGACAGTCTGGTCTGGCCTGAGAGAAGCAGGGCAAGGCTTGGTCTTCCCTTTGGATTCCTCCTGTTCTCCCTGACCTCTGAACTCTGGGCAGCTTCAGGCATGGTCTTTGTATCACCATTTGATTGCTGTTGACTCCCAAGCTCGGATCACTAGCTCAGCTCTCATTCCAACCCCAGATGAGTAACTACCACCTGCTTGATGTTTCAACCTCAGCATCTGCCCCAGCATGGCTAGGATGGGCACTAGTTCTTTAAAAGCCTGTCCTGACCCCATGGTCTTATAATCACTCTTCTTACTGCTTCTGAAGCAGAGGTCATTTGTTTCTTATTTGAAGTAAAATTCCACCTCCCTAAGAGAATTTTTAATACCTTACAAGGGCTTCTCATTAAGCTCCCAGCACCATGAAACCTGAAATGTTTCTGGAATACTGAGGTAATGAAACCAAAATGTAGAACTCAAGTTCCTGCAGAAAGCAGTCTTGTTTCAATCTTGTTTCACCATCTTTCAAGAAATCCCCAAAGAGTTGTTTTATGTTTAATGCTTGAAACAGCTGTGTTTAAGTAACATAATATTATAGACAGACCTTAGTAACTAAGAGGCCAGATGTGCTTCTCAAGGTAAATATTTGTTTAAGAGGAAAATCTATACTTCAAGGAACTTGAACAAAATGTAGGATATACACTTAACTATAAGAATTACTTTAGGAACTATAGTAAAGTTGAACTTAAAATTTTAATGTGGAGTATACATGGGAACAAGTAAAGACAATTAAATGCTCTAATCCTAGAGAAAGGTATCTAAAAGTCGGAATTTTATTAACTAAGTTTTGCTATTACCTTTTGAACAGCATGAAATCTCCCATCCTTAAATAGTAGAAAATAAAATGTACAGTGATTTAAGGGCCAAGTCTGAGAAAATGTAGTCACCCTCTTACTGAAAGCAAATGACAATCACAGTTGACAGACCCAGCCTGCTTTGGTTTGAGCTCCTTTTGTGGCTTTCTCCTGGCTTCTGTTTTTCTGCCTAGTTAATCAGGAAGCGCGATGCAGCCAGACACAGTTCACTTACCCAGCAGCCTTATTCCAGAATAGAAGCATCCTCCTTCCCAGATGCACTGCCCTGCTGTCTGCCTTGTGGTCCAGGGAAAGGTGCAAATGGGAGCACCCCCAGAAGCAGAGGTCTCCCTTTGGTGCCTGCTTTTCTAAGATCAGAATCTGATCAACCAAAGGGACATCATTCCATTAAACTCTTTATTTGGAAATAATTTTAGATTTATAGGACAGTTCTAAACATAGAACAGAGTTCCCATATTTCCTTCACCCAGCTTTCTCTAACATCTTCCATAATCCTGGTACATTTATCAAAACTAAAATTGGTACAAGACCTGAGCTAAAGCACAGACTTTATGCAGATCTCACCACACACATTGTCCACTAATGTCCTTTCCTGTTTCAGAATCCAATCCAAAATCCCACAGTGCACTTAGGGGGCAATCACTTTTTAAAGGAAAAGAGTATCGAGGTCTTGACTCCATTTCAGAAGTTCAGCTTCCTAAAGAGGTCCCATTCCTCTGGGATGAGTACCCGGGGTCAGTGCAGGGCCTATCAGGGATTGCACAGAAGCAAGTTGCTGGTAAACTCATGTGGAAGGGAGAGAAGGTGTTTGTCACCTAAAATCACTTTTTCCCTAGTAGTTGCATCTAATAGAAAAGGGCTTCTGGGGCTAGGGATACAGCTCAGTTGGTAGAGTGCCTGCCTTGCAAGCACAAAGCCCTGGGTTCAATCCCCAGCACCACAAAAAAAGAAAAAAAGAAAGAAAAGGGCTTCTTTGACTCTACTTAAAACTTGGCATTCTCTCTAATAACAGTAACTTGATTGTCTCCCCCTTTCCCTTCTGGTACCCGGTTTCTAATTTTCTTTGTGTCTAAATGAGTTTAATATGAGCACGATTTTTATATACAACATTATTAACAAGTGTCAGCACAGCTCTGAAAATAGTGCCTGGAGCTGCGTGTGTTTCAGACTTCACAAGGGAGCAGAGATCCAGCTCATCCTGCAAACGCCCATGGATGGCTAATTAAAAAAAAAAAAAATTTAATTAATTTTTATGACATTTTCTGTGGTTTTACCCTTGAGAGGAAAGATTATTGACTGCCACATTACTTGCATGTCTCCCTTCGTACAACTCAAAGTCTTCCCCGAGGGCATTTTTTTCCTTTGGGCCAAGAAGAAAGCAAATGAGTAGCTAAGAAATTTTGGATTCGGAGTTCAACACAGGAGGGAAGCAGGCAAGCGATGGATGGTGTGATTAGTGAAGGAAAGGTGTGGTAGAGATTTGTTTTGGGCTCGGTGAAAGACTGCAGAGAGAACCCAGTCTTCAAAGCCACATAGCCAGAGGCATGGGAAGGGAGAATTGGCAATAGTTGTTCCCAGAGAGTGGCCTTATCTTAATGGGTCCAGGAGGGCCTGGCACTCTGCTATCTGGTTGCTCAGGAGCAGAACATTTTAAAACCTGTTTCAAAGGACTCTGTCATTTTCTAATTTAGCACTTCATATTCACTCTTAAATTCTTAATCCAAGATTCCAGGTAAATATTAAGCAATGTGCTGTTTTTCAAATAATTCAGCAGCCCAGGAAATCTTTTCTCAGGTTTAAAGCCAGCTCTGAACTTGATCAGCATTTCAGAGGATCCAATTGACTGAATTTCTAGATCACTCCAAAGATTTTGTTAGAGGGGAAGGAGCCATACAGCATGATGTCTCTTATTGATGTATGGCCAGAGTGAAGATCAAGTTCCCCAACTTTTAAGACCTTTAAAAAGGAAATCAGTAAAAAATTGAAAACCTCGCTCCATTGAAATACTGTCATTTCCATAGACCGGTTGTGATTTTCAAAGGCTGTTCTGCCACCTCGAATAAAACAAAGCCACCATAGAAAAACCACGTTCGATTATTGTATGTGTATCTGTAGAAAGAACAAAGTTTAGCAGAGCTAAATGGAGAATGTATCACTTTGCTTAATTACAGCATAGCCATATCTACCTCCTCCAAGTCTTTTGTGGCATGGCAAGGTCCCTCAGGGACCCATGCTGTAGCACATATTGCAGAAAGAGGTCTTGTCTTCAGGCCCCCAAGATGGGCATTAATGCTGAGAAATCAAAGAGAACTTACAAAGAGTACCGACAAGCAGACGACGGTTATGGAGGGTTTATCAAAGCTTCCACAACTGGCAATTGCTGCACAATAGTTGGGAAATCATAGAGCTTAATAAGGGGCCCTCAGGAAGAACTAGTCCAGGCTGTGAAAAAGACCTTCTTTAATACCTGCAAAAGAATATATGTAACGTGTATGTTGTAACTTAATCTGTTTGTTGGGAAGTGTTATAATACAATGGATGCCTTTGAAATTCTACTCCTCTAAGTTCTGGACCATAATCATTGCTTCCCTCTTCCTCCTGCTACCCTCCACCCCAAGAGGGGACACTATCCTGGGTTTTATATTATTATCCCCTTGATTTCTATTTTTTTTTTTTTTTTTTGGTGGTGGTACTGGGGATTGAACCCAGGGCCTTGTGCATGTGAGGCAAGCACTCTACCAACTGAGCTACATCCCCAACCCATATCCCCTTGATTTTTAGTCCATTGAATATATTATTGTGGGCTTTTTTGCAGGGGGGCAGTACCAGGGATTGAACTCAGGGGCATTCCACCACTGAGCCACATCCCCAGCCCAGTGTTTTATTTAGAGACAGGGTTTCACTAAGTTGTTTAGTGCCTCGCAGTTGCAGAGGCTGGCTTTGAACTCGCGATCCTCCTGCCTCAGCCTCCCTAGCCTCTGAGATTACAGGCGTGTGCCACTGTGCCAGACACCATCATGCAGCACAAAGGCTGCTGCCGCTGGTACTTTTACTCATTCTATGCTAACTTTCAGCCACACAAGTGCAGTTGTCTCACTGCTGGAATAACATTCTACCATGGGAGCATGCTCCACGAGCTGGAATCTTCCTCTTACAGTGCACCTTTGGTTCATTTCTGGTTTTCTTTTTCTTTTTCTTTTTTTTCTTTTTCCTATTACAAACTTTGTTGCTGTGCACGTTCTTGTTCAGATCCCTCTAGGTGAGTACCCGAGAGAGAGTGTGTCCCGTGGGGTCTGCAAGCTCTCTGCTCATAAGTTAGTGCCACCTTCTCCCAGCGATGACACATGAAAGTTTCTGGTGTCAGACTTCAGGATGTTTATGTATGCTTTTCACCTGTTCATTGGAGGTGCAGTTCAGTGGTGGAGGGTGTACTTAGCATGTGAGAGGCCTTAGATTCATTCCCCAGCACCAAAAAAAAAAAAAAAAGTGATCCTGATTTGCATCTTCCTGGGTACCAGTGAGGTTGAACATTTTTTAAAATATTAATCCATTGGCCTATCATCCTTTCTCTTTTTTTCCGAATTTTACCCACTTGTCTTTTGGGTTGATTTTACTGGCTGACAGGAGTTCTTTGTGTGTTCTGGATACTAATCCCTTGTCTGTTATGCGTTGCATAATTTTAATTTTCTTTATATTTTTTGATGGATAGAAAAGTTATTAAACCTATCTTTTAAAAAAGAAAGAAAACAACAGGGAACAAAGAGGTAATGTAACTTCTTCATATACAAGCGTCACTAGTAATAGTTGTTGTTTATTGAGGGTTCATTCTCTTCCAGGTATTGGGATAACCACTTTTTGTTTGTTTGTTTGTTTGGTACTAGGGATTGAACCCAAGGGCGCATAACCACTGAGCCACAACCCCAGCCTTTTTTGTATTTTATTTAGAGACAGGGTCTTGCTGAGTTGCCCACGGCCTTGCTAAGTTGCTGAGACTGGTTTTGAACTTGTTATCCTCCTGACTCAATCTCCCAAACTGTTAGGATTACAGGCATGTACCACTGCACCCGGCTTGGGATAACCATTTTATATTATCTCATTTAATCTTCACAACAACCCTAAGAGGTAATCATTGTTATCCCCATTTTATAGAGGAAGAGACTCAGTGAGGTTAAGTAAGTGTCTAAAGTCACACCACAACCAGTGCTGTACCCAGGTCGGGCTGATCCTGAAGGTCAAGCTCTCACCTCCCCAACTATACTGTGCAGTTAGCAGCAGAACCAGACCAGGGCAGCCCTTTCCCAGATACCTTTCAATGCAGTCTTTGTTCTTCTACAAAAAACATCATGACACCGCTTCTAAGTGTCTCCTTTGGAAAAATTGGCCCAAGTTATGCCCATGTCACATAACCATTATCTGGTATATAAATAGGAGTCCACTTTTTGTTTCAAAACACAGTTCATGCCATTGTCAATTCATGCTCATTCCTGAGATTGCAGGTTGCTATTTCTGAAGTTCTTTGCATGGCATTTTGCCTTGGGGGCCTTGGCCTGTTTAATCTGAGGATCGCAATTGGCAGAACACTGAGCAGCCCTCTGGGTTTGATTGTATGTGTCTAATCTGCAACTTGGGCTGTTGCCAGAACTCCTCTGCCTCCCTCTACCTCCACCCCTCCTGCCTTGCTCAAAACAAAATGAGGAATGACTGACGGTTGGCCTGGAGGAAGGGATGGTGGCAGGAAGAAGAGCCCCGCAGGGCACTGGCCTCTTCTGTGGATTTCACTGGGAGCACACACTGATTCCATTCCTGAGTCCCCCATCTGCCCTCCAGTAGGGTCTACCCTGTGCCAGCACCCAAGGTGGGGTCCACTGTGAGGGGTGGAATGGCCAGGAATCCCCCTTCCCTTCTGCAGTTTACATTCTATAGGGTAAGGCAGATGGTAAACTGGATTGCCAAAAGATGTGTGAAATGAATTAAAGGGCGTGTGAAGGGGGACAGCTGGGGGACCTTCTTTAAATGGTGAGTTCAGGTAAGGTTTCTCTGAGGAGGGATGCAGAGTGGCTGGATGAAGGGGGACATGGTTCCAGATGGTGAGGGTAGCCAATGCTAACATCCTAGGGCAGGACAAGTTCTGTGGCTTCGCATGTTCTCAGGTCTGAAAGCAGACCTGGGTGGCAGGAGTTTGGACAAGACTGACAGATGATGTGGGGGGCAGGAAGAAGGGATCAGATACCCTGAGGGATGACTATGGCGGACAGGGCCCTGCACAGGGAGCCAGTAATCAGGGAGTGGGCCATGTTATGGATCATCAGAAGCTTGAGTCACACTGATGGCCTTGAGAGCCAATGCCTGGGTCGCCTTTCCAAATGAGGGTGTATGTATCCAAGAGGGCCTCCAGGGTATCACGGCATTGAAACAGAAACCTGCAACTGTTCTCAAAGTGTGGTCCCTGGACCAGCACCACCTGCAAATATGTTAGAACCACACTCCAGGCCGCTGGCTCCCCAGAGCACAGAGCACAATGCCTTGCACAAGACATCCTGAATTGCAAGCTGCCCAGTTCTGGAATGTGCATCTATGTTACAAAGCATAGGTTTGGGGGGCAGGAGCAAACTGGCATGGAGCAAGGACAGGACCTGGCTCACGTGGGTTTAGCTGACTCCAAGGTGCAAAAGTAGAGACAGCAGTGACTCTGTGCTCTGCTCAGTGAGACTTCACACTTGGCCTCCTTGTGCCCTGAGTAAGGTGTGAAAGGAATTTACATTTGCTGCAGCAGGTTAGAAGCCTTTGGATGCTTTTGAGTTTATGTAAGAAAGAAAAAGAGAAGGGAAATTAGCTTATCTTCAGCCTCAGCTAACCTAAGACCAGCTGCAGGGGATGTTACCAAATCATCTGCAAAGAAAACCCACCTGGGGCTGAGAATAAGCCTGAGACACCAACCCCCAGGGTCCTTTTGAAAAGAAAGTTCTTGCTTGAGAACAGAAGCTCACAATAAATCCCCGCCTCCACAGCCTGCAGAGCATCAGGCCTCGACACTTTAATTGCTCTGATAGAAACAAGTTAATGGGGTTTTAATAAAAATAGAACCCCAATAGGCGTTGAGTTCCCCAATTTTTGCAACCAGAGACACTTCTCGGGTCCTGTGCCAAGGTGTCGGTGGTCTCCATGCAGAGGGACCCTGTTGAGAATTACATTAGGGAGATGAGCTAATGGGTTCCATATTGGAGAGCCCCAACACAAAGCAGCAGGGGGCTATCAGTTATAGCTGATCCCTCTCAGATCCAGGGGAAAAGAGCTCAAATCACAGCCCCCAAATCACCATAAGCAATAAAAGCTTGGGGTAGGGGGACCTCTGGGTTCTGCTCCCCTGTGCTGGTGTGACTGATAGAGTCCTTCAAAACATAAATAAGTTTCAGGTTGGTAGTTTCAGAAACTATTCATCAGTCTTTCCGGGCAGGGTCATTTCATAGGGATGGGCCCAGGTTCGGGACTAAGGGCGCCCTGCTCAGATCCTAGCTTTGTCACTTTGGAGTTGCCTGACTTGCGGACAAGCAGCTCACCTCTGGGTCTCACTTTCCTCATCTGTAAAGTGGGGATCATAATCACACTTACTCTGTAGAGTTTCGAGGAGCCCTGGTGGGTGCAGGACTGGGATGAGGCTGCCTCTCTCCTGCTGCAGATGCCCACGTGCTCCCTTGAGTGTGTTCCCTGCTCGACCCCTAAGGCGACTCTCTTGAGATGTCCACCATTCTCCTTGAATGTGTATCTGCTTTCCTAAATCAACCTGTCCACGTGTTATGGTTTAGATAGTAGGTGTCTCATGTGAGGCGATGCAAGAAAGCTTAGAGGTGCAGCGATTGGGTTACCAGAGTCTTAACCTACTCAGTGCATTGATCCCCTGGTAGGGATTAACTGGGTGGTGACTGCAGGCTGGTAGGGTGGCCGCTGGGGTGTGCCTTTGGGAAATATATTTTGTTCTTTTAGAATGGAGTCTCTGCTGCCTGGTGCTGTGTGGCTGCCTTCCTCCCCCACACCCTTCCACCATGCTGCTCTGCCTCACCTCAGGCCCCAAGGAATGGAGTCACCTGTCTATGGACTAAGACCTCTGAAATCATGAGTCCCCAACAAAACTTTTTCTCCTCTAATAATGTTCTTCTCAGATCTATGGTCACAGGGGTGAAAAACCTGACTAAAACACAATGTCTCTGAGACAGGAGAAAGCTTTGGGAAGAAACAGGTTTGGGCCACATAAAACCCCACCAGGCTGAAAAGCTGCTGGGCCTCCCGCTTTCCATTCTGGGACACTCAGTTCCCAGCTGGCTGCAAGCCCAGCAGCACTTGATCAGCTTCCCTCCTGACTTTGTCACTTACTTTCCACACTGCTCCGAGAGAGTGTCACAGTTACTGCTCTTGCCTCTGATAGGAGTGTCTGCTGCAAGATTCCTTCACTGCTGACAAAACCCTTTGTCCCCTTGCAGTTGAGCCTGTTTCTAATCCTGGCTGAAACCAAGACTTCCTGTCAGTTTGCAAGTGGAGCCCTTTAGCAGCCCAGTGGTGGGGAGCGCATTTTGGCATGGGCGGTGGGAGCTTGCTTAGGGGATTTCTGCAGAACAGCCTCCTGGGACTAGAACTGATGGCCCAAAGGGCATTCTCATTTCAAATTCTGATGACTACTACCAAATTATCCTCCCAAAGACTAAATTTTTCCTTTAAAAAAATTTATTTCAGAGGAGCCTGAGGAAGAGGGCAGCTGCTGTCGTGGTGGCTGAGCAGAGCCCGGTGACAGAATGACTCCAGTTTATGGTTATGTTGAGATATTTATCCAAGGAAGAAGAAATAATAACCCTAACCCTGCCAGGATTCCAAATTCATGTCTCTGAGGTTGTTTTGAAAGCCTGGACACAGATTGGTGTTGGTATCAGGAGATTGGCACATTCCACACCGGTTAGTCTGCTAAATTCAAAAAGCTCCTAGTACTAGGAAAGATCCAGAACATTCTCTGCTCTGGGAACCTTTGCACCAAGGAGAGTTATGATTATCTCAAGATGACGATGTTCATATTGTGAAAGGAGACTCGGAGGAAAATCTGAATTATCCAGAACAGAGAGCTGTGACCGTGGGACACTTCAAACTTAGATCCATGGACATCAAGTTATTCTGTGGGGAGATACGGCCAGCTTAGCCCTGTTGCAGAGCCCGTTTGATGTGGACATTCTTATCTCAGGACACAAACACAAATTTGAATCATTTGAGCATGAAAATAAATTCTTCATTAACCCAGGTTCTGCCACGGTGCATAGAATGCCTTGGAAACCCATGTTATCCCTTCATTTGTGCTGAAGGATATCCAGGCCTCTACAGTGGTCACATGTCCATCAGCTAATTGGAGACGATGTAAAAGTAGAAAGAATCGAATACACAAAATCTTAAAGCCATGACTATTTATGATTTTATGGTTTTTTTTTTTCCATTTCTCTGTTTGAATCAAATAATTAAATGTTTAAGAGCCACACAGTTGTATTACTTCGGTGATATTTTGCAGTAAGGTATGTCTTCTCTGTTAACACATAAGTGCTCTAAGCTTCTTGTAAACTGTAAGAATATATTTGCTGTATATGGTTTCTATGAAAAAGTCCATGACACAGTAGATGGTCATGTGTTAAGAAAAATTTATCCTTGAAAATACCTTCAAAGTTGGTGTTGGGACTTTATTGCAAAGGTAGTGCATGAAGAGAAAGGATTTAGACTTTCTGTATACATTTTTTCTCTTCTCCAATAATAAATGTTTACCTTTCATTTATAAAAAAAATTATTTCAGGAGTAATTCATATTCTTATAAACATGTAAAGAACATAAGACCAGAAAAAAAATTTAAGACACTCATAATTTCATCACCCAGAAAAGACAACTGTTAAACTTACAGACAGTTTGAGTTCTTTTAGAAAATGTGGTCATAGGGAACTCTAATAACCTGCTCTTTGCAGTTAAGTATAATCATGAAATTGTTTTCAAGCATTAAAGATTCTTCTATGGTAACTTTCTATGTTGTCAGCATGACTTGGGGACCAGAAGAGGAAAGCTTATGTGGAAGAAAGGAAGCTAAAAACTTGTTTTAAGATCATGCTAAAGGCAACATTGACAACCCAGGGATTTGTTCATTGAAAGAATTATCCTACAACCCTGGTTCCTGGATGTCTTTGAGAATCTGATAAAGCCCACATTTTCCCAGCAATACATATGAACACACAACTTGTTCATAATTTCAGGGGTCCGCTGTCCATCAAAAGATGCTCAGGGGCAGCCAGGCGCGGTGGCGCTCACCTGTAATCCCAGCTTCTTCGGAGGCTGAGGCAGGAGGATCGAAAGTTCAAAGCCAGCCTCAGCAAATTAGCGAGGCCCTAAGCAACTCAGTGAGACCCTGTGTCTAAATAAAATACAAAATAGGGCTGGGGATGTGGCTCAGTGGTGGAGTGTCCCTGGGTTCAATCCCCAGTACCAAAAAAAAAAGAAAAGAAAAGATGCTCAGGGGCAAATTCCTTGTCTCTAACATCGCTATAGGAAGGTAGAGCGTTTAACAGGAAGAGCCCAGGGTCTTGATTCGAATCCTGCCTCTAGTACTTTCTCTCCAGTCCCTCTGCCGGTGTCTCATTGTAAAATCCAGACAATAATAAGCAAGTTTTGCGATTATAAGATTTAAATGAGTTCATATGCATAAAATGTTTGGAACAGGGCCTGGCACATGGTAAGTGGTAATTAAATGTCAGCTCTTATTATTTCCAGCACTTTGCTTTTTAACATTTCTAACGGTATCTTTGCATACATCTGTGATTACTTGTGAGGGATAAATTCCTAGAGGTGGGAGAGCAGGGTTGAATCCTTAACATATTTATAGGGTTTTACCTTGTTTTTTGTTGGTTGGTGGGTGGGTGGGGTTTTTTTTGGTTTGGTTTGGTTTTGGGGGGGATTTTTTTCTTTTTTCCAGGGCAGCAGACTGATTTTGGGATACAAAATGCCAAACTCCTCTCTGAAGTTACAGATTCAAAAATTTTCCTAGGACTGGGTTTACAATTGTAAACAAAAGGTACAAAAATTTTTGTAAGTTTTTGTAAGAAAGTAGTAGACAATAGGATTGGGATATAGCTCAGTTGGTAGAGTGCTTGTCTGTCAAGCACAAGGCCCTGGGTTTAATCCCCAGCACTGCAAAAAAAAAAAAAAAAAAAGTAGTACACAATAAACGAAGGGATTAAGTGATCTTGATGAGGTGAGGCAAGCTCTTGAGAAAGCTAAAGCATAGGTGGGGATTGGGAGGCCTAGGACAGGGTTGGGGCTTCAATTCTAAAGAGGATGGTCAAGGAGGCCTCCCTGAAAAGGTGGCATTGAAGCAAAGGCCTTATAGAGGAAGGAACATGTGGACACCCAGGTGAGGAGTGTTTCAGGTGGATAGAAAGTCATATGCAAAGGACCTGGGGCAGGAACTTGCCCAGATATGGGAGGGATGGGAATAGAGTATCAACAGAGCAGTAAGAGGGTGAGAAAATGTCCCAGAGGGTCTAGCTGGTTGAATCAAATTATGTTTTGGGAAGAGTGTTAATTTTCTAACTTCAGGTCTAAGAAGGATGAGCAGATATTCAGGAAGACAATTAAAAGAATTTGAAATTGTTTTCCTTTTTCGATTTATATTTAAAAGTACTAAAAGGAAGGGACAACTTTCACTGTCCCCCAAGAAAATCAATCAGAGAGGCTCCCTGTATCTTAGTAAAACAGGAACATTTTAAATACTCAGGTCTGGTCCTCCCCTCCACCCCCACCCCTGAAACAGTAAGGATAAGACACAAGCTTGTCGTGTTGGTTACCGGGCCACGTTCCCAGATAGTTGTTTGCCGGATAGGCAATTTCAAAACTGTAACTTTCAAGGGAATTTAGTTCTGAGACGACAGTGCCCAGGACCTCACTCCCTCTCCTTTTTATGCCTCAGGGCCACAGAAGCCTCCTCCCAGAGACGCATTCATGGGCAGTAAGGCCAGATCAGAGGTCACAGTTCAGGGCACAGAGGTGCCAAACCACAGGCTCATCTTGGAGACCACAATGCTAAAATAAGTGGCCTAGAATTTCCACCTGGTGCCCCGAACCGCAGAACCTGGGCCTCAAATAAAGAGGACTTCCAGGGCCTGGAAAGAGCACGCTCGCAGCTGAGCCGTGCTGAGTGAGGGGAGGGAATGTGTGGAATGAGGCTGGTGGCTGTGGCTGTCCCAGGCCAGCCCTGGCCCATGACGATGACGCACTGCCCTGCCTTGCTCAGCGTTCCCATTTGCTGCCTCCCTTGTCAGCAATATGTCACTGATCACCCACTGTGCACAGGCGTGGGGCCAGGCCCAAGGAGAGGATGGGAGAAACATGCTGGGAGGAGCTGCCAGCTCCTGCAGGGAGGAGGGAGGTTTTGCACCACAAGAGCCCTGGCTAAGGGCCCCACCAGGCTTCCTCTCCCAGTGAACGCTGCTTCCCCCCTTCCTTCCCTCCTTTCTTCTCTCCCTCTCTTCTTCCTTCTTTACCTTCTCTCTTCTTGGCAGATGGCTCCATTCTAGCTGTACCTAATTTTTTTCCCCCAGTACTGGAGACTGAACCCACCGAGTTAGATCCCCAGCCCTTTTAAAATTTTATTTTGAGACAGTGTCTTGCTTAATTGCTCAAGTTGACCTCAAATTTCAGGTCCTCCTGACTCAGCCTCCAGAGTCACTGGGATTATAAGGGTGTGACACCATGCCTGGCTCCTTTTCTTTCTTTCTTCTTCTTCTTTTTTTTTTTTTTTTATACTAGGGATAGAGCCCAAGGGCACTTAACCACTGGGTTAAGCCCTTTTTGTATTTAGAGACAGGGTCTCACTGAGTTGGTTAGGCCTCACTAAGTGGCTGAGGCTGGCTTTGAACTTAGGATCCTCCTGCCTCAGCCTCCTGGGATGATGAACATGTGCCACCATGCCTGGCTTCCTTTTCATTTTTTAGCAGAAATAACAAATGCTTGTTGAAAAAAAACAAAGCTGTATGAAAACATTCAAATAAAAAGGGCAAATCCTCACCATTTTTATTTGTGGATCTTCGTTTCCTGAGATGCCTGCTGTTAGCAATTTAGTGTTTACATTTTTTTCCATGTACACACTTATTAGTGTAGGTAGGTGGTTTGGGGGTTTGGGGTTTGTTTTGTTGTTATTGTTTTACAAAAAAGGGAATGTGAACTCCTATGTAGTTCACAGCTGCATTTCCAGCTCCTGGTATATGTAGCCATGCAAAATACTTGTCAAGCAAATGAATAACAAATTTATGAAATTTGTCTCTCTCATTCAAAAATATGGCATAAAACTATATGACATGGCCATCCATGCCATACCTGTACATATGCATGTATCATCTACCTCATGCTTTTTATGGCTGTGTAGTATTCCCTGGAATGACCAGTCATTTTCCACCAGAACCCTGTGGTCAGACATGAGGCTGCCTCCATGTTTTCAATATTTGAAGCCATTGCACCTACATCCTTGCACACGTGTACTTCTGTAGGCAAACGTGAGAGATTAGTGGCCTCCCACAGAGGCCCATATCCTAATCCTTAGAACCTGCACATTTATTAGCTTATATGACAAAAGGAACTTGTAGGTGAGTGAATTAAGGCTCTGGAGATGGGAGATTATCCTGGATTATGGGGTGGGCCTAACATAATCCTAAGGGCCCTGGTAAGAGGGAGGTATGAGGGTGATGGGCAGGCAAACAAATAATCCTAAGGGCCCTGGTAAGAGGGAGGCATGAGAGTGATGGGCAGGCTTCTGAGGAAGCAGAGGGAAGACATGCCTGTCTTCTGGCTTTGGCAGAAGCCAAGGTTGGAGCGGCACCACTGGAAGGGGCCACAGCCAAGGAATATAGATGGCCTGGAGGAGCTGGAGAAGTCATGGAAGTGGATTCTGCCCTCTGGCCTCCAGGGGGAAGGCAGCCCTGCTGACCCATTTTGGATTTCTGACCTGTAAGATGATAAACTGCAGTATTAAGCCACCCAGTTTATGGCTATTTGTTTTAACAGCAAAAGGAAATTAATACAGATTCCCAGAGATGGAGCTGCTGGTCATCTTAGTCATTCAGGCGGCTATAACAAAATACTACAGACCAAGCAGCTTGTGAACAACAGAAGGTTTCTCCTACAGTTCTGGAGACTGGGAAGTCCAAAATGGAGAAGCCTGCAGAGCTTAGTGTGGTGTCACACACTTAGAATCCCAGTCACTCCAGAAGCTGAGACAAGAGGATCGCACAAGTTCAAGGCCGCCCTGGCCAACTTAATGAAACCTGGTCTCAAAATAAAAAAAAACAGAATGGGCTGGGGACGTGGCTCAGAGCTAAAAGGCCCCAGACTCAATCTCCAGTATGGAGAAAGAAAAAAAAAAAAAAAAACCAGCAGGTTTGTTGGCTGGCAAGAGCCATTTCCTGGTGACGGATGGTGCCACCTCACATGGTAGAAGGGTAGCCAGCTCTCTGCAGTCCCTTGAAAGGACATTGATCCCAATCATGAGGGATCTGCTCTCAAGACCTAACCACTTCCCAAAAGTTCCAGCTCCTAATGCCACCACCTTGGGGAGTAGATTTCAACATACGAACGTGAACCAGGAGACACACAGTACAGATTCAAGGGGGAGATTCGTCTTCTCAGTTCATTATCTCTGGTATACACATCATTTATCATTTCCTGCCTGATCTTTTTGATTTTTTTTTTTTTTTTTTGTACTAGGGATTGAACCGGGGAGGGGGTTTAGCGGTTACTACTGAGCTACATCCCCAGCCCTTTTATTTTGAGATAGGGTCTCACTAAGTTGCTGAGGCTGGCCTTGAATTTGCATCCCCCTGCCTCAGCCTCCTGAATCACTGGGATTACAGGCTTGTGCCACCACGCCCAGCCCTCCAGATGCTTTCTAAAAGCCTATCACCTCAAAATTCAATCCCAGAAAGACTTGCCTCTCCTGCCTGCTGGCCCATGCAGACCAAGCACACTCTTAGGTTTGATCAGCGTTGTTTGGGAGCCTCACGTTAACCTCTGCTCATTCAGCCAGAAGTGAACCACACATTTACACCTTCTCCGGTCACATCTCAGGTGTCCTGTTCATCCCTCCCTCCTAAGCATCATATTGTCTCAGTAAATAGTGAGAGATCAGAATCCCTGACATCGGCCTTGGCTAGTTCTCTGTTATCATTTCAGTTCCAAGTGCTTTTAGAGAATGGAAAGAAGGTGGACCTGCCTCTCAAATCTCCTAGCGGGACAGGAAGGCCACAGAGGCAACATCATAAATCACACAGAGGGTAAAAGCTTCCATACCAGGAATGGCTCAGCTTCAGGGCCTTTTATACCTGAGAGGAGATCTATATGGGAAACTTCACAGGGGAGCCCAGCGCAGAGCAAGGACTGGATTTATGTTGGGAATTTTATTTTGTCATAGTGACAGGGCAATGGAGCCATTGAAATGTCATCCTGGACCCTGCAGATCTCTTCCAAAGCAGGCAGAGAAGAGGTGCCCTAGGAACCCACAGGCCACATGCTCTTGGGGCAGAGACCTCCCGTCAGTTCCCTGGGACCCTCCCAGCAGAGCAACCTCTCAAGGGCAGACAATTCCTTGGCTCTCTGTTGTCTGGGGTGGAAGATTCTACAAATCTGAAGCAAGTTAGAGTTTGGAAAGTGTGGATGCCATCCCAGCTCCTCCTTTTGCAGATGGGGAACCAAGACCGGGTCGCAGAGATTTCAGAGTTCTCTAAGTTTAGGTCTGTGGACTTTCCCTGTGGAAAGAGCCCATGGGCAGCTTTCCCTCTGGCCAATGGCAGGTGTGCAGGGCTAGGCAGGAAAAACACTGCCAGACAGGCTCCCACACACTCCTGCCAGAGGCAGTGGGCTAGTGCCTGTGACTGTGGAAACCAAATACCACAGACTAGGTAGCTTAAAAGAACAGAAGTGTCAGAGCTGGGGTTCTAGCTCAGAGGTAGAGCGCTTGCCTAGCACGTGTGAGGCACTGGGTTCAATCCTCAGCACCACATAAAAATAAATAAATAAAATAAACGTGCTGTGTCCATCTACAACTAAAATAAAATTTTAAAAAGAACAGGAATGTATTCTCCCACAGTTCTGGAAGCTAGAGTCTGAAATTGCCGTATTGGCAGGACCACACTCCCCGCCACCCCCCACCCCCCGAGGGTGCGAGGGAACATCCTTCCCCTCCCCTCCAGCTCCTGGCAGCTCGTGCCAGTCCTTGGCAGCCTTGGCTCATAGATGCATCCCTCCAATCTCTGCTTCACATCCATCTGGCTCTCTTCTCCCTGTTTATCACTGCACCATCTTCCCTCTCTGTGGGTCTATTCCTGCATCCAAATTCCCTCCCTTACAGGGAAATGAGTTGCATTTAATTAGGGCCCACCCCTAATGATCTTGTCTTAACTTGAAAACATCTGCAGAGACCCTATTTCCAAACCAAGGCACACTTGCAAGAACCAGGGGTTAAGACTTCAACATGTATTTGAAGGACACAATTCACCCTAGAACAGGCACCTTTCAGACAGGCTCTGGGGGCACTGGTTCCCTTAGCCAGGTCCGTGGGAACTGGCGTGAATGCTGCTGCTGCAGGGCTCGCTCTGCTCTGCTGTCCTCAGCCCCTACCCAGCAAAACAGAAGCCCGGGAGTTGCTCCATCCACATGTCCCTTATTCATGCTTCTGCAGGGTCTCTCTCATCCCCAGCCCTACCTCACCTGTAGCTCACCTACAGCCTCACCTGTGCCTCTCAGTCTCAGAGAATAAGGATGAGCCATTTCTAAGGCTCTGCTCCTGGAGAGCCCCCGCTGGGGTGCTTTCTGGTTTCCAAACTTTGCACTGGCCTGCTTGTTCAGAACCTTGCTGAGACTTCTTGGTTCAGTAAAGGACTACAGACACATCCAAATCCATCCCCTGGAATACACCAAGAGCCATTTTTGTGCTGTTTGTGGGGGGCTACTCGGGGTAGGAGTTTGCAAGGAGGACTACTTCCTGCCAACCTCTTTCATCCTTGACTGGAAGCATTTTCCAAGCCCAATTTTAATGCAGATAGAAAAACTGCAGCAGTACCTTTACCCTAGGTGGTTCTAGAAATGGCACCTGAGAATTCTATGGACTGGCCTGCACCAGGTGCTTTGCCTGCCTGAAAGACCACAGCCGTTGAAGTGTGAATGTCCCCAGCTGTCCAGGCCTGCCAAAGAGCGCTCTGCTGTTTCTTTCCTTGCCCTCTCTGGAAGGCACTGCCTTTGAGAGACAAATTCTAAGACAGTACAGGGAAGTACCATCCCCAGGGAAACAAGGTCAACAGTGACACATGTTGTGGCAGGTGGCAGCAGATCTGCCATGCCAACTCTTCCACTGAATGCACTGTGAGCAGTGCCTTCTGGAATTGGGCTCCTGACTCGGGCACAGAAACCTGGCAAGTGCAGGGCAGGTACGCATGGATGGAGGGAAGCTTGCTGTAAAAGAGTGGGTGTCTCATGGGACCTGGAGGGTGTTACAGAGAGTAGTGACGAGGGGAAGTGGCTGAGGTGTATGTTCCCAGACCCCCTCACATTCTTCAGAGACTTGAGCCCTCATTGAAATTCCACAGGGGGTGCCCTTTGGAGAGAGTACCAGCAAGAGCTGGCCCCCTGGGGAGAGCCTGTGAGGATGGCTTGGAGGTCCCAACTGGGAAGACAAGTCATCCTGACATGATCCTGGTTTGGGGAACCTTTCTCCATTGGTATAAGAACAGAGGACACAGCCGGGCATGGTGGCATATACCTGTAATCTCAGTAACTTGAGAAACTGAGGCAGAAGGGTCACAAGTTCAAGTTCAGCCTCAGTTATTTAGCAAGACCCTTAGCAACTTGATAAGACCCTGTCTCAAAATAAAAATTAAAAAGGCCCAGGACTATAGCTCAATGGTAGAGTGCCCCTGGGTTAAATCCCCAGTACCACACACACACACACACACACACACACACACAGAAGAAAGCAAGAAACAGAGGATCCCATCCTCGCCAACTGCCCCCCTCAGGTGTTTCCTTGGCAGGACAGGCAGTCCTTCACGGGGCTTCTCCCGCTCTTCTCTACTACGTGCCTGGACAGGTCAAGCAAGTAAGTCCCTTATTCTCAGGCTCAGTTTCTCATCTGTCAATAGTATCATGACAGTCTCTATCTCCTAGGGCTGCGAGGGTCTTCAGGAGGTGACAGAGGTGGGGGATCAGCATAGCACCTGGAACTAGTTACATGTCTGGTCAATGGTAGTTGTTATTTCAGTATGCTTGTTCTTGTAGAATCATTACCTTCTGCTAGAATATAAGCTTCTTCAGGGCAAGGCAGACACAGACTTTTCCATGAATTTCCCTCTAGAATGAAGAGATGGTGTTCTGACTTGGTCATTTATTTATTCAGTCATCCAGTGACAAAGGACTCAGTTCCATAATGAGGTCTGTGTTGGGTGCTGGAGACACAGTGCCCAACATGGCAGACAAGGCCCCTGACCCCGTGGGCTCACAGGCTGGGGAGGACGGCACTCCAAAAGGTCCTGGGCTGCCAGCTCACTGAAGTGCAGAAATGGAGGACACAGCAAATCAGTGGCCCACAGTCCCAAGGCTGTGACCTCCCATCCTGCTGCCCCATCCAGGTGCCCTTCTGGGACCATCACCTCCTGCTTCCTTCAGGTTGAGGTCCTGGGTTTTCTTCTTCTTTCCTTCACTCGAGGCTGGCTGGTCGGAGTTCAGACTGGATTGCCTGGAACGCTTTGTTGAGCTCCCTGTCTTCCTGCAGGGTTATTGACCACAATAACATCAAAGTGGCAATGAGCAAAAACAACCTTGTGAATCATCTGTAACAACTCCAATATGATATGTAAGGATCTTTCACTGGAGTAAAGATGCTCACACTGCAAATCTCACTGTGGTTTGTTGTCTATGGTGGTAACTGAAGGAAATTTGCTATGGTTTGGGTTTTGAATGTCCCTCAAAGGCCCATGCATTAAGCTGTGGTCCCCAGGGTGGTGCTTTTGGGAGATGGTGAAACCTTAAGAGATGGGATCTGGTGGCAGGTCTTAGGTCATTGGGGGCATGCCCTTGAAGGAAATTGTGGACCCCACCCCCCTCCTCATTCTCTTTTGCTTCCTGGCCATGAGGGGAGCAGTTTTGCTCCACCATGCACCTCCATGCGCCATGATGCACCTCCTTGCTGCAGGCCCAGAAGCAACTTGACCAGCCCTTCATGGATTGGAACCTCCAAAACTATGAGCCAAAATAAATTTCTCTCTTTTTTTGTTTATTTATTTGTTTGTTTATTGTGGCATTGGGAATTATACCCAAGGGCACTTTACCACTGAGCTACATCCTTAGTCCTTTCTATTTGTTATTTTGAGACAGGGTCTTGCTAAGGACCCACTAAGTTACTAAAGCTGAGGACCCACTAAGTTACTAAAGCTGATCTCAAACTTGTGACCCTCCTGCATCAGTCTCCCAAGTTGCTGGGATTACAGACATGAAACACCATGCCCAGTTATAAATCTTTTCTCTTTTCGAATTGATTATCTCAGATATTTAGTTACAGTGACAGAAGGTTGAATAACACAAGCATACTTAGTTGCAGTTAAAGGTTACTGAAAAGAAATCTGTTTTCTGCTCAGAGTTTTAAATTGTAGTTTTATTCTTACTCAGCTAAGGTAAGGTCAATAGATCAGGAGACCACTGCCTTGGGAAAGAGAGTTGATTGCTTACAGATCACAAGGAGGAGGAACACCATGCTACCCCATGAAGGGCCACATGGGAAGCACTGGGGTGGTTAGGAGGCAGAGACGGCAGAAGGATAACTGGACAAAAACTTCTACTGTGGTTTCAGTGAGAATGGGGGAAGAGGTCTAGGACTGACTACTCTGAATAATTCCTGTTGTTCGGGGTGTGGAGGCTATCTCTGTTGCCTGGTACTAGCTCTGGAGTAATTAGGACAGAGAATAGTGACCCAGAATGTAGGAGGCTGATGCAGGCAGCACTTGTGTGTTATGGGTGAGTTGTTTACTCTCTCTGGGAACTGGCTAGCCCTGGGAGAGGCATCTCACCAGGCTCAGCTGTCAAGACACCAGAAACCCATGGTGAACCTAACCATCCACCATAAATTTGCAGACCTCTGAATTTTAACCATAGCACCCAGATTA
This sequence comes from Glaucomys volans, assembly GCA_020662805.1. Lineage (NCBI taxonomy): Eukaryota > Metazoa > Chordata > Mammalia > Rodentia > Sciuridae > Glaucomys > Glaucomys volans. Next base: position 326,902 of record JAJEJO010000185.1, read on the forward strand.
AGACCCCTGTCTAAGAAAGCCTCCAGATTTGTTGCCAGATCTCCTAAACTTTCAGGAGAAACCAGAGAGAGACAGTTGTGCGTGCGTGTGTGTGTGTGTGTGTGTGTGTGTACGCATGCGCATATGTGCACACACAATTCTTTTTATTTAATTAATATTGTATAAATAAATACATATACCTCTGGATTGCCACAGATCTGAGGCCACCAGCCAGCAGCCTCTCCCTTTGTCCCTGTCCCAGACTGTCCCCCTCCCCTAGGGTCCCTCCCATCCACAGAGCATCTCTTACTGCAGGAAACAGTGGCTCCTCTGATTCTGGGCTTTGTTACTTTTGCCTGTGGAATTAAACCTCAGATGTTCTCCAGGCCTGGTTTCCCCATGATTGTATTCTATCAATCTATTTTTGCAGTACTGGGGGTGGAACCCAGGCCCTGTGCATGCCGGCAAGGGTGCTGCCACTGAGCTGTGCCCCCAGCCCCCACCACTGTATTCTAGGCAGCAAGGAGGCCAGATAATCCAATGCAGCTTTTTTCAAAGACATTTTTCCCTCAAAGCTTTGCGGGCTTTGAAGTTCAGCCCCCAGCTTTGCCGCCTTTTAGCCTTTGGACTTTGCGGTTGTCCCTGATGATCTCCAACCCTCACTTTCTTACTTGCACAACAGGCTAATAATAATTCCTACCCCCGGGGCTCTTCTTTCAGCTCAGGGAGAGACTGCAAGGGAGGCACTGGTGGAGCTGCTGAGTGCTGCAGGCCAGGGCTAGGAGGCCTATTTCATGAAGCCTCACAGAGCCCCTCCCTCCAAGGTCCCCACTGTCATCGGTCCCACTTGATTGATGGGAAACCCAAGCATGACCATGGAGTCCCTTGCCCTGGATACCAGGCCAAAGCAGGATTTGAACCAGACAGAAAGTCTGGTCCCCAAACCTCCCAAGCTACCTCATTTCAAAGCTCTCACTTTACAGATAGGGAAATGAAGAACCAGAGAAGGACAGCGACCTGCTCAAGGTCAAATAAAGACTAAGAGCAGAGCCAGTTTCCTCCCAGCCCCGGAAGCCAGAGATGGGGTTTGTGGCTGTGGTGAGTGGAGCCATTCTCTGTCCCTACAAAGCAACTCCCGTTGGAGGATGAGAACTCAGGGGGGAGCTCATGTCTCCCCAGGCTGAGCACATCCTCAGACAAAGTCACCTGTGCAGCTCTGAGGCTCAGTGGTGGGTAGAAGGGAAGAGTCTCCTCTAAGGACCCTGACCTGGAACCCCTGGTGCCCCCAGAGCAAAGCAAGAGAGACACAGGAAGAGGAATGGATGGATTTGAGCCTTACCGTGAAACAAAAAGTCTTTTTTCAGCCTCAGGCTTGCTCAAAGGGGAATCTTGATTTTGTTGAAGCAAGCTGGGATGACCAGGATGGGAAACTGTGAGGAAGGAGGCACAGGGTGGAAGCTGCTACTCTTCAGGAAGGCACACGGGGCTGGGGAGACGGGGCTGGGCATCCCTCCACCCAGGCCTTCCACAGTGTGCTGCGAGCTCAGTTCCCCTCCCTAGCTCTGTCCTGCCTTCCCGGTCCCAGACCAGCTCACTATGATGCGAGGAGGCAGGCCAGGACCAATGCTAGGCCTCAGGAACAAAGAGACAAGCAATTCAATACAACACAAGCAAGAGATCTGAATGGAAGAGTCATAAGAGAACAGCAACGAATGACCAATACGGATAAGTTATTATTCATCAGAGAAACAGACATTTAAACTATAATGAAAAGGCTAAAATTAAAAGGACTGACAAGACTAAATGTTGGCAAGCTACGGGTCTTCTCCTAACTCACTTATGCGAATGTCAAATGGTTATGGTAACTTTGTGGGAGAAATCAAAGCAGGTCAAAGTGGATTGAGGCACCCCAAAAATATTAGACGGAGAGTACGTGATACACCAGCCTCCAGTCATGTCTACCTTAGAGAATTTCTGACCCTATGCAGACGTATAGCCTTTTCCCAGCATCCTTTGAAACCCCACCAGACCCAAACTCACTTAGACCCATAGTTTAATGGTGAGTTTCATTATGGTTTTCATTAAAGCAGAACATTCAGATCCTATTGATAGGTACCAGGGTCTTCTAGTCCCTAACTCCCTTCCTTTCCCTAAAATTGCTTTGTTCCTGTACTTTCCTCTTCTTAGAACTGCTTTCTGTAGATTCTTCTACCCAAACTCCTTCTTATAAAGTTGCTACTCGGCCTCCATCCTTCTAAATTCCTGACAAACAACTGATTCAATCCCACTCCCCAGTTGTGGTTGTTGCCTTTACAACTTGTTTGAAATCGGTACACTGTAAGACTGTTTGAATCTTTTTTCTCTAGTTGCAACTCTGATCAGTCTAAATAAACTTTCTTAATCAATTGGTGCCACAGTTTCTTTTAAGGATCAGCACCTTAGTAAACTAATTATATGTAAAGTATACATCAATAAAGATGTTTAGAAAAACTAATTATCCACCAACTCCATGACCCAGCAATTCTTCTTAGCTAATTAACCAAAACAAAAATTGAAACACATACCCATAAAAAATTGCATAAGGATGTCCATAGCAGCTTTATTCATAATAACCAAACACTGGAAAGGGTCCAGTTTCCATTAATAGAAGAATGGATAAACAAACTGCGATATAGCTGTATAATGGAACACTCAATGATACACAATGACACACAAAACAACATGGATGAATCTCATAAACACTACATTAAATGAAAAGAAGCTAAATCCAAAAGAGTACTTTCTATTTATGTGAAGTTATAAAATAGGCTGAACTAATGCACAGAACAGCCCCCTACAACAAAGAATTATTTAGATCAAAATGTTAATAGTTTACACAGGCATTAATTCAATATGATTTTTGCCCAGTGCTTAGAATGTTAAACTGAAGAAACTCAATGAAGCCTATGTAAATGGAAAAAGTTAACTATGACTCTCTTAAGATAGCCAAATGTCTCATCACCTAATTAGTGAGGAGCATGAATGGATGAATGAGATTTCCACTGTCCCTACCTGCAGTCCAGCAAAATTACAGCCAAGGGAGCTGGCTTGGCAGAATCAGTGAGGAGAAAGAGAGAAAAAAGAATGCTGAGGTTGAGAAAATTTGGCCAAATTAATTTATGGTATAAAAAATCAGAACAGGGGTTGCATTTGTGAGATGGAGGCAGAAATTGCCTGAGAATGTGAGTGAAGGAACTTCACTCACTTCTGGAGTGATGGCAATATCACATATTTGGATAGCAATTTAAGTTACATTTTTTGTATACATTCATCAAAACTCAGTAAATTTTTTGTAAAGTTTGCATTAAACGAAAAAAATCTAAAATATTGAATTTTAAGTAAAGACGTGAATAATGGAGTATTGAGGGAAGTGCCCTGATGTTAGCAATTTATTTTCAAATGCATTAAAAAAGGGCTGGGGATATAGCTCAGTTGGTAGAGTACTTGCCTAGTATGCACAAGACCCTGGGTTCAATCCCCAGCACCACACAAAAAAAAAAAAGGCATTAAAAAATAAGATGGGTTGAACGAATGGATATGTGGATAAATAGGTGGACATACACATCTCGTTAAAATTAAGTTTCTTCTGTTCAAATACCAATGTGTTTTATGTCTCTCAGATGGAGCTTCCAGGACTCATCCATTGAGCAGCCAATCTAAAAGGCATGTGTACTCATTTCTCAGGCAGATGACTATTTCCAGGATCTCTGCAGATACCAAAGTCCAAGGATGTAAGTCCCTTTCATTCAAAGGCACAGCATTTGCATATAATCTATATAATCCTCTCCTATATTTTAATTAATTATTATCTTTTTTTTCTGTGCATTGAACCCAGAGTCTTGTGCTTGTGAAGAAGCACTCTACCAACTGAGCTATGTCCCCAGCCCTTCTCCTACATTTTAAATCATCCCTAGATTACTTATAATACTAAGCACAGTATAAATTACATGTGAATAGTTGTTTTACTGTATTGTTTAGGGAATGATGAAAAGTAAAGAGTCTTTACATATTTAACACAGGCAAGATTTAAAAAAGAGTAAGTTCGATCTGTATTTGGTTGAATCCATAGATTCACATCCATAGATGTGGAACCCAAGGATTCCAAGGGCTGATTATATGATCCTATTACTCCCCTACTTAACACCTGCGGAGGTTTGTTTGGATATAGTTGGGGTGGTTGCCCAGGGTTTATGTGCTGGAGGTTGGTCCCCAGTGGTGGTAAGAGGTTATGGAACCTTTAAGAGGCAGAGCCTAGTGAAAGGTGTTTAGGTCATTAGGGTGCTGCCTTCAGGAGGAGTTAATGCTGGTCTCAGTTAGACAGCTCCTTTGAAAATGGTTGTTATTAAAGAATAAGCCCTGAATCCCTGGCCTCCTGCCTCATCAGTGATCTCTTCCATCCCATTGCGATGCTGCCCACCATAACACCCTCGCCAGAACCAGCAGTACTATGCTGTTGGGGCTGCAGCCCTGTGAGCTCAAACTGCTTTCTTTATGAATCACTCAGCTTCCAGCCTGGGGTTGTGACTCAGGGGTAGAGTGCTTGCCCAGCATGCTTGAGGCACTGGGTTCAATTCTTAGCACTGCATATAAATAAATGAAATAAAGGTCCATTGACAGATGAAAAAATTTTTAAAACTTACTCAGCATTTGATATTTTAATAGAAAACACAAAATACAAAATCTTAAAATAGCTTCCTAGCGCCAACCAGATAAACCTCTTACCCATCATTCCAGGCTCTTCACCTGCTGCCACCACCCCAGGTGATCTTGCCCATCCTCTTCTCTTTGCCTGAACTGCCTTCCCTACCTTCTCCACCTAGTAAATCCTGTTCAGTGTTAGTCACCTGCCCTGTGAAGCCTTCCTTACCTTCCTTGGCAGAGCCTGAGACCTCCCCTCTGGGCCTCCCAGTGCCCTCACAGGGCACTGATCAAATTGTCTGTTTGTACCACTGTTTCCCCGCAGACAGAGCTGCTCAAAACTGGGGCTCCATTTCCATTCCTTCCGGAATCCCATGAGCCTAGAGCACTGTCTGGCACAGGGCAAAGCTCTGTCCATGTTTGTTGAATGGAAATGTCTAGAAACAGATCCACCCTATAGTCTGCTTGCAAACTGAAGTCAAGCATGCCCAAGGGTAAGCAAAAGCGAAATCTAAGATTTAGCACACCATTGCATTAACATTTTAAAAACCCAAGTTCTGTTCCATTTTTTAAGTTATGAGAAATTGTTTTATAAACATAATTAATAGCCTGGGTTTTGTTTTCTCTTTTTGCATAGAGTTCTGCTCATTTTAGAGGAGTGGCCTCTGTGAGTGGCTTTAACAAGTTCATATAAGTTCATTTAGCAAGTTCATGAAGCCAGATTTGCCTGAAGCTTTGCCTGAAGGATCTGATTCTTTTTATTGAATGAATTTTTGTGGGGCGTTTGGCAGTGCTGGGGATCAAACCCAGGAACTCATGCATGTCAGGCAATACTCTACCACTGAGCTACAGTACCAGTCCATCAACTTAATTTTTAATGATGATAATTTTATTCTTATTTTATTATTAAAATTGTACATTTGTACTGGGGTCAGTGGTGCATGCTTGTAATCCCAGTGACTTGGAAGGCAGAAGGATTACAAGTTCAAGACCAGCTCAGGAATTTAGCAAGACCCTGTTTCAAAATATACAAAGGGCTGACAGTGTAGTTCAGTGGTACGTGCCTCCTGGGTTCAATTCCAGTACCCCCCCCAAAAAAAATTCCATATTTTTATAAATTAAAAACACTGGAAAATAAAACAGATAAAAGAACTATAAAGATGAAACTAAAAATCCCCTTTAAGTCTACCATCCAGATAGAGCCACTCAGCATTTGGTGACCTGAATGCACCAGTAGAAGCCAAGCTTCCTCTTCCTATGGCGATCTGGTATGTTAGATTTTCCAGGATTTCAGACCAGCCCCCTACGCCCTGCCTGACGCCTGAAGCTGACCACAACAGAGCCGAGGAGCAGACACCCCAGTCACAAATCATGGGTCTCAATTCTAAAACCCACAAGGCTTGTGAGCCTGAGTTCAAAGAAGAACACAAGCATCAGGAAGGATCTGCAGGGCAATCAGCCCAGCAAATGAGTTTTAAAAGCACAGTCATTTCTGAAAACAGGATTATTAAATTAGCAAAAGGGAGAACACATTAGACCCACAGAGCTGAGCTTCCAAATGTCTTTTTGGAATAATTAACTGCAGGCAGCAGGGACTAAGTACAATCAGAGTGGTGGCAGGGCTATGGTTGGGTGGGTGGCCCTGGGCTGTGCAGAAGAGCCCAGGGGGAAGGAGCTGTGCCAATGAAACCAGGCATTTCTACCCATAGGAGAAGGCTCTTCAGCAGAGCGGTTAAGAGCACCCACCTAGTGATCAGGCTGGAGCCTTTGCTCCACCACAGATCAGCTGCATTATCAGCAAGCTTCTTAACTGCCCCACGCCTTGGTTTTCTCTTTTCTAAATAGGGATAACCTAAATTCCTACTTGAAAGGATTGTTGTGACAAATATATAGATTATTTCAGCTGATGAGCAGTCCACGTGAGCATTCAAGGCCTGTGGCCATTATTGTGGTTGCTCCTATGATGAACCAGAGGGAAGGACGGGCATGCATTCATGAGGGTCACAGCTGATTCCAGAGTGGAATGTCACTGAGTACCACCAAGGTCATGTAAATGATTTGGGACTGTAGGGCCCGACTTGCTGATTCACTATAGAAGAGAAATCACATATGAGTTTTAAAAGAGACAACCCCTCTGGAAATAGATTGCTCCTGGACTGGGGGTGCAGCTAAGTGGTAGAGCCCTTGCCTAGCACACATGAGGCCCTGGATTCCATGGGGGGAAAATTGCTTCTGCTTAACGAGTTAGATGTTGTTGCAATATTCTGCCTCATAACCCACCCCTATCCTCACCCCAGCAGATACCAACCCCCACTGTCCTCGCTAGTACTGGGTACAGTGACCAGCATGCCAGCACTGAGGGCTCATGGCTTCCTAGACCCTGATCACAGATACCTCACTGCCAACAGTGTGAGTGGGTCCTTTAAGCTGTGTTCCCAATTCGAGAGGGGGCCGTGATGCAGATCCAGCTGTGCCTCCAGGAAGGGCATCTGCAGAACCAATGTCAATTGTTCTGGGTCCATGAACAGTTGTGGTGATTGAAAATTGATCAACAGATCAATGATTCTCAGTGGGAGGAAGCAGGAGATGGTGTGGCCTGGGGAAGCTCATTCCTTCCATTCTCAGGGTCTTGGGATGGAGGAGAAGGAGCCTGGAGACAAGACTCTGGAAGTTCAGGGCTCTTCCCAGAGGCAGCTGGAACAATCTCCAGCAAGGCGCTTGGGCTGATTTCTCATGGTGGACCCCTTACTTTGCAATCATTAGGGAAACTAATTAAAGACAAGAATGGTGTGTGCCCCTGTCCTACCCAACCAGGTCCCAAGGTCATGACTCAGGGACTTTGTGTGTCACAGGGTCTCCAGATGATTCTAGAGAGAACATGGGGGAGTGGGACTAAGGGTGGGGAGGAGAAGGAGCTGTGTGCCTTCTGGTTTTATGGGTAACAATACCTTGCATTGTAAATCCCAGGGAAAATGGGTGAGTTCAACCTGAAGGGCAATTTCTGTGATTTTTTTCAAAGTGTCACTTTCCTTTCCCAGAATTCCATAGCCCTAACTGTGGTTTTAAGCAACTGCTAAATGCAGGCATTGCTCATTCTGCAGACATGGAAACTGAGACCAAGGGACCCAGCTTCTGCCTGGAGGCCAAGCAGTTCTACCTTCCAGCCCTGGGCTTCTCCTCCCCTCCTGGTACCCTTTCTTCCAGGAATTTGGGATCTAACTGGTGCATTATTTTCAGGGTTCACTGCCCCTCAGGCCCTGTGCTGAATGCTTGACACATACTCTCTCATTTAATCCTCACGTGACTCAATGAGGTTAAGAAGGAAATCATGCACAGCAACCTAACTCAATGTCACAGGGATCCAAAGCTGTGGGCTCCCAGAGGTCTCCAGGGCTCTGCTCCAGGCTTTTATTCTAGATCTAAATGCCTCTTCCCACTCCCCAGCCAGGGAGGAGGGGAGGGGAGAAAGAAGAAGAAAATAATCCTTACTGGTTATGCTTTTAGCTACAAGACCTAGAAAAGACAAGGCAATGTGTTCAACCGTGAGGACTCAGATCACACTCTCACACATATAACACGCACGTGCGCCCTCCTCTTGCGCACACCTGCACACCCCCCTCCTCCACACCCCTACCCCAGCCACACACACCCCAAGGTGAAGGCATGTGATCCTGGTCTTTGCTGCCACTGCCGCTTGGCTAAGGAAGCTGGAGCTTGCCTACCTGTGTCAGCTGGCTTGGCAAGGAGGCAGCTGTGCTCCCAAGGTGGTTCTTGTGGGTGGGGCAAGGGGCCAGGCTGTGCCACCACCAGGAGAGGCTGTGAGGGGGAGGGGAGAGTAGGGAGTGAGGCTGGGTGGGGTGGAAGGAGCTGCCCTTGGGCCTCTCTGGGGGACACAGTGAGGTCACAGCTTCTGGCAGGCAGCATCTGGACTCTGCCGGAGGTGAGTAATGGGCCAGAAATAATGGACCAGGCTGAGGCAGGGGCCAGCTGGCAGAGAGCACCCTGGCCTTGGAGGCAGCAGACCAGGAGGACTCCACCCTTACCTCCTGCCTCTGAGAGCTGGGGCCTCCCTGACAGCAACTCTGCTTCCCACAACGTAAGCCAGGGGCCCCCATCCTAGTGGCCAGCCACAGCAAGGACACGGGAGACAAAGCAGGACAAGGAAGTCCTGACCCAGAGGTGAGGTCAAACTGCAGGGCTCCCATAATCGGACCCAAGAAGACAAATTAACAAAAGAAAAATAAATAGTATATTTGCTGTAGACAACAGCAACCTGTGGAAGTACCCGTAAAGAGGAACTCAGAGGGCATCTGACGGCAGTTTTAAAGAAGTGTCAGGATGAAGGGAAAGGCAAGTTGTGGGAGGGTCAGCGGATGGGACTAAGAGAAGATGGCCGTCGCAGGCTCGTCATGGAGGTTCCTCGGAGCCCTCTCTGGAGTCGCAGAGGGTGGCCATGCATTCATTTGTGCCCTTCCTGGTTGAGATGGGAAGGGGCACCTCGACAAAGGCACACCCTGCTTTTAGGCAAATTGGTAGAGGGCAGAGAGCTTTTCAATGTCCACTGCTTCTCAATCATCAGCTCAAACTCATCAGTATGGCAAAGGGGCAGGTTCGTGGGGGGGTAGGGTATTTTGGTGTGACTATTATGATTCATAAACCATCTAGAGGAGCAGAAGAACTGAGCCTGATGGTGTGCATGCCTGTATACCCAGCGGCTCGGGAGGCTGAGGCAGGAGGATCACAAGTTCAAAGCCAGCCTCAGCAACTTAGTGAGGCCTTAAGCAACTTAATGAGACCCTGTCTCAAATAAAAAATTAAAAAGGGCTGGGAATGTGGCTCAGTGGTTAAGCATCTCTGGGTTCAATCTCTGGTACCAAAAATAAATACATAAATAAAACAGAGAGCAGAAAGCATAGTGGTGGAGAAGAGAGACCCAGCAGCCATCTGGCCTTTGCTGGCACCCAGTTACTGGCTGTGTGAGAGGACTAGTGACTTTACCTTTCTGGGCCTCAGTTTCCTCATCTGAAAAATAGGGAGAGTGATAGCACCTGTGTCACGGAGCTGCTGCAAGGACTGGATGGGTTAAGGATGCTCTCTTGGAATGGTGCTGGCACGGCGGGGGAGTGAATAAGGGCTGGCTCTTCCTTCCCTGGGCAGGTTTGCATTGTTGTGGCACTTCCATGAGGGGCTGTTGGGCTGGCTGTGTGAGGGTCACAGATCCTGTCCGGCAGAGCTGGGGACTCAGCATGCTGGACCTGATGACTACCAAGGCAGGAGGTGTGGTTCCCAGAGACAGCATGCAGGCCTGAGGCCACGCCATGACGGGGATGCTGGCGTCCACCTGCCTGGCAACAGCGCTGGCTCTCTGCCCAGGGCTCCCTTCCCTCGAAGCCCCTGTGTCATCCTTTGTGACCTACCTGGTCCAACCACCAAGTCAATGACGTGGTCTCAGGACCAAACTCTGACCCACCTCGAGATCTCCCAATAAGGTTCCTGAAGTGAAAATGGAAAATACTCAAAGCACTTTTGCTTCTATATCTTTCCTGATCACAAGTGGAATGGTTAGAGCAATCATCCTCAAGTCAGCCATTATTTAATGAGTGGCCACTCTGTCTGAGATGTGATCCTTGGCATGAGACTAGGACACCATGCTAATTTTTATTGGGGCTGTAACGAAATTACCACGAGTGGCCTCAAACAACACTTTTTTCCCCCAATAGTTCTGCAGATCCTAAGCCTGAAATGGGTCTTACTGGGCTACAACCAAGATGTCCAAGCTCATGGTCCAGAGGGGAGATGGACTTGTGCCCAGGCTACCATTGCACAGGGTGAAGGAGGTGGGATACCCAGGAACAGCAGGCAGGGAGGAGAGTTGAGCCATTCATTTCACTTCTGTGTATTTTCATACTTTTTCCGTAAAATCAGAAAAATAGCTACTGCTGACTCTGTTAATGTTGAGATCATCAAATGGGCTATCTGTAGGTAATGCCCTCAGCACAATGCTGGCCAATAAGTGGTAGATCATTAGGACTAATCCTCTTGTTGAATGGGAGCCCTAGAAGAGGAGTTAGAATCCTGGAGGCAGCTGAGGGCTAATCTGATAGCCAAGAGATGAGTGGGATTAGCCAGGGGGAGTGTGGGGAGGGGACGGAAGAGGCCCCAGACAGAGAGAATGCACATGCCAAGGCCCTGTGGTGAGCAAACTCCTAAACCCTCATGAGACCCCAAAGTCTCACCAGATCTCTTCTGCCATGTCTGTGAGTTATGCTCCCTCTTGAGAGGTCTGGAAACCAGAGGGGACCCCTGATTTCTCAGCACCCATTTCTAAGGTGGCAGAATGTCACTGCAGTCCCTGAACTCATCATGAGGATTCTTCCTGCCCCCTTGTACCTGGAAACATACAATTTATGGTCCTAACAACCACTAATCAATGGGCTTCAACTGGGCACAGGGTCCCAGGCTGGGGACTCCTCAGTTATCAAGCCACTAATTCCTCAGCTTTCTCATTAGATCCATTTAAGAGAGAAAGAGATTCTGCAAGGTTAGGATACGTGCCCAAGGTCACCCAGGTAGTAGGTGGTGGGACCCAGAGCTGTCTGACTCCAGTGAAACCTGGACAGGCCAGCAACCCAGGCCTTTGGTGGCTCAGCTCCGGGCCTGGAGGATGGACAGTGAGAAAAATGGAATGAGATGGGACCTTAGAAGAATAGCCTGTCTACCCCAGCATAGCTTAAGGGACAGGAAGGAAAGGGGTCAGAGCATTTGCTATAGAGAGCACATACCCTTGTTTCCCAAAATAAGTTGCAACAGTAGCAAAGCCCAAGAAGAGAAAGGAAAAATTGGTTTAGACACACAAGGGAGTGTCCCACACCACATGATCCCACCCTCAGCAATGGCTGAGGACATCTGAGTCAGAACTGCAGGAGCCAGAGGGAGCCTGTCAGCTTCAGTTCCTTGACTGGAGATGACATTGTGCTGACAAAAAAAAAAAAATTCATCAGGTTTGAGGTGTACACTGGTGGCTCCTGGCCCCGTCACCTTCAAAGTTAGCAACATCAGGGTAATGGTTTTCTCTTGGGGAGCACTAACCTGTCACAATGTTCAGACCACCTTTTGACATTAATGTTCGCTTTTTTTTTTTTCTGTACCAGGAATTGAACCTGGGGAGCTTAATCTACCTGCTTATGGGTGATCTACTTTCCAGTGTCACCATCAGGCCCTCATCTGATCCTTTTCACCTCCCAAAGTACCCCTTCCCGGTCCTTTTTATTTTTTTATTTTGAGATAGGGTCTGGCTAAGTTGCTTATAGCCTCTCTGAGTTGCTGAGACTGGTCTCAAACTTGCAATCCTCCTGCCTCAGCCTTCCGAGGCTCTAGGTAAAACTCCTTTCTTTTATGAGATAATAGTGATTAATAGATGATGATTTGTGTGTATGTGGCAAAATAAAGTATTGGCATCTGAACAGTAAGGAGTTAACTCTGCTGGCTTGGGTTGCTCAAGTCCTGCACATTCCAAAGAAAGGAATACAGTTTGACTTCTCCTTCAAGATAACCTCTATGTCCTTGGAATATCCTACCTGATAACTGTTTTTGTATGTCTTCAGGCCCGGGCTGCACTGAAACAGAGCAGAGGGTTTGTGCTAACAATGAATGAAGAGTGAAGACCTGTTTTAGCTTTTTTAAAGTTCTGGACCACAACCATCAGTTTGACCTTTGGGATAGAGATTGAATAGTTAAGGCTAGTCACGTGGGTGCTGCATGCCTGTATGACTGACCGCCCCCCCCCCGCCAAAGAAAAGGCCTGGACACCAAGGCCCCGGGTGAGTCTCCCTGGTGGGTAAGTCCTTGCAGGTGTTGTCATATATCATTACCAGAAGAATTAAGTGTGTCCTCATCTGGCTCCACTGGGAGGGGAAGATTGCAAGCTTGCACGGGGCATTTTCTGGACTTTCCTCAGTGCACTTCTTCTCTTCTCTGATTTTGATCTGTGCCCTTTCACTGCAATAAGAGTCAACATGAATATAATGGGTTCTCTGAGTCCTGTGAATTCTTTTAGCAAACTGTCAAGCTTGAGGGTGGTCTTGCGGACTCAGCACAGTATCCAAAGTGAGTGCCTCAGTTTCTATTAAAGATGCACCTTTCCAGGCATGGTGGTGCATGCCTGTAATCCCAGCAGCTTGGGAGGCTGAGGCAGGAGGATCACGAATTTAAAGCCAGCCTCAGCAACTTAGTGAGGCCCTAAACAACTCAGGGAGACCCTGTCTCTAAATAAAATATAAAGAAGGGTTGGGGATGTGGCTCAGTGGTTGATTCCCTTTGGGTTCAATTCTCAGTCCAAAAAAAAAAAAAAAGATGCACCTTGACTTATAATGGAGTTACATTCCAATATAGCCGTAGGTTGAAAATATCACACATAAGCTGAAAATGCATCTACTGTACCTACTCGACTGAGTGTCAGAGCTTAGCACTCGGAGCACTGTAGGATATCAGTGGGTGCCCCCAGGATGGCGTGACTGGCTGGGAGTTGTTCCTTTCTGCCACCACTCAGCATCCAGAGTTTCATAGTGCTTATTGCCAGCCCAGAAAAAGATCAAAATTCAAAGTATGGTTGCAACTGAATGTACAGTGTCCAAAAATTATAGGTCAAACCATCCAGTTGGGGACTGTCTGTATTTGGAACTTGATTGAAACCTCTGATTCAACCCACGTCTGTCTGTCATGGTGCTGAGCTCATGATGGAGAGGTTGTCTTTGGGTGGCCCAATCCATCCCAAGTCTGGGGAGGGTCACATGCCCAGTTCTGTGGGGAGTGTTAGCTCAGGCCTGGGTGGGGCTGGGGCCATTCATTCAAGAAGACTGTGCTGCAGAAAGCCCAGCCAGCTCCCCAGCACTTCAAGACAGAGGCCCCTCTGGACAGGGGAGTTCTCCTAAGGAAGGAAAATGGCCTTTCTCAGCCCCAAAGAGCTAATTTTATCTTTTTTTTTTTTTTTTTTTTTTGACAGATCACTGTCTGCTGGGAAATCCTACCTCCCTGGACTCACAGGGGAGGCTGTGCAGCTGGGCAGCTCCTTCAAGCACATGCTTGGGCTGGTAGGAGCAAAGGGATGGAGGAAAGCCTGGGAGCCCCACCCCCACAAAGGGGGGTAACTTTCCTACTTTTCAGGGGAAATTGAAGTATGGGCATCTTAGATCTCTGGCTTATAACAAAGTGTAGACTTCAAAATTAGCTCCTGAGACTGAGTCTAAATAGTTGTTGGTAGGGCTGCCTTATGTATGTGTGTATGTACGTATGTATGGATAGATGGATTTATTATTTATGTTACTGGAGATTTAACAGGAGTGCTCTACCACTGAGCTACATCCCCAATCCCTTTATTTCTTCCTTTTTTTTTCTCCTTTTCTCCTCCCCCCCTTACCAAGGATTGAACCCTAGGGGCACTTAACCACATCCTCAGCCCTTTTATTTTTTATTTTGATACAAGGCCTTGCTAAGTTGCTGAGGCTGGCTTTGAACTTGCAATCCTCCTGCCTCAGCCTCCTCAGCTGCAAGGATTACAGGCGTGCACCACCGCACATAGTTTATGTCTTGTTTTGAGACAGGATCTCCCTAAATTGTCCATTTAGAGACAATTGAAAATGCATTTCATCTGCCTCAGCCTCGAAAGTAGCTGGGATTATAGGCATGCACCACCATGCCTGGCTTGTTTTTACTTTAAATTTTGAAATTATTATACATTAACAGGAAGCTGTAAAAATAGTAAAAGGTTGTTGTCCTCTCACACAATCTCCCTCAAAGGTTAGACTTTATATAACTATAGGACAAGATCTAAACCTTGGACTTTAAAATCAAGATTGGTACAGTTGGAAGATGGGGGCTGGTGACAAACCCACTCCTTCCTATGGATTCCCAAAAAAACCCGAGCAGGTATGAAGACCGTCATGACTTAAGCATGCCTTTGCCTCTTCTGGAGAGTGGATGGGCTGGCACTGGCAGGAGGACAGAGACCAAATGGCCACACAAAGGGAGGTCATTGTTTCCAATGACAGAAAAATGGACACATTTTATTAAAATGCTCAAAAATATGGGATTGGTTACAAAAGTTGTGATGCACCCACAAAATAAAGACAATGAAGCTATTATATTGAAGAAGAATAATTTTATTAGAGTCAACATAAAGTGCCCCCCAAATTGGCTATCTTCAGGCAGTGGAATTATGAGTGATTTTTATTTTTCTCTGTGCACCTTATAAAAGTTGTGCATTTATACATACAACTACTATAATTTTAAAAATATGTCAAACCCCCCTCTTGCCTTGATTTGGCACCAGTTAGGGCTCCCTGTGTCTTCTGTCTTCCAGGGGAGCTGGAGGGGCCGTCTGCCAAGTGCACTGGAGGGGATCTTCTCTTCTCTGGGATGGGGGAGGGGTGGAGTACCTGGAGTTTCCAGAAGAGCAAAGGGCTGGTCTTGAGGGACAAGGATCCTTACATGTTCTGAGAGAAAGGGGGTGGCCACACTACCAGTGAATGGTCCTCAGTGGCCAGGCACAGAGAGGAGATAATCTGGTGACTGGTGAAATTCCAGAGCCACAACGAGGCCAGCACTCTCTCCCGCCCACCTCCCTGGTGGGGCTTCTGCGCCTTCTGCTCCGGCACATCCAGCCTGGTCCACCTGAACCAGAGCTCCAGTTGGGAGCAAGGCTGCAACATGCTCACCTTTGTGCTTCCCTGAGCTTAGCACGGAGTCTAGCTGGTGTAACGTAGAACCAATGGATGGGTGGACAGACAGACAAATGGGTGGGTGTATGAATGGAGCTCTCTCCCAGTCACCCCATTTCCATCTCCATTTGTTGATCTTCGACCCCTCTGAAGGTGTAACTGCCTCTTCCTTCAGCCCTTGCTGGGCCCTCCAGGCCCCCCACTGCGTTCCATCTTAACCTCAATTACACATCTTAACAAAGTCTATCTGATACCCACATTATGGGATCTGAGCTGATTTCTTTTATTAGTGCATGAGTCATAAAGGCAAGGTCAATGTCTTGGCTAGCTCTGGTTTTCCAGTGGATCCTAGAGACTCAGGGTTCAGCACCTAGGAGGTACTAAATCAATTTTATGAAAGAAAAGATCTCACCCCCACCCCCACCCCCTGAAAGACTGCTTGACTTCTGGTTGGTGAGTGTAAGGGGATGAGGGGGTTGTTCCTGACTCCCTTTCATCTGCTAAGAGAGAAAGATTCCATGGCCCCGGGTGCATCTTCGCCCCCAAACCCATCAGCTAGTTCTTTTGATTTGCTCCCAGTCATGGTCACAAGAGGACCAGGGGACGGGAGAGGGATAGTGTGACTCAGCCCAATTCATCACCACAATGGAAAAACCCAGTCACCTGCCCTCCTGGCAGGAGGACCGGAGCTGCCTCTGCATCTGGAAGGGCAGGAAGCCACACTGTTTTCAAGGTCCTTCTGTCTTTCACCTGCTGGGGAAAGAAATCAAAGAGTAAAGCATGAAGGAGTCATACTGGTTAGCACTGAGGATTTGCAGCATGGTGCAAATCTCGGTGACCAGAGACAGGACCAGGGACCACGTGTCCCTTCATGCCAGGCTCTGAGTTAAGCATCCACATGCTTCATCTTCTAACCGTTTCACAAGTCTATTGTTATCCAAAGTGGGCACCGGTCACTTTTTGGCTACCAGCATCCGACACGGCCCTCCTATGACGCAGAGGGAGCCCACGTCTTGCTAGAGAATCAGAAAGCACCTCTTCCCTGCTTCCCTTGCAGCTGTGCTGGAGGACATGACCTGGGCTCCTCCAATCAGAAGTCCCACTCTGCGCTGTGAATTAGAAACTGGTGGCTGGAGGAAGTCAAGACCACAGGGAATCCATTCTGGTGAGGACAGTGGCAGTGACAGCAGTACCACCTCTAGTCTCAGATCCAGCTGCTGTCTTGATGCCAGTGTCCAGCACCCACATTGTAGGCAGCACCAGCTGCAGCACCCCACCCCAGGGGTGGCAGTGGTGATTCTAACGCTCATTCTAACGAAGGCTGCAGTGTCGGGCCTGGCCCCTGATATTCCGGGGGGCTGCTGTACCCTCTTTTAGAGTCCTTTTCTGCTTAAATCAGCTACAGTAGGCCTCTGTTTATTTTTTTGAAATATTTTAAATTGTAGATGGACACAATACCTTTATTTTATTTGTTTATTTTTTTAATGTGGTGCTGAGGATCGAACCCCGGCCTCACTGAGCCACAACCCAGCCCAGGCCTCTGTTTCTTGCAGCTAACACCCTGACAAATTAGCTGAGTGTCCAGATGGAGAGGGGAAGGCTCTTCAGAAAGGCGACGTCTCACCTCCAGCCTAGGTGCAGGTCAGCCAGACTTCTGCCCAGTTTGCAAGGCAGCGACATATAAAGCATCTTTGGGGAGCTGACAGCAAGGCCCCTTATCAAGGGCCCTGGTCTCAGGCAACAGCTTGATCCTCTGCAGTGCTCTGCTTTCCTGTGTTAAAAAACCCACCATGCAGCCTGCCCCAAGCAGCATGCGTCCTCCACAGGGAGCTGAAGATGAAGCAGGCTGCAACATTCGCTGCAGCTTGCCCTTCTGAGGACTCAGCAGTGACCCTTTGTGCCTGGCACGAGTGACTCCCCCAGAAGGGGCCAGGCTGCCTATTCCTGGAGCACTTGCGTTGATGTACTAGCCCCTGGGCCTCCTCTGTTTCTACATCGCCTAGTCAGCCTCTGCTTTTAGGGGTTCAAATCTGAAACCTGACCCATCGGAATGCTCACTTGGGGTTCACAAATTATTCAAGCCAAGGAGATTGTTTACACTAGCTCAAGACTATCACAGGTGCTGTTCCTCACACAGACAGACTTGTCAGCGTGGAAGCTCTTTTGTGTCTTGTAGGGTCTGTGTTCCTCCAAGGAATTTGGAACAGGCAAGGCCTCAGGAATTATCTCACTAGAACATCAACATTAATTTTATCCATGACTAGATCTGAAATTATTGAAAAGGATAGTGTCCAGGAAAGCCTGAAAGAATCTTTAATGCAGTTGTGTCAATTTCACCACCAATAATAATAATGACCATTTATTGAACACTTCCAACATGTTCCTGGCATGATAGCAAGCATTTTCTTCACCCTCCATCATTTGATTCCTCGAAGAATACTCTGAGGTCAGCATCATTCCAACTTCATGGACTATATCATGGAGGATGCCAAACATCACACGGCCTGGAATTGTAGATCCAGCCCATGTTCCCATGGACTGGCTCCTGACTTCAATGTACAGAACCACAGCCGAGTGAAAGGAAGAAGCTTCCGAGAAGGAAGTTCAGTCTGGCCACTGACCTCCTCCTAACCCCTTTACAAAGGAGGAAAGTGAGGCAGGGATTTCCCCAAGGTGCAGAAGCTGTATGCTGCCTCCTGTGAGTTTATATGCTGCACCCCAAACTGGACAAAGCGGTTACCCAAGCAGGGATGTGCACCTCATCTGGAACCACCAAAATCTTCCCAGGTCCTCAACTGGAGGGTGCATTAATCCACCAGGGCCACAGAGCTGAGGGAAAGCCAGGACCTCATGACAGACAGGGCCCAGAAAGGTCACCAAAGGGAGAGAGGTGCTGTAGGATCCTCTTGACCTTCTACCCATCACCATTCTGGATCCCCAAGATGACCTAGTCCAACACTTTCTGCACCCCAAAGGACTGGAATCCAGGGAAGGGCAGAACCTCGCCCAAGGTTCCTGTTAGAGCCTGAAGAGAACTTGGGTCTTCGGGAGCCCTCATCTTGAGCTGTCTGGTCCAGATAAATTTTGGAGGGTCTTCAGACCTACATACTCCCTGGAGTTGGACTCCATCCAGAGTCTCTGGCCCTCTTTCTGGGGTCGAGGGCGGTTCCTACTGGGCCTAGGCAGGGTGAGGCAGAAGATGACTCGGTCTCCCTTCAGGTAATGTCAGGTGATTTGAGAACAGGACCTGGCCACACATTCTGGGTGGGACCCTCAGACCCCAGACAGAACACCTTTGCCCAAACTCTTCCCAAGGAAACCTGGCATTCTGAAACCAAGGGACGATGCCCCAAAGAACCCTGAGACCCTGCTTCTTCCCGACCCTCCAGGGCTTTTCTCCAATGGTTCCCAGGCAGCAGCGGGTGGGGCCGAGAGACAGGGGTGGGAGGGGGAGTGGCGGCGGGATGTGGGGAGTCTCTACAGGGCCGTGAGTTCAAACAAAGACTGAAGCAGAGGCCACCCTCTCCCCGGGAGCCCGACGCCGCGCGGTACAGGGGGACTGGAGAGGCGGCCAGGGCCTCACACGCACCGGGCAGATCCCCAGCGGCTAGACCGGTTCTCCCGGTGCCCGCAGGAGGTGAGAAACGGGCAGGGGATTGCAGATCGCCGGGGTCTCCGCTAGGTTTGCGTGTCGCGGCGTCCCGTTAGCCCACCCACCCGTTGACCGATCGCGCGCACCGGCCAAGGTAGAAGGCGGAAGCTGGGCGCCTGGGACCGCAGCCTGGGTCTAGTCACCAGGCCCGGCGCTCACGGTGGGCCGAGCGCCCACGCCCACCACACCCAGTGGGCACGCCCTCGCCGCGCGCCGCCCCCGCCCCGGGCACCCGAGGAGGGGCTGGCGGGCTGCTGGCACCTGCACCGCGCGTTGGCAGCGGCGGCGCGGAGGCCCGGCTCCCGCCTGCGCGTCTGTCTCGCTTGCAGCACCCTCGGTGAGTCGCGGCGCCCTCGCCCCTGCAGCCCCGGCCCCCGCTCTCTTTGCCATTGCGGCTGCCGCGGGCGCCCCCGGCCCCAGGCTCCTGAGCCCCGCATGTCTCCCCGGGATCACATTTCGCCGACGCGAGGGCGGTATCCGTCCTCCCCACCCCACCCCTCCTCGCGTTCCCGCCCGGGCACCGGACCCCAGGGGGCCACCGCCCAGCAGCCGCCCGCGCCTCCCCTACCGCGACGCCGGGGGGCGGCGGGTTTCTTTGTTCGGGCGTCGGGCGCCAGGGACCCCTCCCGCGTTGTCACCCGCACCCACCCGGAGCACTCCATCCGCCTCCTGGAGTTCACCCCGACCAGGTGGCGGCGGGCGCCTTTTGGGGGTGCGCGGCCGTGCAATTGGTGGATTTTTTTAAACCATTGTGGAGGGGGCAGCGCGGCGTGGGGGGCGGCGAGAGCGCTCCTGGCTGCGGGCGGCTGCTCCTGCCTGGCTCCGGCTCGGCTCCCGCCCGGCTCTCGTTCTCCCGCGGCTCCTCTCCGCGTCTCCCGCGCGCTTCACCGCGCCCGGCTTGACCCAGCGCGCTTCCCCGACGCCGCAGCCCCAGCCGGGCAGTACCGGCCGCCGCGATGAAGGTGCTGGGACACAAGATCGAACTGCTGGCAGGTACCTAGGCCCTTCCCCGCGGCCGCCCTCGGCGCGGCCTCGCAGCCCGCTACTTTTCGAGTTGGAGCGGGCTCCGGGCGCGGTGGCGGGGGGCTGGGGAGGCTCGGATCCGAGCGGAACAGGGTACCACTTAATTCAATTAGTATCTAGCTCGGGTGCTACCTGTTCCTGGGCGGAGCCCGACCCCCAGAGAGCACCTGAGGCTGCGCCCTACTAGGCTCGGCTCTCTTCTGAGTCCCGGCTGCCAGCGTCCGAACGGGTGGAGCGCGTGCGGCGAGATCGCGAGTCATACAGGAGTGAACCCTTGGGGTCTCTGACCTGTCGAACTAGGGTCAGAACCCCGAAAGGGAGTTTGAAGCCGCAAACCACCAATTAGTGTTGCTTGTCCCCAAGGAAAGGATCTCTCTGGGCTCTCCGCAGAAACCGTTGTCCTGGCCTCCTATTTCCTGCACCCTGTGACAGCGGGAGCCGCTTTTCTCTAGGGGGAGAAGTTTCTTGTTGGGAGCAGAGGCCAAGTGACCTGAAAAGTAGGAAGCCAGATTGGACCCTGATGAGTGGAACCTCTTGGCCTTGGGGACCCTCTGGAAAAGTGACCAGATGCCCTGCTGGAAACCCACATCCAGGGGACAATGGCTGGATCTCCACTGGCCAGAGGAAGAGGTGGGAAAGGGAGCCAGGTCAGGTCAGGGGCCAGGGTCCCAAGCCTGGGAGGCAGTCCCAGGGAGAAGTGCAATAGTACTTGGGCTTCTCTGGTCTCTCCAGGACGGAAGACAGAATGACAGGAGGTGAGGCCCACTCAGACCCCACAGTCTGGGACTTCAGATGCTCAGTCCATGCTATTAGATGAACACATGGAAGGAACAGGTTCCAGTAGATGTCCTCTGGCACCAGGGGCTTGGTCCCACCCTCAGAACCTTACTGTCTGGGATAAGAGAATGAGGACCTATTATAAGGTGGGGAAGGGACAGAAATCTGTAGCTGCCCTTAGGAAGCAGGATGGGGTGTGGGGCAAGAGGGCAGAGGTTAAAGCATGTGGCAACCTTTGAAAACCCTAATACTGAATTTCTGCTCTTGGAGAAGGAGGTGGCATTGCAGGCCAAAGGACTAAAGGGACAGGTCCCTGCCTGGGGTGTGAGAGAGACTTGATCTGGGTGTGGAGTGGAGGCTGCCCGGCCTGAGTGTGTGTGTTGGGAGGGGTGATAGGGTGGAGGGAGTAGGATGGGGAGGTTTTGAGCTGTTAAAGGAACAGCAGGTCATGACGGCTTATGGAAAAGGGAAGGGAAGGTGGCGACTGTCCTTGGGCCCTGGAAACTGTGGGAGCACCCACCCCCATCCTTGTCAGCAGTTTCTTGTTGGTAGGCTGGCCCACCAACTTTGATGTTAAACCCCTAGAGGGAAAGTTTTCATAGTGCCCTGCATGGAGAACAGACTTGGATGCCCTTCCTCCTTCCTCTTCATCCTGGAGAAGAAATGATGGGGGAGTGGAGTTTCAGGCTTGTCCATGTTTTGGGGTCCCCATATAGTGTGTCCTCATACCCTGGGTGCAGGGGGTCAAGACCCCTCCTCCATTAACAGGTGGGCTCACCAGGTTCTGGCACTTTCTAAGACCCTGGCCAGGCTGGGGAAGAACTCTCTAGTCTCTGTCATCAGCCACAGGCTCCCAGTGCACATCCAAACCAGGTCCAGCAGCAGCACATCCCCTCTGTTGCTGTTTTGTTCTGGCTCCCCTCTATCTCCCTCCTGTCCTCTCCCTTGCCTCGCAGAACTGGATTCCCACTCCAGCCCTCTGCCAGTCAGCTGGGTGATTTCAGACAGTGTGCTTAACCTCTCTGACTTCAGTTTTCTCATCTTAAAGATGGATCCTTTGACCCTTTCATCTAAGAAATGGTGAGAAGCCTGCTGAGACAGTCCAGGTAGCACACCTGCTTGGCACCTATGTGCTGGTGGGCACCTCCCAGGCTTTGTCTCCCCTCTGGTTTCTTCATCTTGGCTCTCCCAGTAATGGAGATCTCCACCTGCCCTGGCTGTCGCTGCCAGCAGCTCTAGATATGCCCCCACCCTTCTTTATTCCTGTCACAAGCAGCTGTGAGAATTTGATTCATTGTGCCCTTTGGATGACAAGCAGGTCACAGTCAGAATGGGGTCAATTTATTGTGGTGGCATACAGTAAGCGCTCAATAGCTGATGACTGAGTCTGAGCTCACATAGCCCCACTCAGCAGCCGTACCTCCTGGATGCTATGCGGAGGCCTCTAACTCCCTGCCCCGCCTCGGCCTGAGGAAGTTGTTTCACTGAACCTGTTTTTAAAAACTCATGTGGTCGGGAGGCTGAGGCAGGAGGATTGTGAGTTCAAAGCCAGCCTCAGCAACTTAGCAAGGCCCTAAGCAACTCAGTGAGACCCTGTCTCTAAATAAAATACAAAATAGGGCTGGGATGTGACTCAGTGGCCCGGTGGTCCTTGGCTTAATTCCATATTCAAAAAAAAAAAAAAAAAACTCATGTGGATTTAGCTCTTCATCATTTTCCCATTCTGTTTATTATCGTGCCCACTTTACCAATGAGGTCAGCCATGTTCTCATGTCCATACAGCCGGGAGAAGTTGGCTCTGGAGTCAAACCCCAGCACTGATCTGGAGTGGCCCCAGGCACATCCTGTGTGTCCGGCTTTGGGCCAGTTTTGTTGTTGTCGTTGTTGTCATTGTTGGTACTGGGGATTGAACCCAGGGTTGCTCAATCTCTGAGCCACATCCCAGCCCTATATATATATATATATATGTGAGAGACAAGGTCTTGCTAATTTGCTTAGGTCCTCACTGAGTTGCAGAGGCTGGCCTCAAACTTGGGATCCTCCTGCCTCAGCCTCCTGAGCCACTGGGATTACAGGTGTGTGCCACCATGCCTGGCTTTGTAGCTTCTCCACACTTCATTTCCCTCATCTGTACAGTGAGGATCCCTATGGTACTTCCTGGTTGGAGTCTTCAGCAATGAGATTTGAGAATGTGTGTCAGATGCTGAGTGTGGCATCTGGCAGGTAGGCAGTAATTGATATTTGCAGGACCATGATCCTTGAGCTGCCACAAAAATATTCTGGGGTTTCCTCCTCTCCTTTGCTTCAGTATCAAGAGTCTCCTCCTTCAGCGTGTCCCAGTTCCTTTGCTGGGTTCTGTGCACAATCCAGGCCTCTCTGAGATGTGTCTCAGGTTCGCATCACAGGCTGGACTGGGACATGGCATCTGGCTTTGGCCCTTATGGCCACCGTCCACACTCTGACAGCAGGTACGGGAAGCTAGGTGCCCCCTCACGGAGGGCCTGGAAGGAGGCCCACGTGTTCTCCGGCTCAAGCCCAGCATATCTTTTTGTTCTGGAGAGAAGAGGGCGGTGCTGGGGCCACGCTGAGGCTCCCTGATAACTATTGCTTCATGAGACCTGCAGTCGCCAGACTCCCTGGCAGGATCTTGCTGCAGCGGGGACAAGAAAGGTGTTGATCTTGCCATCAGAAGAGGTGACTCTTAGGGTCTCCTGTCTGCCTTTGAGCTCCTGGGAGAATTCTTAACTTCTCTGAGCCTCAGTCTCCTCATTGGTAAAATGAGAGCCCTGGGATGAGGTACAAAGACCATCCTTGAGAGGGAGCCCAGGACCCTGTCACCTGCTCACAAGCTGGTCACAGTTCTGAGGGCAGATTGCTAGTACCTTGGTTGCTGGTCTGTTTGTAAATATAGGAGAGCAGTTGTTCTTTGTGGATTTGTACTCAAACAATATGTCTCCAGGATGGTGCGGCGTCACAGGAAGCTCTAAAATGGCAGATAAGGGACTCTGAAATGGTCCCCTGGGAGCCTCAGTATTGGATGTCGGCAATTTAAAATACAATCTTGAGGGCTGGGGTTGTGCTCAGTGATGGAGCACTCGCCCAGCATGTGAGAGGCACTGGGTTCAATCTTCAGCACCATATAAAAATAAATGACTGGAATAAAGGTATTGGGTCCATCTACAACTAAAAAAATATTTTAAATATATACACATATATGTATAAATATAATACACACATATACATATATGTATGTATACTTGATGTGGGATTAAAAAGCAAATGTTTGACCAGTTCTATGTAGAATTTTGGTTTTATTTTCATGCATGGAATATGTAGCCCCACACAGTTTGACAGGCTGCACTGAGGTAGTGTTTCCCTGCTAGAAGGTGTGTGGACCCATGTTTACGTGGGGGGTAAACCGAGGCTTTTGATCGACCCCCTCAGGAGGCTGAAAATAGGACCCTGAATCCTCATTTCCAGTTCCTCCCTTCAGCAAACTTCACTGCTTCTCTGGGGCTGTTCTGTATCTGTGGAGGCTACACAGATAAGCATGGTCTCTTGGGGACAGGGGACGGACGTGCATATCATTCCATGTGCCAGGGTGGCCAGGGGAGGTGGGCATGCCGTTCCATTGCACAGGGAAGAAGTAACGGTACAGCACTTACCAAGGGCAAGGCAATGATGTATCCAAAGCTCAAAAATAAGTGTAATCTGTGACTCAGCAGTTGAATTTTTAGGAACAAATAAAGAGGTGTTTGTTCAAGGATATTTATTTCATCATTGTTTATGGAAGAAAAAAGGTAGAAACAACCTAACGGCCTAATAGTAGAGAAGTACAGTTATCCCTGGTGATGGTGATGCACAGGGAGCTGCAAATCGTGCTACTGAAGGTTATCTATCCACCTGAATGGTATACCCCTCAAAACGTGTAATAATAACGGTGATGACAGCTCACAGGTTTTTTTTTTAATTATAAAAGTGTGCTTTATTATAAGGAAAATGTAAATATAACCAACAGTACTTAATATAACATAACTGGCATGTATAGCCTTGGTCCAAG
The DNA here is from genome assembly GCA_020662805.1 of Glaucomys volans. NCBI lineage: Eukaryota > Metazoa > Chordata > Mammalia > Rodentia > Sciuridae > Glaucomys > Glaucomys volans. Next base: position 351,785 of record JAJEJO010000185.1, read on the forward strand.
TTCTTTATTAAACAGAATAATAAATGTTCCTTAGTCAATAATCAGCTTATGCAACAAAAGAGAGAAATGGAAAAAGTGAATAAAGAATACAGAATGATGAACCAGGAATTTTTGGTTTTGTTTTTTTGCTTATTTAAGACAGCTCACATGCCAGGTGAGGTGGTTCATGCAGCTCAGGAGGCTGAGGCAGGAGGGTCACGAGTTCAAAGCCAGCCTCAGCAAAAGCGAGGCCCTAAGCAACTCCGCGAGACCCTGTCTCTAAATAAAATACAAAACAGGGCTGGGGATGTGGCTCAGTGGTGGAGTGCCCCTGGGTTCAATCCCTGGTACCCAAAAAAAAGAAAAAAAAAAAAAAGATGGCTCGTAGTTATATGGCAGGAATCATGGGTCAGACACAGCCCTAAGTGCCTCCTATACATTAACTCATTGTTGTAACAATGAGATACATGCTGTTATTTCCTCCTTTTTACAGAAGGAAACTGAGGCAAAGACCACGTAAGTAATTTGCCAAAGGCCACACGATGGTCAGTGACTGGCTGGGATTTGAACCAAGATATAAAGAAATAGAGTCCTAAAGATATTTCAAAACAATGTTTCTTGCTTTAAAAAAATATCTTTTTCAGGGTATAGATGAGCAATGGAAATGATTGAAAGGGTATGTGTTGGAACTATGGCAATGGGTTCCTCTAGTGTGCAGGATTATCTGTAATTTTCCCTTCTTTCTGTTCCTGTGTTGTTCTCATTTTTTCTCAGTGAATATGTACTACCTGAAATTCAAGTTCTGGGTTTTGTGGTGGCGATGGTGGTGGTGGTGGTGGTACTGATCATTGAACCCAGAGACCTCTACCACCGAGCCATATCCCCAGCCCTTTTTATTTTGTATTTTGAGGCAGGGTCTTGCTAAGTTGCCCAGGCTGGCCTTGAACTCTGGATCCTCCTTCCCCAGGCTTCTTAGGAGCTGGGATTACAGGCTTGTGCCACTGTGCCTGGCTCAATTTCTGGTTTTAAAAACGAAGAGTTAGCAAATGCGTAGGGGAAAGTGCTAGGCAGAGGCTCTGATGAAACCAGGTCCCTGGGGACCTGGGAGGAGTGCTGAGGTCCAGCGCAGGGGAAGAAGAGGGAGGAGTGGTCTGTGGAAGCTGGCCTGGGCTCTCCTAAGTCCAGGGAGCAGGAAGTCACTGCCCCCAGTGAACCATAGGCACTGGCAGGGCGGCAGGAACGTTGGGGCACAGAATCCCGTTTTCAGCCTCCTGGGTAAGTTCATATCTTAGTATCTCCCTCTTGCACTAAGATTGTGCTGGGCTGATAAGACCCCCAAAGATATTCTGATCCTAATCCGTAGAACCTGTAGTGTTGCCTTATGTGGTAAAAGGGTGGTGGCGATGGTGGTGGTGGTGGTACTGATCATTGAACTCAGAGGATCTCAGATGGAGAGATGTTCTTGATTATCCAAGGGGGCTGAAAGCATCCACGATATCCTTAAGATAAGAGGAGGAGAGGATGATCCATAGCAGAAGAGGCGATATGGTGACTGAAGCAGCTCTGTGGCCTAGAAGAGAGTAAGAGTCACCGCCAAGGAATGCAAGGAAAGCTGGCAGAGGCAAGAGAGCAGATCCTCCCCTGAGCCCCAGAGCAGAGTGGCCCTGAGACTGATCGCCAGCTTCCAACCTTCAGAATTTAAGAGAAGAGCTGCATGCTGCTTTAAACCACCAGGTTTGCAGGGTGCCACGGCACATGCCTGTAATCCAGCCACTTTGGAGGCTGAGACAGGAGGGCCACAAGTTCAAGGCCAGCCTGGGCAATTTAGCGAGACCCCGAGACAGTGTCTCAAAAAGGGCCAGGGAGCCAGACATGATGGTGCATGCCTGTAATCCCAGCAGCTCAGGAGGCTAAGGCAGGAGAATCTTGAGTTCAATGTCAGCCTCTGCAATTTAGCAAGACCCTAAGCAGCTTAGTAAGACCCTGTCTCAAAATATAAAAAAGGGCTGGGGATGTAGTTCAGTGGTAAAGTGCCCCTGAGTCCAATCCCTGGTACCAAAAAAAGGCAGGGGTGGCCAGGGATATAGCTCAGTGGTAGAGTGCCCGGGTTCAGTTCCTAGTACTGCAAAAAATGACCCCCCAGGTTCATGGTGCTTTGTCTGAGCAGCCGCTGGAAGCAGTATTGGCAGTGTGTATAGATCTGACTCCTACTGCAGCCTCTGCCCGGAGGATGAGTAGGCCACAGACGTGACCCTCCACCCAGCCTGAGACAGACCCTGTCCCCTCAACAGGAGGGCTGAGCTCACACTGAGAACCTCCCCAGCCTCCGACTCTCTTGATCCTCAAGTCCTTCAAATTCTAATCCACCAATGAGACATGTGCTCTAGCCTCAGTAGCCAAGCATCCTAAGTCCCAGAACAAACACCTGTGGGACCAACTCTGGGAGCTTCTCGCCACCTCCCCTACCCCTGTGTGCTAGAGTGGCAGGCAACAGCTCTCCCTGTTTGTAGCCTCACCCCAGGTCTGGTCATCACCCAGCAGGAAGAGGGACCCTCTGATGAGAACCCCATCGTGTCACGCCTTGCTTCAAACTCTCTAGTGCATTTGCACATTCAGAGTAAAAACCACAGATTTGCTACTTATCTTCAAGACTGTGAGCTGGACTCTGCCCCTTCGCTGTGCGCCCCACTCCCCATCTCTCCCCCTCACCACTCTGCTCCACTGCCTGGGCACCCACCTCCTGGCTTTTTTGTGTGCTGTTCCTCTGTCCTCAGTACCCTTCTCGGGCATCCCCAGGACTCACTCCCTACCTCCCTTGGAATCTGTGCTCATGTGGCATTTGTCAGCCGGGGGCACCTCTGATCATCCTGTTTAGATCACAGCCCCCAAACCCACTTCTTCCCCCTTCTATGACTTTGCTTCCTCCATTGCACCTAGAACATCTGAACACCATATGCTTACTTCAATTTGTTGATTGATTACCCCCCACCCCCCACAAAAAAACCCTGCAATAATGGGACTCTGCCTGCAGTGGTCAGGTTGAATATTACCGGAAATATACAGCTGGACTAGCCCTTGTCTGAAACACTTGGGACCAGAAGTGCTTCTTTCTGATTTCAGAGTTTCTTTGGATTTTGGAATATTTGCATAGATTTTACTTGTTCCCCATTCCTAATTCAAACATCTAAAATCCAAAATGCTCCAAAAGTGGAAAGTTTTTGAGCATTGTGTTGTCACAAGAAGACATGGCCTGGGAGTTGGGTGGGCACTGATCAGGTGGCCCCTCTGGCAAGCATGTGAGGCAGGAAAACTCTGGGAGTTGCCTAGAATCCTCCTCTGCCAATCAAACGCTGTCTGTCAAAGTGTCGATGTACTGGGCAGCTCAGAGGAGCAGAGGACCTTTGATGGGCAGGGGGTGAGTAGAAAAGATGCTCCCTTGGTCTCTCTGTGTTGCAGACACCTGTGCTGGAGGGGGCAGGTTGCCTTAGCTTTCCTCTTCAAATCTTTTTTCTTTTTGGTACTGGGATTGAACGCAGAAACGCATTACCACTGAGCCACATCCCCAGCCCTTCTTATTTTTTATTTTGAGACAGTGTCTTGCTAAGTTGCTAGTTTGGCCTTGAACTTGCTGTTCTCCTGCCTCAGCCTCCCAAGCAGCTGAGATTACAGGCATACATCTGCCTGGCACCTCTTTGAATCTTGCAGGAAGATCCAGGACAAGTGTTGCTTTGTTTCTGGGAAATTTGCCAAATTGGGCAAAGATACACAGCTGAACTGAGCAAGACACCTGTGTTAAAGAGACTCGAGAGTTTGTGAGAAAAGCAGCAGCTAAGCTTTTTAACTTCTTAATGTAGGTCATGGTTACCCATGTTGATACAATTATTGTGAGCATTTCAGTTGGGGATTAGAAGGGGCTGGTGTACTTGTTTAAACCTCATGCGGAGTCAGGTGCAGTGGTGCACACCTGTAATTCTTGTGTCACAGGAGGCTGAAGCAGGAAGATTGAAATTTGGAGGCCAGCCTGGGCAATTTAGAGAGACCCTGTCTCAAAATAAGAAATAAAAAGGACCGGGAGTGTAGCCAAGTAGTAAAGCACCCCTGAGTTCAATCCCAGTAAAATAACAACCAAAAAACCCCACAAACTCCTAGAGAAAATCACATCACAGATCTCATGGATTATTCGGTTCAGATTAGCTTCAACTCTTTGACAGGACACTCATGATAATAATAGATTAAAAGTGTATTGCCCTCTGTCACAAACAGGGTCTGGAAATGGACCATCACAAATCATGGCTTTATGATCCTCAGTTATCTAGACTCCTTCTATGTTGCCTCTCTGCCACCTTTAATGTCCTGCTTCAAGGTCCAAAATGGCTGCTGTAGTGCCTATCATTACATCCGTATCCTAGCCAACTGGTAGGAGAAAGACTCAAAGATGGGCATGTCTCCTCTTGTAAGAACAATGTCCCAGAGTCACATACTGTGGTCCACATTTCAATGGCAGAACATCACATGGTCACAAGACTTTTTTCTCTCATCTTCCCACATATCTAAAATTTGGGAATCTATTATTATGTCTGTTTAGCACCTGTAGAGCAACTGAGCTCACAATGGGTGCTGGGCCTTAGCATCTAACTTTATGAGAGAGCTCTGTGACATCCATTCTAACATGCACTTTTTTTCACACTTGAACATTTCTAAAATTGGGATGCATCCTATATTCTCTTGATGAAGTGGGCAACGTGACTGCTATAACTTGCAGAATTTGCAGGGTGGACGTCAGCATCTTGGAAGGAAATCCTAGAGACAGTATGGTGCACTCGTGCGAAAGGCCACCTCACCAGAATCTTTGCTACCGAGAAGCCTGGATTGTGTGGAAACCATGGGCATCAACGACTCCAAGACAGATTGACAGGTTTCAGACTCAGAGTGCAAAGACGTTTTAGAAAGACCTTAAACAATTTATTTCAATTACATTTTCCTTTTTTAGAATTCACATGAGTGAGATGATTTAAAAAATCTGAATGTAAGTCTAAAAGAACTATTTCAGTAAATACAAAAATAACCCTAAAAAAGGGTTAAGTCTCATCCTGAGGGTGGCAATTCCAAAACTTCTTTGTGTGTATCCTAGGAATGGACAAATAAGCAAAAATATTATGGGTGATGAAAACCATGTTTCTCACCATTGGAGAAAAAATACATAAATAAGGAGAAGAAGGAAAAGTTAGAACAGACTCTGGTGTTGAATTAGAAACAGAAGAAATAGAAATATAAATTCCAGATTTTTAACATATATACAGATGGATGATTTAGAAGTAAATATGTGTGGTAGTGTCTTACATTTTCCAGCTCTACCTGCTGAGGGACCCAGATGGACGATACCCCAGTGTCAATGAGCACCCTCACTTCCCAGATGTTGGTTTCTAAATAGCTTTTTCCAAAAGAGGAACCAAGGAACCTTGAAGAAGTGGTTGATCTCAGAATTGAGGCAGAGAAAGTATGAGATGGAACATCTATTAATTCTATAAAATCAGACACTACTCAAAGAACGATGGATAATGTTCAAAGGACGAAAGAGTCAACTCAAGGGGACTCCCAATGGCCAAACATGACCCAGTTTGAACACAGAACTTCAAAATAATTAGCAATGGATTTTTAACCCATGGAATCGATATCCATGAACCCACAGTGATGTAAATAAATAATGGAATAGATGAGAAAGTGGAAGAGAAAGGAAAGCTCTTTCTTTTTCTTTTCTTTTTTTTTTTTTTTTGAACCAGGGATTGAACTCAGGGACACTCGGCCACTGAGCCACATCCCCAGTCCTATTTTTGTATTTTATTTAGAGACAGGGTCTCACTGAGTTGCTTAGGGCCTCGCTAAGTTGCTGAGGCTGGCTTTGAACTCGAGATCCTCCTGACTCAGCCTCCCAAGTCGCTTGGATTACAGGCGTGCGCCACCGCGCCCGGCGGAAAAGCTCTTTCTTATAGGAGAATTCCAATTAACAAATGTAGACTGATGATGGAAATAGAAAATTATTATTAGACAGACTCCACAGTAATTGTGAGCAGGAATCATCAATGGTTGTTAAAATTAGCAGGTGGAAATATGAGCAGAGACAGGATGTTTTCCTGGTCTCCGAGTAGCTTCCCACAGGACACTTACTCATTACAAAGGGAAGACTGGTCACCTTGCAGCCAGAAGCTTGGCAGACAGTCCCTTTGTCAAGTGATCAAGGTTAACAGCCCCAGTAATAAGACAGATTGGCATCGGGGCTGGGTGTGGTGCACGGTGCCCAGGGTTCCTGTTGTGTTCATGCCCATGAGGTCTGGCTTCAGCCGAATGGTGAGGGCACAATGGCCAAGCCTCACCTGAGACACTACAGATAAGCCAAACAGCATTCCTCAAAAATGCCAGTCACCAGGCACAGTGGTGCACACCTGTAATCCCAGCAACTTGGGAGGCTGAGGCAGGAGGATCTCAAGTTCAAGGCCATTCTCAGCAACTTAGCAAGACCCTGTCTCAAAATTAAAAAATAAAAGTGGCTGGGGATGTAACTCAATGGTAAAGAGCCCCTGGGTTCAATCCCTAGTACCAAAACAAAAAAAAAAAGTGTCAAAGTCATAAAAGACAAGGACAGAGGGACTGTCCTGATGGAAGAGACATGACAACTAAGTGCAGCTGACGTCTTGGATCACGTTCTGAACCCCCCAAGAAGGCACGATTAGGGAAACTGGTAAAATTCCTGGAAGGTCTGTCCATACCAGTGTCGCATCTGAGTTTTACTTTCAGGTTCCTCTAACTGTAAGGAGCATAACTTTGGGACAAGCTGGGTTAAGGGTATCCGGAAAAATTCTATGCTTTCTTTCTTTTTTTTTTTTTTTTTTTTTTTTTTTTTTTTTTTTTTTTTGAACCAGGGATTGAACACTTGGCCACTGAGCCACATCCCCAGCCCTATTTTGTATTTTATTTAGAGACAGGGTCTCACTGAGTTGCTAAGGGTCTCGCTAAATTGCTGAGGCTGGCTTTGAACTCGCGATCCTCCTGCCTCAGCCTCCCAAGTGCTGGGATTACAGGTGTGCGCCGCCGCACCCGGCCTTTTTTTCTTTTTAACATGGTGTTGGGTATAGAACCTAGGGCTTACACATGCTAGGCAGGCAAGCGCTCTACTAGAGAGCTATATCCCCAGCCCTTTTTATTTTATTTTGAGACAGAATCTTGCTAAATTGCCCAGGCTGCCTTCAAACTTGCAATCCTCCTGGCTCAGCCTCCAAGTGACTGGGATGACAGGCGTGCACCACCATGCTTGGCTGGTATTGCCTTTTATCTTGCAGTTGCTTGGTACTCTTGGGCACAGATGTATCATAATTTATTTACCTCTTCTCCTGATGTTCCTTTAGTTGTTTCCACTTTTGTACTTTCCCAAGCAGTGAGCATCCTTGTGCACCACTTGCTAGGGTACACACCTGTGTTTTTCTTTAGGATAAATACCTAGAGTCAGAATTGCAGAGTTGACAAATACTTGCATTCAACAAAACTACGAAGCTGTCCCCCAAGTAAAGTTGAACCCACTCTGACTCAAGCCACAGCAGCTGAGCATATGTGCCTATGCCCGCCGCCTGTCAACGCTGGATGTTATCAGTCTTTTAATAGTTTGCAGTTTGAATGAACAGTGAGCTTCCCTTCTTCATTTACTCATTTCATTCCACGGGGCAAAAATTGGATGGAGTGTCTGCCCACCCAGTGCCCAGGGACAGATGAAGCCCTTGTCCTCGAGGAATCTCTGGGAAGGTGATCTTGGAGCTGAGATCCCTGATGGTTTTCAGGGGGTGGCTTTCTGACCTCCCTCTCCCAGACCTGCTTTTCTGCTGGATCCATGCTGGTTTTCTTTCTCCTGGCTGAGTCTGGCTTGGAAGAGCTACCAAGCCTGTTCCCCTATGGGGGGTGGGGAGATTGTGACAAGCCTCCCTGGAGGCTTGTCTGGAGCCTCTCTGGAGACACCAGAGGCTCGGGTAGGGACAGAGAGTGAGGAGAGAAGCAGAATAGGGTGCCGAGTTGGGGGATGTGCTTAGATTTCATCTGCTTCCTCCAAGATTTGTGGAAGCCTCACCAGCCAGCCGTGTCTATCAGCCTGTTCCACATGGTGGGAGAGGCCTCTCCAAAGATCTCTAGGCCTTGGTGGCGTGCATGTGTGTACTACTTTATGCCTGCGAGTGACATTCAACAGTGGAATATGAGTGACAAGCATGTTTTTTCTTTCCCTGTTCTACAGGTTCTGGGGCAGTTCAGCCACACTCTGTCGTTTGTCCTTGTGTTGGTGACTTGTCCCATTTCCCAATTATTGAGCCTGTGCCTCTGGGCTCTGATGGAGTTTGACAGATGAACAGGGTCAGGCCTCTGTCTTCAGCGGGGTTACAGTGGGGAGATGGAACCACTCATCCATGAATCCAGGGGTGATTGAGGTGACATAACCCCGACATTGACATACAGGCTGTAGACCTGGACATGGTTGGTTCAAGTCTGGGCTTTGTCTTTCACCCCTTGTAAAACCTTGGGTTAGTTATTTCACTTCTTTCTGCTTCACTTCCCCAGCTACAAAACGAGGGCTCAGTTCCTTGAGAGAGGCATCAAGAGGATTAAATGAATTCACACATATAAAATGCTAAAACAGAGCCTGGCGCATAGTAGGTGCTCAGTAGATATTAACAATTCCTTTGACTGTCATGATTGTGGAATTATGGAGAGGAAAGGTCTTCCAGGCAGGGGGAACAGTATGGGCAAGGGTAATGTGCTTCCCATGGAAGGATGTGCTATGGAATCCGCGGGACTTCAGCCATAAGGGTTAGAACCCAAATATGGAGGCCTGAATCGCAGTGGTATGTGTGTGTCCCCGGAGGGCAGTCATGGTTGGTGCAGAATAGGAATTAATAGGAACCCCGGGGAAAAGCAGGACTCTCTTCCCAGTTGGGCATAAAGCAAGAGCTGTGACTAGATGGAAGAAATTGAGACTGGGCCAGAAAAAAATGTTGTCCCCTGTGTCCTTGTGTCCAGCTGACTCCTTCTTCCTGGATCTGCCACAGGGGGTGGCACCTGTCACTCCCTGTGTCTTTTTCTGATCTGTGAAGAGGGATGGGGAAGGGAGTGCTCCTCCCAGCTCCACCCCAGCGCTGTCCCGGCCTCTGTGGTCAGGACAGCAATGGGAGGGGCAGAGGGCCAGCTCCCTGGCTGGCTCTGGACCCCCAGGATACTGCAACCAGAAGGCAGTTCCCTGATCTCTGGGCCTCAGGTTTCCTGCGCTCTTTCAAGTCATCCTGCTGGCGGTGGGGGACCCAGTGTAGGTTGTACATGTTGGTGACATCATTGGGAGGCCATTCCTTCACTGTAGCACAGCGCCCTCCCTCCACGATCCCTAGCCATCCCCCTCCCCCAGGGCACATCCAGCAGGCCCCTTGTGACAGTGGCCAGAGCAAATTTCCTTGGCTGTGGCTTCTTTTGTCATAACGGGATCTTGTACCTGTCAGGAGTACAGCATGCTCAGGGCAGCGTGGTCTGCACCTTGACCACGACCTGCCGTGGTCCCCCTCACTCTGTGGGTGAACAAGACATAAGCCATTCCACGTTCGGCCCTTCCTTCCTTTCCCTTTCCCTGTCCCGCAGGCCTGGTTCTTGGGTCTGGCTGCTCTGGAGTGTCCTGCCTTTTAGCTCTAGAGTTTCTCAGTGGGACAGCTAAGTGTGACTGGGGCCCCAAGCAATAAGAGTCGGTAGGAGCCCCCTCCAAGGAAACAGCCAAGCCCCACAGGTATTTCCAAATATCCCTTGCCCTTTCCACCACTGTCTAATTCTTCCCATTTGACAATTGGTTAAATAAGAAAAAATAAAATAACAAAGGAGAAAAAAAACAAAAAGCCATTTCTTTATTCTGTAGGATGTGTAACTACTGCTGATCAATTTAAGTATTTATGGAATAGCTTCAGAAACAATCATAGCAGTTACTTATGTGATTAATCCAAGTAAATCCAAGGCTTCCTGTCTTAGGTCCCATGGGAGAACCTTGCTGGCTCACGCCTGAAGTCCCAGCTACTCAGGAGGCTGAGGCTGAGGCAGGAGGATCACGGCAACTGAACAAGACCCTGTCTTAAAAAAAAATAAAAAAAAAAAAAAAGATAAAAATCACATTTGAAGAAGCACAAACAAGCCAACAAAAGTAATGAACTTGGAATGCAGTTCTTAATGTATCCACCCTCCTCACTTTCAACACTTGCCAGTTCTTCCTTTGCCCTGGGGTTTCTCCCAGTCTCTGTCACCCAGCCAAAGAGACGGTTCCCCTCCCTCAGCCTTCCTTTTCTATTTCAGCTCCACGCCTGAGCCAGCAGGTGTGACTCTCCTTTAGCAAAGATGGGCAGTGGAGAGGAAGCTGCCTCGGGTTGGCAGGGGAGGGTCAGGCAGCCCTGCTCAGCTATGCTAAACCATTTCTGTCCCTTCAAATATGTAGAAAAATCTTCTGGTGAAAAGGCACTTTGGTATCTGCTCTCTTTGCCCCTGGGAGCTGTCTGTGGTGGGCACAGGAAGGCTGGGCGGTGAGTGTGGACAAGAAGTGTCTGTCTGCCATGTCTTCTGCCACCCCAGGCCCAGCCGCTGATGCGTGGAGGGACTGGGATTCACCCCAGGCCATTTGGTTTTAAGGGTCCATGTTTCCTTTAGGGAATACGAGACCAAGGTGGGGGGTGGGGGATAGAGCCCAAGAAGCCGTCACTGTGGCCCCAAAGACCCCTGGGGCCACCCCCACAGTGCTGTGCTGCTCACCCTTCCCTGACTTTAATGGGCTCCACTGTAGAAGGAGCATTCTCAATTTCTCATCCAGCTACCTTTTTTAAAAAACAGAGAAATCGCAGAGCGCGGTGGCCCACGCCTATAATCCCAGTACTTGGGAGGCTGAGGCAGGAGGATCGTGAGTTCAAAGCCAGCCTCGGCAACTTAGCGAGGCCCTAAGCAACTCAGTGAGACCCTGTCTCTAATAAAATACAAAATAGGGCTGGGGGTGTGGCTCAGTGGTGGAGTGCCCCTGGGTTCAATCCCCAGCACCAAAAAAAAAAAAAAACGGAGAAATCATGACTTTCTTGAGAAGAAACTTTTCTGCCCCCACCGTGGGAATGTCCACTCTGACCTCTGTCCAGGAGCCCCACAGAATCCAGCCTGCCCCAGGCTGCCTGTTTTCCATCCACAGAGACACTCCCCGTTCTCTGGATGGCAAGGTCCCTCCCCACGCCCTCCATCAGGCCATCTGTCCCTGTGCTGCCCACTCACAGCCTTTCAGTAGCACCACCTCGGGGAGGATGGTCCCCAGGGAGGTTTCATAACAGGCGGGGGGAGGGTGGGGACACCCCAGTGATGCCCAGGCCTGGAATCGAGTCAGCTGTTCAGGGAGGCAGGTGGCTAAAGAAGCCCTAGTGGGGGAGGAGTCCCCAGGGTGGGGCCTTCCTACAGCTCCCCCCCCACGGACCGAGGGGTGTGCACACATCAGAAGGAGTCAGGAGAAGGGGCAGGAGAGGGGAGAGGACGCCTTTCTAAAAATACAGCCCATCTGCACCGAGTTAGCTAGTTGCCTCGGAAACCGCTGGGAACAGAGCTGGGGCCTGACGTGGCGCAGTCGTGTGGTGATCTGGGGCCTGGGTGGGCGGGAGCCAGCCCTCCTGGCCTCCGTGTCTTAATCTGGGAGGGCCCACAGCTCTCCTTTGGGCCCCTGTGAGGCTGGGTGCCCAGCAGCTCCCATCCCAGCCCTGCACATCCAAATCCCAAATCAGACTCCAGGAGGGACTCCCCATGTGTCACAAGGCACCATCGTGGCAACACAGGAGAGCTGAGCTTCCGGCTTCTGATGGAGGCCCGGGGGAGGCCCAGAGCTGCCACCTGGCCTCACCAAAGCAGCCCGGCCACAGACATGGGTTCCATCCCGCGCCCTTGGGTGTGCAATCGCTGGGCTTTCCATGGGGAGAAACCAACAGTGCAGAGGTGGGCAGGGACACGGTGTGCCCAAGTGGCTGGTGGGCACGGTCAGTCTTCAGAGCAGAAGGGAAGGCCTGAGGGCTTCACCCTTAAGAAAGGCTGGAGTTAGAGTTTGGAAAGGAAGGGAGAGAAGAATGAAAGGAGCAGTCAAGGAGCAGTCAACTCCTTCCACGAGTTCCACCGCCATGGTGTGACAAAATGAACACCAAGCTCTGGGGACACCACTTAGAGGTAGACAAAAAATAAAAATTAAAAAAAAAATTTTAGAATGAGCACTGAGCACGAGCCTAGGAGTCCAGGAGCCCAGTCCTGGCCCTGCCTGTGCAAGTAATTGCACCCCATTAGCCTCGGTCTCCCCATCTTGCTTCAGGCAAGCACTTGACCTGGGAAATGCTTTGCAAGAGTAAGGAATTGTTTCTGATCTGCAACCAAATAGTCTTTAAAAAAATTTTTTTTCCCCTGATTTTAGACAATTGGTCCTGGTTTCCAGTCCTTCCCTCCCGTAGTGCCTGGGAACCTTTGATGTACAGACTTCAGTACTTTTTGTGGGGGACCATGCATATTTCTCACACTTGGGATAATCCTGCATATTACTTTTGTAGCTTCTCTTTCTATTTGTGATACAAGCATTTCTCCATGTTATTAAATAATATTTTATAACTTATTGACCCACAGGGTATGTATCCAGTGACCCATGGATGGACATCATGCCTCTTCCAGTTTTTTTCTGTTATTTCTCTCTTATTTTCCATGGTGGAAATTCCTGGAGCTAAGCCATCACTTGCCCTCTCCAGTTTCCTAAGGAAATTTCGCCTAGGGAGGGGGATTGTTGAATCTGAGGATATGAACCTTTGAATTAATTTTAATCCATTTTATAAAACTGCTCTCCAAGATGGGAGCAATGGTGTATGCCTATAATCCCAGCTACTCTGGAGGCTAAAACAGGAGGATTAAGTTCCAAGCCAGCCTGGGTGACTTAGGCAGACCCTGTCTCAAAATTTAAAAATAGGAAGGATCAGGGATGTAGCCCAGTGATAAAGCACCCCGGGTTCAATCCCCAGTACCAAAAACTACAAAAATACATTTAAAAAGTCTAAGGAGATAGTCCTGTGATAAGCACCCAATTCCCAGTAACATACACACACAACAAAGCAAATTTTAGAAACTGCCTTCCAGAAAGATGTCTCAGTGCATATGCCCAAAACAATATACGGAAGTGCAGTTTTGGTGCATCTTGGCTAGCTACCCTGCAAACTTTGCCAGTTCCATGGGCCAAAAAGAAAAAGAGGATCGAATCTTATTTTAGTGTTTCTTTGACTTCTAATGAACTCAAATGCTTTTCTGTGTATTTATTGGCCAATTTTAATTATTTTATGAATTTCCAGATGTCTTTGACTAGTTGTCCTCTTGGTGTATTCTGATTTCTACCATCCTGAAATCTAAGTAAGGCATGGTAGTGCCTGTCCTGGAAGAAGGTCCCCCTAACTTCCTTCTCCCTCAGGGGCATGCTGTGTACACACCTGTGCAAAGGTGACCTTTTTTGCCCTGCGGTTCAGAGGCCCTGGGGTCTCCCAGAAACACCCAGCAGTCAGGACCTGGGACCTCCCAGCTGTGGGCTGGGAGTTGTATCATCCTCTGGCTGCAGACCGCCTATCCTGACCAGCACACACACCCCAACATGACAGGGCCTGCTACCCTGGCAGTGCCCCCTTAGCCCTCCGAGGCTTGAGCTTTCCAGTCCCAGGAGAGCCCTCAGCTCTGTTTCTCTCCTGCTGTCTGTCCTCCAGAACCTTCTGGACCTCCAGGGCCTCCATGAGGGGACTCTGGCTGCCTTTGACCTTCTCACACACCCCTGTGATTCTCAATAAATGCAATTTGTTTGAAACATTTTAGGGATCATCGTGTGTTGTCTTTCTGTTTTTTCAAAAACATTTCAACTTTTAAGGGCAAATGATACAATGACACCCTCTGAGGGTCAATCCGGTTCCCACAAGCCGCTCCCCCGCCTGTGCCCCTGCCCCCAGCTCTGACTCGTGAAGTCCTTGCCTGGAAGAGGCAAAGCCAGCTCCAACCTCGCCCTCCTTCCCTCCTAGGGCTGCTGCTCCACGACGTGACCATGGCGGGACTGCAGGAGCTGCGATTCCCGGAGGAGAAGCCGCTGCTCCGGGGCCAGGACGCCACCGAGCTGGTGAGTTGCCCCTTGGCGATCCTGGGGCCAAGCGCGCCACCTCGTGGCGGAAAGGAAAACAGCGTGCCTTCCCCGCTGTCTTGATGGTTCTCAGTGACAAACCCCCCTGAGGAGCCTTGTCACTGCCTGGATAGAGTTCCCAGGCCAGCCTGAGGGTCGGTGCAACCAAGATCAGAGGCTTCGGTTCACTTTGAGGCTGGGGCTCTGCAGGAGAAATGTCCCCATGTGATAGATGAAAAAACGTAGACATGGGCAGGTGAATGCACTTAGCCAGGGTCACACAGCAGGAGCAGAACGGCAAACCCTCGTTCTTTTGGGCAGCCCATAGCCCGGTGGAGTCACAGCTGTGCAGTTCTGCCTCCAACAGGAGCAGAGGCTGCCCTGTCAGCATCTTCCTGTCTTTTTGTCACAAGCTTCTGAGGTCCAAGGGCAAGGTTCACCAACAGTACCACCAGGATCCAGGGGATTGAGAAACTCCAGCTGGTAATTTTGTCCCAAACGTCCCTCAGTTGGGAAGCCAGATGCTGATTTTGGCGTTTTCTTCTACCTGACACCTTCTTCTAGTGGCACCCCTTCTGCCTTCCCTTCCCTGCCCTCCCAGCCCCATCCTCTCATTGACGGACACAAACCACTTTGCAAGGAGAAGCTGGAGGTCCCCTGCTCATTAGGTGCTGGAGCATCAGGGCTGGGGATCCCTGCTGGTTATACCATCCTAGTCCCCCTCATCTTGCAGTGAGGAAGGCAGGAGTCCAGTCCCTCCAATCTTCAGCCTGCCCTTCCCTGCCTGCCTCAGGCTCCCACCACAGAGGGGTGAGCCCACACAGCCAGCCAGAGCTCCAGGGGATCCAGCCATGTGAGGCTGGCAGTCCTGCCCCAGAAGGGTACAGCCTTATCTCGAGGAAACTTCTGAGGTCCAGATCACTTGAGGGCAGCCATGGGGGCCAGAGGTGAGCTGTACCCCAAGAGGCCCTTTACTCCTGGTTCACTCACTCCAGGTCCAAACCCCCATCATTTTTTTTTTTCACTTCAGCATTGGGGATTAAACCCAGGATGCTCTACCACTGAGCTATGTCCCCAGCCCTAGCCCTATTTTATTTTGAGAGATGGCATCACTAAGTTGCTGAGTCTGGCCTGGAACTTGTGAGTCTTGCTTCAGCCTTCTGAGTCTCTGGGATTACAGGCATGGACCACCATGAGTATGGTCGCAAGAGCTCCTCCCTGATCTCCTTCTGCCCTTTTACAACAACACATCGCTCCTCTTCTCCACTTCGAGCTCCTCGGTGACTGCCATCCTGCTCAAATACATCGCAGTCCTTCCTGGGCCCAGGATGTGGCCTGCACACCCCCGCCCCACGTCCCACCCTCTTCTCTTGGTTCACTCCCTCTGGCCTCCTTGACATTCCCATCTTATTCCCGTCTGTTCTCTCTGCCTGGGAGGCTCTGCTCTGGGAAGGTGCAGGGCTGTTAGTCAGGCCTCTACTCCAGTATCCCTGCCTCAGGGAGGCCTTCTCTGATCACTGGGTCTACTGCTTACGCCTGCCACGCTCTGGCCCTGGCCCTCGCACCTATCAGGATCAGCTCCGCCCACTGGCTGCTGGAGAAATTGTCTGGTCTGCTTTCTGCCCAGGTCTCCCCGGTACCCAGCACAGCACCTTGCGCATAGTCAGCCCTCAGTAAAGAGATGGGCTGGATGGGAGCCACAGATTGTGATAAGCTCAAAAGAAAGAAATTTCTTAGAACTTTCTGAGAAGTGCCTCTTCCCAGTGCCAGTTTGTCTTTTGAGGTTTCGGTAGGGTGCATGGTGAGCTTCCGGGACCTCTGCACCCGGCACAACTGCTGAAGGGCGTGGCTTACAGAGGCGCTGCTTGCTGGGACCAGACATGTGACTGTGGCCCTGACCAGCCTGCTGGGCACAGTGCCGAGAACCGGGGGCATCTTGGTCCGACGCCTCTGTGCCTGCTCTCCTTGGCAGGGTGCCAGAGAGATGCTGCCCCTCCTCCACTGCCTGGCCCACCCTGGCTCCCCCTCTCCCTGCCGGCTCAGCAAGCCCTCCTGCCCCCCATCCTTCTGCAGCAGCTGGTCTCCTCTTTATCCTGCTGGCGACCAGCACCAGACCAGAGTTAGCCACTGTGACATTCCCACCGCTGCGGGAGACTCACGTGTTCCAGTCCCCACGGAGGTGTCCCTCCTTTCTTGAGTCAGCATAAGCCTGTGCTAGGGACCTGGTCACATTTGCTTTTTTTCAAAAGACACATTAAAAGCCCAGTCCGCCAGCCCAAGGAGGTCTTCAGGTATCAGGTACCAGGTTTCTCTCAGAGCTGTTCCGCTTCTCTCTCAGGCTGTGACGTTGCACACAGATTCCCCCTTTCCTGCTGCTGCATGTGAACCTACCCACCTTTGTCACTTTTTAAATCTCCAGCAATTTGCCAGGTGCGAAATCTCCAGTGGGCAGTGCAGACAGTCAGCCCCGCCTGGTACCTTCAGGTTCCTCATCTCAGTCTCAACCAATCACAGACAGAAGATGTTAGGAAAACCGAATCCCATCTGGACTGAACGTGCAGACTTCTCCTTGCCGTTGTTCCCAACAATACAGTGTAACAACTATTTACATAACAGTTACCTTAGATTAAGTATTAGAAGTAATCTAGAACTAATTTAAAGTGTGCTGGAGGATGTGCATGGATTTTATGCAAACACTCCACCACTTTATAGAAGGAACTTGGACATCTGCTGAGTTTGGTGTCCCAGGAGGGTCCTGGAACCAATGCCCTGCAGACAGGAGGGACTATTGTACTTCCACCTTGACCTGCCACCCTCCTGCCTGTTTGGACTGACTTACTTTGGAGACTCCAGGGCCTGGTGGGTCCAGGGATCAGTGGGCGACTGGCTGCTCCTTCTGTGCCCTGCCTGCGTCCCCCACACACCACTCCTCAACCCTTCCATGGCTTCTCAGCTGGACCCTCTCTTCCTCTGGGAGCTGGCTCCCCTTCCAAGGCTCTGGGGGATTCAGATTGGCTCGTGTTATTCCTGCTAGTCCCCTGCTTTGGGGTCCTGTCCCTCCCACGCTCCTCATCTCCTGGGGCCCCCCAGGCCCTGAGAGCTCATAGCACACTCTGCCATTATCTGCCTCATCCTTCTTGTCAGATTTTATTTTAAACAAAACTGCCTCCTCCCCACTTCTCTGGGATAATTGCCCGGGTGAGGTCTCTGGGATAAAAACCTCCCACGTCTAATTCCCCAGCCTGCCTTGCGCAAGGGCTTTGAGAAGATGCACCCATAACCAGCCCGTCGCCCTCCCCCGGCCCTTGTTCCCTTCTTCCAGCCCTGTCCCCTTCCTTTGGAGTTTCAGGAATGGCTGCCCTTGAGGTCTCCAGACAGGCAGAATCTGGGCCTTTCCACAGCAGGCCCAGAGCTCTGCCTTACCTGGGCAGGTGCTTGTCTCCTGGTAGGTTTCCTTTCTGGTCCCCAAAGTGATCCCAGTGAGAGCTGAACCAGCTTCCTGAGGAGAAGGGATCCAGAATGGGTGTGTCACACCCCAGAACCAGGCTCAGTTGCACAGTACCCAAGGACTGCCTGGTCACCCACCCCTGGGCTCAACCCCTCCGCTGGACTCTCCGACCACGCCGCCTGGTAATCTGCAGGTGCCTTTGAGCCATGCCGACCTCGTGCATGAAGACAGATTGTTCATCCAGGTCTGTGTGTTTGGGAGCCGTTCCAGCCGGCTTTGCACTGAGAGCTCAGGCGGACATGGTCCAGTCCTCGAGGCATCTGGAGTCCAGTGGCAGGACAGGCACTGAGCACAGGAGCGTCTGGCTCAGGGTCCCATTTGCCTAAGTGATCTGAGAATGCACAGCAGGCCACGCCTCAGGCCCTGGCAGCGCCTAATGGATTAGAAAAGCCCCTTCCCTCTTCGCCCAGTGGGCCTCGGCAGGCCCATCCTGTGTGATGGTCGTAGCACCTTTTCCTGCCTCTGTCCCTGAGCCTTGATGGTTAGACCCTGAGGAATGTCTGAGTGGGAAGGAGGGCCCAGCTGCCAGGACTGGAGTCAAAAATTCTACTACTTTCTAGCCCTGGGCCCAGCCTTAGCCTTCTCACCTGTAAATCAGAAATCTGCATTTTGAATTGGCAAACTCATGGGCTTACCCATTGAGCACTTGATAGCCCAATACCTGGCCCCTGGGGAGCCCGTGGTCACTTTTGTTAATATTAACATGGACTGGGGATCAGAAAGTCAGCCTGCTCATCAGGTGCGGTGGCGCATGCTTGTAATCGCAGTGGCTCAGGAGGCTGAAGCAAGAGGACAGCAAGTTCAAAGCCAGCCTTAGCAAAGTCAGGTGCTAAGCAACTCAGTGAGACCCTGTCTCTAAATATAATACAAAATAGGGCTGGGGATGTGGCTCAGTGGTCAAGGGCCCCTGAGTTCAATCCCTAGCACCACCCCCCAACAAAAAAAGAAAGTCAAGCCGGGCGTGGTGGCGCACACCTGTAATCCAAGCCACTTGGGAGGCTGAGTCAGAAGGATCGCGAGTTCAAAGCCAGCCTCAGCATCTTAGCGAGGCCCTAAGCAACTCAGTGAGACCCTGTCTCTAAATAAAATACAAAATAGGGCTGGGGATGTGGCTCAGTGGCCGAGTGTCCCTGAGTTCAATCCCCGGTTCCCGGTCAAAAAAAAAAAAAAAAAAAAAGAAAGTCAACCTGCCCCAGGGAGAGCCCCCAGAGGCCTCCCATGCCAGCCGGAACCTAACTTGACCCCCTCTGTTTGCCTCCCCACAGGAGCACCCTGACACCTTCCTCTCAGCTGTGGACACAGACTGGAAGGTAGGTTGAGGCTCGGCCTCCCTAGATATGGGACCCACAACAGGCCAGCCTCTTTTCCCACCTGTTCAGGCCCCAAAGTGTCCTAGTCCATCATTCTGCATGCCCCCAGCCCAGAGTGGCCAGGGCTGGGCACTGCATAGTCACTGCTCACAGCAGCTCTGCCTGCCCCCTGCCCAGTGGAAGCAGTGGGACCCTCTGAGCAGGACAGCTGGGAAGCCAGGGGAGGCCTAGGGGACAGGAGGAGGGAAAGGGGAGGGAAGGATGTTGTCATCTGAATCAGCATTTTCCTCCAATGAAAGCCAGGTTGACTCTGAAATAGCTCCTGTTTCCATGGCAGCAGTTGCCTAGACAACCATGTCCTCTTTATTTTGATGCCAGATTCTCCATGAAAACTGAACCTCTGTTTTTATTCCCCTGCATGATGATTTTGTTCACCTGGCCAGTCATTTCTCCCCTCTGAGTCCCCTGGTGACCATTTATTTCCAGTTCTCGGAAAATGTTTAACAGCAGACACCAGGGGGGCCTCACTGGGGTCCCAGATCCCACTGTCCCTCCACGTGTGCTGAGCAAATGCAGACCATCCTCCTGACAGGTGCAAGTAGCCCCCACACCACTGCCCTTGCCTCTGCTCGACCTCGATTTGGGTCAGTCTCCAAGCCCCATGACAACACTGGCCTCGTGGTCTGGACGTAGGGGTGACGTGCAGGAGGTGGGGCTGCCTGCTGGCTCCTCCCCCAGCAAGCAGCTCCCTGCAAGGATGAGGATCTGGGCCTGTGCGTTGGTCCCTTGGTCACGCGCTTCTTCAAGGACACCAGGGGAGGCTTTGGGGCACAGTGTGCACATGCTCAGATCCCCCCAGAATGCCATCTTCAAACACAAAGCTGAGCTGCAGGGAAAGGATGGGACTCGGCAGTGTGGGACTAATGTGTCCCTGGAGGAGGGATAGCAGGGATGTGGCTGGGACACAGCCCAACCTGATAGGAAGGGACAGCAGGAAATCAGAGCAGTCAGGACAGGGAATTCTCTTTGTCCTCAGTTTTCCAAATGAAGGAATATGTAGGGAAAACAGGCCCCGAGGAGGGACTGGTGAGGTGAGACCCCAGAGCAGCCAGCCCCTGCCCCACACTCTAGTCTCAAAGTGTGGGAAGCCCAGCCCTGCCACACACACACACACACACACACACACACACACACACACACTGACACTGCTGCGGGGAGGGATGAGGGGAGGCCTGGGGCCTGGAGGAGGCCACTGCTGCGTGGGAAGCTCCACCTCAGCTGAACATCTGAGTGCAGGCAGGCCCCACCCAGGACACCACTCCTGGAGGTGGCACCCAGGTTCTCAAGACCCCTTGCTTGGTGAAGAGCAACATGTGTTAAAAGGGACCTTCTTGTCCACTGCAGTCACACAGCATGGAGATGGCTTTTTAGTTTTTAAGGGAAGTGGTCACAAAGATTGCCGTCATCTGGATCTGGGTCTGGCAGGGATTTTA
The DNA here is from genome assembly GCA_020662805.1 of Glaucomys volans. Taxonomy (NCBI): domain Eukaryota; kingdom Metazoa; phylum Chordata; class Mammalia; order Rodentia; family Sciuridae; genus Glaucomys; species Glaucomys volans. The sequence goes on from JAJEJO010000185.1 coordinate 372,266, forward strand.
TCCCAAGTCATAGTGGCAGGCTGTGTTACTGTCTGGGCCTCAGTGGGCTCAGCAGCGGAGATGTAATCAGACAGACTCCAACAAGCACCATGCAGGCCTGAGCTGAGGTCCTGGCCCTGCCACTGACCAGCCCTGCGGCCTCCAGCATAAGTCACTTGCTCATTTGGTGATGGTGCCCACAGATCCAGTTCTCAGTCACTCGAATGACTGACAAGTGGCCACCAGTGCGTGGAGTCAGAGCCAGAGGCTGGGTATGTCCTTAGTTCTGTGTTCACCTAACTGTGTGGGGTTGGGCAGTTACCAAACCTTTCTGTGCCTCATCTGCAAAGTGCACATTAAAAGGATCAAATGAGATGATGCCCAAAGTGCATGAAAGGAGCCTGGCATGTGGGGGACATTCTAATGCATTTGCTACTCAGTGAAGTGACCTCAGGCCAGTGTGCCCAGCGCTAGTAAGCTCCACATTTTACTAGTTGGGTAGGAAAATTACCTGACCTCTCTGTGCCTTGGTGTCTCGTCCTTTCTTGTGACTTGTGAGGGTGGTACGTGTGCCTTACACAGGCCCGTGCACCGCTGCTTCGCCCATTCACAGAGGTGGAGGCTCACAGATTGACTGATGTGCCCAGGGTCACCCGGCAAAGAACTGGCAGTGGTATGGCTGGCACCAGGATTGGGGTGGCAAAACTTGAATCTGTCTTGTTCAGCCACAACTGCAAGGCCTGCACAGAAGGGGGCAAGAGTTGGGGGCTTTATTGTTGTCGTTTTGTTTTGTTTTTATGGACTGGGGATTGAACCCAGGGGTTCCTTGACCACTGAGCTACATCCCCAGCCCTTTGTACTTTTTATTTTGAGACAGGGTCTTGCAAAGTTGCTGAAGCTGGCATCGAACTTAAGATCCTCCTCTCTCAGCTTCCCGAGTCACTGGGATTATAGGCCTGTGCCACCACAGCCGGCTAGGGGCCAGCAGTTCGTAGAGGCTGGCAGACCGTCTCATTTCTCTGCTGCCAGGACGGGCAGGGGTGGAGTCAGGTCTGGAGCGACGTAGGCAGTTTTGTGCTTGTTCTCACAGCTGGGAACCACGCCCCACACCGTTGGCTCCAGGAGAAGGGGCTGGCTGGCCGTGTGGGAGGCAGGGTGTCAGCTTGGCTGCTGGCCTCCTATTCCTCCTCCTCCTCTCCCTGCCGCCTCCAGCCCCTGATGGGGGGTGGGGCAGAACTGGTGTGTACTCCATGCCCTGCTCCTGCCATCTGCCCAGGACCCCTCAGAGTCCCTTCAGGAGAGTGTGCAAGCCCTGGGCATATATGTGGGAGGTGTCCCAGTGGAGAAAGCCCTGGCGGGTGGAAGGGAAGGATCAGTTCCCTGAAGCAGGGAGATGACCCAGTTGTCTTCCAAAGTAGTGAGCGATTTCTTGGGTGTCCTCAAGGCTAAGTGAGCCTGGTCTTCCTGTTGGGGAAACTGGGGCTAGGGGTCTGGGCTTGGGCCCTTGGTGCTCCCAGGGTATGAGTCAGGGGCTCTGCCTGCATGTGTCCTGCCCTGCCTGCTGTGCCAGTCTGTGAGAGGCCCCTGGCTCCTGTCTTCCCAGGGACGCTGTATATACTGCTGCTGTTGGAAGGTACCTGGGGGCTGGGGGGCAGGCAACCATCCAAGCAGGGTCTGGGGACCATCAAGAATGATGTGTTGCCGGGGCGGGAGAAGTAGGAGTGAGGCTGGGGTGAGTGAGTACCTCAGAAGCCAATGGGAGCCTGGTCTGTCTCCCACAGCCAATCTCAGAGCAGGGACTCGGGGAGAGCAAGTGGCTGCAGGGAGGAGGGGCGGGTCTGGGTTGGGCCAAGATCTGCGTATAAATGGCCTGGGAGCTGTGCCCCGTCACAGAGCCGACTGTCTCCCACTCGAGCCACCCCTTTCCTCCGGACCCGAGTGACTCAGGCCTTTGTTTGCCCTCCCTGGTCGGGGCGAGTTCCCTCCCTCCGCAAGATGCCGGAGTGCTGGGATGGGGTGAGTGAGGGCCCTAGGGGCAGCCAGCTGCGCAGGGAGGACAGGGCATCCTTGGGACCTGCAGGAAGGACAAGGCATCTTCTGCCCATGTCTGGTGACAGCTCTGCCTTCAGTTGCCTCGCTTTGGAGTCACTGAGGCGAAGCAGGAGGCTCCAATCTCCCTGGTGACTTGGTCTGCTGGCAGCATCAGGGACAGCTGCCAGTCAGGTCTGGGCAAGGGGTGGCCGGGGAGGGGTGGCAGCTACAGGAAATGGAATGAGTGTACTGTCCGAGTCTGCCCCTGGCCTGTGTGAACCTGTGCACACTGTGGTGTGTGTCCTCTGCCTGGCATGTGCCTGAAGTGGCTGCTTAGGTCCTTGGGACCACCTCAACCAGTGGGCGAGGGGCAGTTCTCTGTGAGCCCCAGGTCTGGGGGGCTGTATCTGCAGGGTCTGTGGTCCTTTCCCTGCAGGTGCTGTTGTGAGTTTGGATGGCTTCAGAAGTGCCACGGAAGGGAGAGGCAGCCTCTTCCTTCCTTAGGAGTTGCTGCTGCTTCTCCAGGGCACAGAGGGACAGAGGTCTGGACCTTCAGGCAGGGTACCCTGCAGGTGGGGGGACAAAGAGGAGTGGCCCTGCCTTATTTTATGGGTTGGGGAAGGCAATGCTGGAGCCATGAGTCCATGACCCTAGGTGGGGTCCCCAGGGAACCTCCTGCCACCTGCCGCTTTTTCTTAAGGAGGGAGCAGCAAGGTGGACCTGCCTGCCACACCTGCACTGTCCCTTCCGCAGACCATGCGATGGCCCAGTGCATTTGCGACGACGTCAGCATTCACCCGCCCATGCAGACCCTGTCCCCTGAATAATCAATCGATGCAGCTGACAATCGCACCACCCCCAAGCTCAGACCCCTACTTCCACCAGCCCTCAAGGTCACGGTGAGGGGAGACAGGCCGACAGGGGACGTCAGAGCCCCCTCCCTCGCTGCCGCAGTGCTTCCCGCCGGCGCCCACCTGGAGGCGGGGGGCCGGGCTCTGGCATGACGTCACCGAGAGCCAATGGGAGCGCCCGATTTTGAGAGTTGGGGGGCTCTGAGCGCGCAGATTGCGGCCCTTGGTGCGACCCCCGACCCTGAGCTGCCGGAGTGGGGGTGCTGGGTCTGACCTCCCGCCGAGAGTCAAAGGAAGCTCTGGGAGGTCTTGAGAGGGTTCAGCCAAGGTCGCTCGCCCTGGCCAGACAGGCAGAGCCGCCAGCCCTCTCCCCGTGGACCACCCGGACCTGGCCCTTCCTCCCCGCGCAGGTGGGGCGGAGGTAGGGCGGGTCTGCGGCGACTGCCCAGTTTGAGGACCTTGGCAGCCACACCAGGGCAGGGAGGGGACAGACTGGGCTTCCTCATCCATACCCGCCGGAGGGTGGGAGTGGGGTCTGCATTTGGAAGGCACCTCGGGGCCCTGGCTTCTGCCAGGCAGGGCAAGAGCTGACCCTGAAGCTGCAAAGAGCCCCCCTCCCAAGAGCTTTGCCCTGTGCACCCCAACCCCTCCCTCCTAAGCTGAGAGAACAGCCGAGTGACTGGAGGATGCGGCAGGGACCCCCCAGCAGGGTGTGCCACCGGGGAGGGGCTGCCTGCTCAGGAGCTCTCTTGGGCGAAACTTGATCTCCTTAGAAAACCCAGCCTTTGGTGCCAGCCCTGGCCTCTGAGACAGGCTGTGGCAGGGACACCACTCCTCCGCTCCTGCCCGGCCCCAGTCTAGGCTCAGAGTAGGACTCAGCCATGGGCCCGGCACGGCTCCTTCCATTTCCTTGTGTTCGTGAAAAGTGTCTAGTCAGTGGCCAGGGAGCAGGAAGCCACCTTGATCTGATGCGCCGTGAGGAAGCTGGGCTGCCTGGAGCACCATCAGGAAAGGAACAGTCCTCTAGGCAGAATGTGGCTTCCAGGGTGTGGCCTCTGGCCACCAGGGTGGCACCTTGTCACTCCTTGCTGGACATGCAGCTTATGAGGTGCCCTGCTTAGTCAGTAAGGGGCAGAGCCAGGTCCTCCTGCAAGACTAGTGACCCTGAGCAGCAAAGCGCAAGCCAAGGACTCAGGAGGGCCTGGAGAGGCACTGCAGAGGGCCTTGGGGGAGGGGTGGGTGTCTCACCTTGCCTTGCCTGAAGGGGGACCTTGGGATGCTGAGGCCCTGGGGAAGGACATTCAAGGTGGAAGGACCACTGGAGCAAGCGCCCTAAGGTGGGACCTGGGCAGGGGTGTGGGGCAGGGCACGGTGCTCTCTGAGGATGTCAGGCAGGGCTCTGAGGCTGTTCCCCTTCAGGAGCAGGGAGCCCTTGAGGATTCTGAGTGTGGGGTGGGGGGACTTGGGCTGGGGTGGCAGGGCTGTCCTGAAGGGGTTGCAGCAGGAGGGAGAAGACAGGCCTCCCTGGCCCCTGAAGGGCTGAGTGTGGGGTAGGGGGCTGGGCCTGACCAGGGCAGCACTATCCATTAACTGGTTTACAGAGGAGACCAGAACTTTCCGTGCAGTTCCTATTGTCCCTGTGCTGAATACCCCCTGAGAAAGAGTTCTGCCTCGGACCTGCCCTCCTGGGGCTGTGTGGGTGATGCCTCTGACCTGTCCTCCTGGGGCTGCGTGGGATGCTTGCTGGGGCCCCACCACAGGCTCAGAAGTCCTTAGGCTGTCCCAACCACCTTGTTCCCCAGAAGAGCCAGGAGTGGGGGCTGCTGATAGCATCTGGACTATCTATTCCTTCCAGGAACATGACATTGAGACGCCCTATGGCCTTCTGCACGTGGTGATCCGGGGCTCCCCCAAGGGGAACCGTCCAGCCATCCTCACCTACCATGATGTGGGCCTCAACCGTAAGTGCAACCTGGTTTTATGCATGGCCTCCCCTCTCCCACCCTCCCACAGGGCCTGGTAAATTCCTGCTCAGAGTTAGCTCTGCAGCCTTAGCCGTCTGGCCTGGCTTTCCCTGCTGGGCCCTGAGGCTAATCGCGCCTGCCTGGAGCAGACAGGGATGCTGGCCTCTGGTCCATCCCCGCCCCTCTGCTCAGCCAGCTGAGAGGTGTGTCTTTGCAGACAAGCTGTGCTTCAACACCTTCTTCAACTTTGAGGACATGCAGGAGATCACCAAGCACTTTGTGGTATGCCACGTGGATGCCCCCGGACAGCAGGTGGGGGCGTCGCAGTTTCCTCAGGGGTAGGTGCCCTGGAGCCCCTCCACCTGTCCCAGCCCACACCCCAGGCTGCACTGGGCCTGACCTCCTGCCCTACCTGCAGGTACCAGTTCCCATCCATGGAGCAGCTGGCTGCCATGCTGCCCAGCGTGGTGCAGCACTTTGGGTGAGTTCCCTCCCAGTGCTGCACCACTGTGGAGCCGTCTGCACACCTCCAGCTGAGGGTGGGCCGCTCTGCATGGGTGTCATGGGAAATGGCACCCACTGCCCAGAGTGACCAGCCATACTCTGTACCAGGTTCAAGTACGTGATTGGCATTGGCGTGGGAGCTGGAGCCTATGTGCTGGCCAAGTTTGCAGTGAGTTTCCCCACCCCCACCCAGATCCCCACCCTGTGCTCACTCTTCCTCCTCCTCCTCCCACTCCTTTCTTATTAGATTTGGGGTGGGGGGTGTGGGGGGTGTTTCTGGGGATTGAATCCAGGAACACTTTACTACTGACCTGTATCACCAGCACCCCCCCCCCTTTTTGAGACAAGGTCTCATTGAGTTGCTGAGGGTCTCGCTAAATTGCTGAGACTGTTCTCAGGCTCTGCCTCAGCCTCAGAGTCACTTGGAGTGCAGGTGTGGGGGCCCCAACACACTTGGCCTCTTAGTTGATTAGAAAAGCCCCTTTTCATCTAGCCGGGTGTGGTGGTGCACGCCTGTAATCCAAGCAACTTGGGAGGCTGAGTCAGGAGGATTGCAAGTTCAAAGCCAGCCTCAGCAACTTAAACGAGGCCCTAAGCAACTCAGTGAGACCCTGTCTCTAAATAAAATACAAAATAGGGCTGGGGATGTGGTTCAGTGGCCAAGTGTCCCTGAGTTCAATCCCTGGTTCAAAAAAAAAAAAAAAGAAAGAAAAGCCCCTTTTCATCTTTTCTTTTCAAGGAAATAAATTTTAAAACAAGAAAAAAAGGAGACAGTTTCCCATTCATTTCCTCAAAAAGACTAGTAACTATAACTTGCTTAACCTTAATTTAATTAACCTTAACTTACTTTCCAAAGCCAAATTTTCTGTTAGCAACTAACTATGTAACCAGTTACTCTACCACTACATAAAGGTTAAGGTAGCATTTGAACATGGATAATCTTTTAACAAAAAATCACACATATGAGGGTTGTGAGATTTGAAGTCATATTCCAAAAACATATTGGGGGCAGGAAAACTTTTCCTCTCTAAAAACCGAAACTTGATTTTTTTAGGGTTCAAACCTTTCTTTCTTCAAAAGAAATAAACAAGAGTTTTCGATCCAGTTCCCAATTTCAGCACTTAACCACACAGCTCTGGGTTTCTGTTTCTCCCTGAACACAAGCCCACAGTTGAACAGAAATGCAGCTCTCTTTCACCATGTCTGACACAAAACAGGCTTTGAAAAGGTCAAGTTCTTAATTGACATCACAGGGACTTTATTTTCTATAAAATCGAAGAAGCAACATGTTTAAGATTTTAAGATGTTTAGTACACTCTTTTCACCTTCAAAAATATATTAACAGGGGTTGAGGAGTGTGGCTCAGTGGTGGAGTGCTTGCCCAGTCTTACAAGGCCCTGGGTTCAATCCCCAGCATGGTGAAAAAAAGAAAAAAAGTATACGTGCGTTCACACGCACACACACGCACAGAGAGGGGTGAGAAACAGTGATACATTCTAAATAAATCAAAGAATTTATAGGGTTTGGGCAGGCAAAAGAAGGAGCAGGGCCTCTGGCCAAGGCCACCCATGCAAGACCCCAGCTGCAGCCAGCTGAGCCATGCATGGCATCTTGAAGATTTGACAAAGCATTCTCCCTTCCTCTGACTTCCTAAGCACCTGTGAGACAGGCGGGCCAGAATTTTACAGCCCATTTTCTAGGCGGGAAGAAGGGGGCTCCCTGCACCCCATCCCACCCGGCCCCTTCTCCCTCTCCCTGCAGCTCATTTTCCCCGACCTGGTGGAGGGGCTGGTGCTTATGAACATTGACCCCAATGGCAAAGGCTGGATCGACTGGGCTGCCACCAAGGTGAGCGTGGCGCCCCTGGGACGGGGTGGTGACTGCGTGCGGTGCTCACGCTGACTTCCTCCTCCCGCAGCTCTCCGGCCTGACCAGCACTTTACCAGACACGGTGCTCTCCCACCTCTTCAGCCAGGTGAGGGGAGGGGGCTTCTGCAGACCCTGGCTGTCCTTAAACAGGAACAGGTGGCTGGGCGAGGGATGTCACTGAGGCTTGGGTAGCTGCTGTATGGCACCATCCCACGTCCCACTTCAGCAGGAGAGGTGTGGGTTTGTGGCATCTGACCTGCCTCACGCCACATTCTGTTGTCACCCCCGATGCCCAGCTTCTGAAAGACCCATGGGAGTGGGAGATCTCCCTTCTCGTCCCCTCTCGAGGCCCCACCTCCCCCCCCATGGGGAGCTGGGCCAGGGCCACTCTGAAGTTGACACCCATGGGTTCCCTCTGATTCTCTGCCCTCTTTGCCCTCCCTCCACGCCCCCACCCACTCCCCTGGGCACAGGAGGAGCTGGTGAACAACACCGAGCTGGTGCAGAGCTACCGGCAGCAGATCGGGAACGTGGTGAACCAGGCCAACCTGCAGCTCTTCTGGAACATGTACAACAGGTGTGGCAGGCAGTTGGGCCAGGGCAGCCCCTCCCAACAGTCACCCATGGGAGGAGGCAGGGAGGCAGCATGCCCCATTTGTAGATGAGCAGGCTGTGGAGCCTCAGAGAGGCTGCTCTCGGGGTTCCTGCCCAGGGTGCACCCTTCTGGGGGATAAAGGGAAGGGGCTTTGGGCCTTGGTCCAAGGGCCTTGCTGACTGGGAGCACTGGGGGATGTTAGCGACACTCCCTCCCCCACAACACGGAGCCTTGGGCTGACCTCTGTAAAGTGGCCGGAAGTCAGATGAGATTGTGCTTTATAGCTGTACTCTTTGGTCCTTTGAGGGTTGTCCTTTGGGAGGGTGGCCAGGCCCCCCACTTGCCTGCCCTCCCTTCTCTGTCTCTTGCAAATATTTATTAAGCACTGGCTGGAAAAGCAAAGAGAATTAGTCCTGCCTTCCAAATGGCCTAGGAGATAGGCCAGCAGCAGAGACTCCCACAGAACAAAAATGGCAATGCCCTAGTTGGATGCAGACCTGTGAGCTCAGTGATTCAGGAGGCTGAGGCCAAAGGATCCAAGTTCAAGGCCAGCCTAGGCAACTTAGCAAGGTCCCATCTCAAAATAAAAAGTAGTGAGGCTGGGCATGGCAGCCCATGCCTGTAACCCAGCAGCTCAGGAGGCTGAGGTAGGAGGATCACAGTTCAAGGCCAGCCTTAGCAATTTAGTGAGGCCTTAAGCAACTTAGAGAGACCCTGTCTCTAAATAAAAATAAAAAGGGTTGGGGACTTAGCTCAGTGGTTAAATCCCCAACACCCGCCTGCCCTGCGCCCCCAGGAAAAGAACTGGGAATGTGGGCTGCGGATATAGCTCAGTCGGTAGAATGCCTGCAAGCATAGGCCCTGGGTTCAATCCCAGCACCGCAAACAACAACAACAACAACAACAACAGAAAAGAACTGGGAAGGTAGCTTAGAGGGTTCAATTCCCAGTACCACAAAAAAGGGGGTGATGCACTCTGAGGCAGACGGAGAGCAAAATCTGGGAGCCTACCTGGCCCGAGCTGGGTTTAGAGGTCACATGAGGGAAGGCCAAGGGCTGGTTTACACAGAGCAGGTTCAGGCTCCCTGTTGTGCCAGCTGCAGTGCTAGGTTTGGGCACTCTGCATCCAGGCCTGGGATGCCCACCTTTGCCCCTGCCCTTCCCCTGCAGCCGCAGAGACCTGGACATTAACCGGCCTGGGACCGTGCCCAATGCCAAGACGCTGCGGTGAGTGATCGCTGGCCCTCCAGCCTGTCCTGGCCTTTGTCCCCCACGCCCAGGCCAGACAGCCCTTTTCCTCTGTGTCTGCAGCTGCCCCGTGATGCTGGTGGTCGGGGATAACGCACCTGCTGAGGATGGGGTGGTGAGTGTGGGATTGTGTCCTGGCGGGGTGCTCATGGGACTCTGGTCAGCAGGGCCAATTTTGGATGCAGCCCAGGGTAGCCTCAGGGACATTCGGTGGATGGTGGCTTCCCATCTACCTCCCAGCCTTCTTGCCACACCCATCCTGCAGGTGGGGCTGGCCGGGGAGGGGAAGGAGCTGGGTCCAGTCCAGGCTGGCTGCCCCTGATCCACCCCTACCCCCAGCAATGCAGTCCTGCCTCAGTCTGTATGCACTTACGGCTCAAAGCCAAAGATCTCTTCCTCTAAAATTTGACGCATTATGAAACAGATTCACATGTACAACCACACAGTCCCCCTTGACCACCACAGGCAGCCACAATGTTGGGCACTATGTGTCACCTCTCCTGTTGTAACTCTGGCAGTAGGCAGCCTGGGGGTGGGTGCCCTTCAGCACAGAGCTGCTTGGGGGCTTCAGGGGAAGCCAGAAGTGGTCAGAGTAGTCCCCACGTGCCTGGAAAATACCAAAGCAGGGTGCATAAGGAGGACAAGCAGGAACAGGGTGTGGCTGCACCTGCCATCTTGACTCAGGCAGGGCCTCAGTTTCCCACTGATCCCCAGCACCTCTTGCCTCACTGCCCTGTCCCTGGGGCCGCCCTCAACCCATCTACCTTAGTGGCCCTGCCTCTCTCCGCCCCACCAGCAGTTGTGAATAGGGTTTGATGATGGCAGGCCCTTGCTGGTGGAGCGGGGGAATGCTAATTGATCTCCGGGCAGGGACTGGGGAGCCCTTCCCAAGTGGAAAGGAGAACACTTGGGGAAGAGCTGCACCTGCCTACCTGGACCTGCTGCTTCTGCTGTGGGCACACAACCCACCTTAGCAGAGGTGGGGTGGGGGTCTTACTGAAGCTGCTCCTTGTCCCTAGGTGGAGTGCAACTCCAAACTGGACCCCACCACCACCACCTTCCTGAAGGTGAGCCCCGCCTTCCAGCCCCCATCGTGGGCATGGCCTCAGGGAGGGGCCTCTTGGGGTCCCACCCAGGGCTGGAGCAGGACAGTGTGTCTAGTCGGCAGAGCCTGTCCCGGTGGGGGCTGCTCAGTTCTCCCCACTCTGTCCCTTGCAGATGGCAGATTCTGGAGGGCTCCCCCAAGTCACACAGGTGAGACTTTTGCCCCCTGCCTTTAATACCACCTGCTCCAGCGAGGTGGGCAGTTGCCTCCCCCACTGCTGGCAGCCGATCAAAGCTTGTGCTGTCCCACCCTCCTGCAGCCAGGGAAGCTGACTGAGGCCTTCAAGTACTTCCTGCAAGGCATGGGCTACAGTAAGTACCCCTCCCTCCACCCAACCCGACCCAGAGAGTGGTGGGCTGGGGGCATGAGGGCAGGGCTGGCACCTTGTTGGTCTGGGTGCTGAGGAGCCTGTGGGCACATAAGTGCACACATCTGGGCCCCAGACCCTGGGTCATGCTCCCTGGACTCCACCTATGTTCCAAGTTTTGAGTCCCAGACCAAGCTGTGCCCCCTGTGCCTTTGAGGTGGCCCCTGGGCACTCTTCTGAGGGCAGCGCTGGGTCTGTTTGGGAGAGAGAGGCGTCTTCTCCCCATCCAGGGCCTAAAGCTCAGTCCTGCTAAGGAAGCCTGTTTGAGGTGAGTCACTCACCCCCCCACCCGGGTCCGGGGACATGCTGAGACCTAGGCACCTGAGAAGGCCCTCTGTCACAGGTGGAGGGTGGTACCTAGTGGCATCATGGGAGTGGGCTTGGAGTCTGGGGACCAGGGAAGGCAAGTGGGTCCATTGGGGTGTTAAGAGACCTGAAGATAGCCAAACCTGGGGGAGGAAAACCTGAAGACCCTGAGGAAACTGGGGACATGAGGGAACAGCTACTTGTTCCCTATCCTTTCTGAAACTTCTGGACAGGGATGATGAGAATCCAGACCGCCCATTGAATCACCTATACAGGCATGCACACTCTGGTGTACCCGGGGGGCCTTCTCCACCTCTCATCTCACCCACTTCTCAGGCTCCTCTACTGGCAGGAAGCAAACTTTCTGTCCCCAACTTGGTTGTTTTTTCCTCAGATCGCCCCTGTCTCTGGAGCGTGTATAACTTCGGAGGAACTGATGGGGGAGACCTGGGGGCATAGTGGGGACATAGGCAAGAATAGAAGCCCTTGGCCCCAGGGCCTGCCAGCCTCTCTGAAAAGTAGAGCAGAGAGACCAAGGCCAACAGGGAGGCTCCGCCCAGCTCTGAAGCTGGGCCATGTGCAGGCAGGGAGCTCTGTGAACATTCTGGAGGCAGCAAATGTGCAATCCTTGCCCCAGCGACCTCAGGGGTCCTAAAGAAATACACCAGACAGCTAGAGCTGGGAAGGATTCTGAAGGTTGTGCAAGCCTCCCCCATTCTGTAAGCGGGGAGACTGGGACCCCGCAGAATGGTGAAGGAACCAGGCCTAGAGAATGGGCCAAGAAGGCCTTGTCCACATGAGCCTCTCTGTCCATGGCCAGGGTGGGAGAGGGATGAAAACCCCCATCCTGCATCCGGGCTCTCTTGGGCCAGACTGAGCTTAGCCCCTGCTTCCAGGGGCTGCTCTTGGGTGGGCGAGCAGGAGTGGGCTCCTGTGGCTTGGCTCTGCCCCTGTCTGTGCTTGTCCATTTGTCTCATCTCTTTGGTCCATCTCGATGCCCTGGCCTCAGCCCAGCAATGATCTTCACAGTGTTGTGTCTCCCTGTCCCTGTCCCCTCTCTGGCTCTTCTCTCTTAGTTGCATACTTGAAGGACCGAAGGCTGAGTGGAGGAGCAGGTAGCCCCGTGGCCCCTCTCCTGATGCATGGACACCCCTTACAGCCTCTCCCCTGCTCTTTCCTCTGTGCAGTGCTGCAGCCAGGTTGCATCTTGCTGTGATTTGGAAACTTCTTGTGTCCTGCTCAACTCAAAACCCCAGAAGATTCCTGTTCTGCAGATCCTGGTCCACTGTGGGCTCTATCCTGTCCAGGGCTGGGTCTTAGAGCAGTCTTGCTTTTAGAATGCCAGAGGCTTCTGTGGGGCTTCCAGAGTTCTGGGCGTTAGAAACAGAACCTCCTCAGAAGTAGAGCCCAGGTTTGGCCTTGGGGGCAGCCATGCTGGCCCTGGCCAAGCTGAACAGGCTGGTAGGTGGTGGGTGGGCAGGTGATTTTAGGAGGGTGAAATTTGCTGCCTGCAAGTCTCAACTTTGAAACTCAGAGAGTAAAAGTGGAATGTAGGGCAGCTGGCAACCATGACATATGTCCTCCTTTACCAGAGCAATCCTGCTTCCCCACCCCGTCATCTTTTTTTATTCCAGTAGTGGGGTTTGTAGCTACATCCCCATCCCCTTTTGTGACAGGGTCTTGCTAAGTTGCCCAGGCTGGCCTCAAGCTTGCAATCCTCCTGTCTCAGCCTCCCGAGTAGTTGGGGTTACAGGTGTGAGCCACTGTACCTGGCTCCCATCATCCTCTTGGGGAAGGCCTAGTTAGAAACAGTACATCCCTGCATCTTCCCTGTTCTGGCCGCAGCTCTGGTCAGCTGCTGGGACACAAGGCCCCACTGGCCAAAGCCCCTTTGGCCCACTCATTATCGCTGGCCCTGCATGCCTCAGGCCTGATGGCGCCAGTTCCCTGGCTTGGGATGGACCTGTCATTGGAAGACTTGGTCTAGCTGGCCGCTTTGCTTGCGTTATCCTTTTCCCACTGCTGGGGCCTGGCCCTACCTGGCAGTCCTCACACCCATTCCATTTCTGTTCACAGTGCCCTCAGCCAGCATGACCCGTCTTGCGCGCTCTCGCACCGCGTCTCTCACCAGTGCCAGCTCAGTGGATGGCACCCGCCCGCAGGCCTGCACCCACTCAGAGAGCAGTGAGGGGCTGGGCCAGGTCAACCACACCATGGAGGTGTCCTGCTGAAGCCCTGGGCTCCACCCAAGACACCTGCCCACCTGCATCGAGGTCCCACTGCCATCCCTGCGCCAGCTCATTTTCCCTTTAGTTTATTTTTGTGGGGGCAAAGTGGGGGAATGGGGGCGATTTCTCTTTAAAAATGAAGGGATCCACCGTAGGTGCTGCAGCAGAAGTCTCCAGATGGTTTGAGGGGCCCTCTCCCCTGCCCTCATCTCACTCCCCATGTGAACTTGGCTTCTCAGGCCCTCACATCCAATGCACAGCCTGGGCACAGTCAGGGCTGGGCCTTGGGAAGGATGGGGTTAGCTAAAGAAAGAGTTGGAGTTCTTGGGCCAGGATCCAGGATCACTGAAGAAAGGGCATGGCTCCACCATTGGGCAAGCAGGTTTGAAGAAGGAGTGGGGTTTTGAGATGGTTAGTGCTGGTTCAGACCTGGTGTGGGGGAAGGAGATAGCAGCCAGGCACCCTGGAGCTCTGAGGTCCCTTGCCCTCAACTCCACCAAGCACACCAGTCTCTGGTTTGTAGTACAGGTGCTAGGCATCTGGACAGTGGCCACAAGGGGGCACTCTGCTCAAGCAGTGGCTTTTCTGGACCAGAGCCCAGGCTGGTGCTGTAAGGCCAAACAGGGGCTGAAGGGAGTTTCCTGGGCTAAGAAAGGACATGGAGAATTCTGAGAGCAGGAACCCCAACATGGCCCCTTTCTAGCCCACACACTCTGCCACTTGTTGGCCCTGTCCCAATCTGAGCCAAGGTCTCTCTGAGGCAGAAGTTCCCCTATCTCTCTCTAGCGACCTGACTGAGGGCAGAGGGAAAGGACTGGGATTGCTCTTGTGTGTTTTGTCTACCCAAGAACTTCAAGGTTACCACCTGTGGGGGCCAGCAGGTGGACAGAGGCAGTGTAGCTTAGAGTTCCCGTAGACCCCCGTTTGCCTTAGTCCCAGAGGGCAGCCCAGTCAGCAGCAGCATAGTGTCCGAGCAGCAGCGCCTCCAGCAGGCATCACTGGCGAAGCAAGTTTATCTGGAGAGGCTGGTCCAGGGCAGCAAGACCCCATGTCACCACCTCTACCTGCTGGAGTGGGCATGGACTGGGCTTGCTGGGTCCTGGGGTGGCAGTTGAAGGTTCCTGAAGTGAACAAGGGCCAGGTAGAGAAAAGCTCCCCACACACCCAGCCCCTCCTGCCACCTGATGCCCAGGACTGTGCCATCTACTTCCTACCCACCCACCTAACCAGGTATAATCTCCCAGTCCAGAAAACAGAGCCATTTGTCTCAGCCTAAATACTTGTCACAACCCCCCCTCCCTCCAAGAAGGGAGAGCACTGAAAAAATGAAGGGCTGTGGAGGGGGAGGGTGGTGTGTGGGTGTTCTGAGGCTGATGATGCCAACATCTGCATTTACTCACACACATTGCCTCCCTCCTATAATCTTAAGCCATTACTAGATTGCTCTAGGGCCTGGTGGAGTACAGTCTGTCCCCAGTTCTGTTGACTCACGTGCTTCCTTTCAATATTGAATGTGACTGTTCAAAGCTGGTAGAATTAACCCCTCTTACTGTAGATAGCACTTTAAGTATTTTTTTTTTGCTGTGTTATTTCTGATATCTATAAATATCTATACATTATATATATATGTGTATATTGGGTCCTCCTGTGTGTGCTTTTTCATTGGAGGTTGTCTCTTTTTGGTCAAGGTGAACTTCTAATGGGGAGTTTATTTTCCTCTCTGTACAAAGTGAAGAGCCTAATTTTGTGTATTCTGGTGGCTGATGTCATAAGACTTTGAGATGACAAAATGTAAAACTAATAAAAACCCTTGTCAATGTAGAAAGAGATACCTGTACTGAAACACTAATAAACTAAGAAGAACCTAAGTGTGGCCATGGTATGTGGAAGCTTTCCAAGAGGGAATATTCACGCTGCCAGGGCTAGTGCTTCTTGGACTTCGGTGGGGTTCGGAGTGCCCAATGAATACAGGAACTGTTTCCACCCATCTCTACATGTCCAGTTATCCACCTACATTACCTTACCAATCTTAACATTAATTCCGCAAGGCAGATAATCTGTTTCACTGTATGATAAAGGATCTGCCCCAATATGAGGCCAAGCTGAGAATTAACTTAGCCTTGGTTAGCTACAAAACCGTAACTAGTAACCCATTCACTGACTCGTTTTCCCAAAATTAATAGCAAGTTACTTCTCCACGTTTAACCCCAATCGGTTTCATCCATTATTCATTTACTAATCCCTCCTACGTGTCAGTTAATTAACAACAACAAAGTAAATAAATCCGCCAAATGGTAGGTAGATGAACGTCGGACACAATAGCAAAGGGGGCGGGGGCCTACGGACCTCAGAGCATGCTAGGCCACGCCACTCCCCAGCACACTCGCCGACTCTCCCAACTGGTCAAATGACGGTAAAACCGTCGCGGGGCGTAACGGGGGCCGAGATCAGGGACCCGCGCTGGCAACCCACCACCCGACCGCCGCCATGCCCTCGGAAAGGAACCCGATTTTGTTCTCGCACGCAGACTTCTACCAGGAGGTCTCGCTCTCCGGCCAGACCGCAGGGAAGCAGCGGAGGCTCCAGGTCCCAGGCGGCGTGGGGACACGCCTGCATTCGGACTGCCAGTTTTCTAAACCCGACTGGAAACGTGTTAGAGCTGAGCTCGAACTAACGCAGACTCGCGCCGCTGGGTCTCGGACGCCGAAACCCCGCTCACGTGGTTCCGGCGCGCCCAGCCCGCCAGCGTCCTGCTGGGGCGGGGCCAGCGGCGCCGGAAGTGCCGGCGCGGGCACCCTGAGTGGTGGCGCGGGAGACGCGTCTGACTATGGCGACCCGGGCCAAGCGCCCGCGGGTGAGTGGCGGGCGGCGGCACGGAGCCCATCGCTCTGCCCCGCCCGGAGGTCGCCCGCGCGCGCCTCTGCGCCCCCCACCCCAGGTCCGCTTCCCCTCTCCGGCGTTCCCTCCCCCACGCAAAGCGCGTCTTTCACGCGCACGCGCCGCCATCCCCGCGGGCTCTCCGGGGCGGGGCCTCGTCACTCTGCTCATTTGTCTCAGGTGGCGCGGCTGCCGGGCAGTGTCGAGCCGGAGTCAGACCCAGTGGCCGGCTTCCTGAGCTGGTGCCGGCGGGTAGGGCTGGAACTGAGCCCCAAGGTGAGTGGGCGTGCGGCGGCGTGGAGGGGCGCGTGCGGCACGGACTGCTCTCACCCGCGCCTCCTCTCCCCTCGCAGGTGGCGGTGAGCCGGCAGGGCACCGTGGCCGGTTACGGCATGGTGGCTCGTGAAAGCGTGCTGCCTGGGGAGCTGCTGTTCGCGGTGCCGCGGGCAGCGCTCTTGTCGCCATACACCTGCTCAATCAGTGGCCTGCTGGAACGAGGTGGGCACGCTGGTGGACTGAGTCACCGAGGCGGGCTGCGGAGCCGCGCCGCGGCGCTCACCTCTGTGTTTTCCCCAGAGCGAGGCGCGCTGCAGAGCCAGTCGGGTTGGGTGCCGCTGCTGCTGGCGCTGCTCCATGAGCTGCAGTCCCCAGCCTCACTGTGGAGCCCCTACTTTGCGCTTTGGCCTGAGCTGGGCCGCTTGGAGCATCCCATGTTCTGGTGAGCGCTGCGGGAGGGGTTGAGGAGCTCCCTCTTCAGTAACCTGCTCCAGCCACCCTGTCCTGGGTGCGGCAGGGCCCCCATGCACTGGTCATGATAGGATGTGTGAAGGGAGTTGGGATGGGGTGCCTCTGCAGGCCAGAAGAGGAGCGCCAGCGCCTGCTGCAAGGCACAGGTGTCCCTGAGGCTGTTGAGAAGGATTTGGCCAACATTCGCAGCGAGTTCTATTCCATCGTGCTTCCCTTCATGGAAGCCCACCCTGATCTCTTCTGCCCCAGTGTTCGCTCCCTGGAACTCTACCACCAGCTAGTGGCCCTTGTGATGGCCTATAGGTCAGTGAGTAAACCTTGGAGGACCCAGCTCTTACCTTGGAACTCTATTGAGGGATAAGGGCGGTGGAGGAAGAAGACAGTGAACTCCAGCCAGAGCCCCCCACCCAAGCCTGGGCCTTAGCCAAGTTCTCTCTGTGGCAGCTTTCAAGAACCACTGGAGGAAGAGGAAGATGAAAAGGAGCCAAACTCCCCTTTGATGGTGCCTGCTGCGGACATACTAAACCACTTAGCCAATCACAATGCCAATCTAGAGTACTCTGCAGTGAGTTCCTGTTATGTGCATTGATTGAGCATCTGATTCAAATTAGTGTGTTATTGGGCTCAGTTTTTCTACTTATACTAATTTATGACTGGGTGAAATGAACTTCTGTGTAATTATGGTATACATAAAGCAGTAAAGTCACTGCAACACAAAACATCTTAAAGCCCTCAAGAAATCCTGTAAGTTGGGTGTGGTGGTTCATGCCTGAAATCCCAGTGACTGGGGAGGCTGAGGGAGGATCTCAAGTTCAAAGCCAGCTTCAACTCAGTGAGACCCTGTGTCAAAATGTTAAAATGGCTTGGGATGTGCCTCAGTAGTTAAGTGCCCCTGGGTTCAGTTCCCCCATAGCAAAAGAAAAAAGAAAAGAAACCCTCTGGTAGACTATAGCCATCATTTACTTGGTGCAAGTGCTGGGTGGTATGCGTAGCCATGTTTCATTCCCCACTAGCTGCTCTGGCCATGTCAGTGAGCCAAGACTTGGTTAGCCCTGGGGACAGCAGCCTGGAATAGCTATGGCCTTAAGTACTTTTCAGGAGAGGTGGGAATGTTCACAGGTCCATGTCTAGGATGACCCCATTTTGGGCCAGTTAAATTCTGCAGGAGAATTTGAAACATTTATGAAATTAAAAATCAGTGAATGTTGCCGTTATTTTTTTTTTATTTTTATTTTTTGCGGTGCTGGGGATTGAACCCAGGGCCCTGTGCTTGCAAGGCAAGCACTCTACCAACTGAGCTATATCCCCAGCCCTCCGTTATTTCTTAATACTTTCATTTGTACTTTAATACTTAATTAATACTTGATTGGATTTAATATATATATTTTTAAAAGCTAACAGCTTTTTCTGCACTGAAGATGACTGAGCAGAGATTTACCAAATAATAGGGAGATGACCTTTTTAAGTTAGCCTTTATTCCTTTCCTTCTACAGTATAGAACTAAAGGCAGAATGGTGGTAGATACAGCTCAGTTTCCTGGCTGAGTATACCTGCTGGAGGCTCTTCCTAAGAGGGAAGTGATCTTCATGGGGATGGCCTGGGATGGGCATGGCCCCAGTTTCTCCCTTTCATCCCAGGATTATCTTCGGATGGTGGCTACTCAGCCCATTCCTAAAGGCCATGAGATTTTCAACACTTATGGGCAAATGGCTAATTGGCAACTTATTCATATGTATGGTTTTGTTGAACCATATCCTGACAACACAGATGACACAGCAGACATTCAGATGGTGACTGTCCGTGAAGCTGCAATACAGGGTGAGTGTCTCATTAACTTGTGTTTTGACGCCCACAGCTCTCTGTCCCACATGCACCTCAGGTTACAATAGCTTTGCTAAATAGCAGTTGACTTACTGGAAATAAGCCCCTGGGTATACCAAGACTGGCCCTGTTACTTCATCTGCAGGAACAAAAGGTGAAGCTGAAAGGCTCCAACTGTATGAGCGCTGGGATTTCTTATGCAAACTGGAGATGGTAGGGGAAGAGGGTGCATTTGTGATTGGTCGTAAGGAGGTGCTAACTGAAGAAGAACTGGCTGCCACACTCAAGGTAAAGAGCTGTGAACTGTCATGTGTAATGGTGTTAAACAGCTCAAGTTTTTTTTTTTTTTGCAGTGCTAGGGATTGAATCCAGGGCCTTGTGCATGCAAGGCAGGTACAGGCAGGAGGATCGTGAGTTCAAAGCCAGCCTCAGCAACTTAGTGAGGCCCTAAGCAACTCAGTGAGACCCTGTCTCTAAATAAAATACAAAATAGGGCTGGGATGTGGCTCAGTGGCCGAGTGTCCCTGAGTTCAATCCCTGCTTTAAAAAAAAAAAAAAAAAAAAAAAAACAGCTCAAGTACTTAAATGACCACATTGTTGATTTCAGGTCCTGTGCATGCCTGCTGAGGAATTCAGAGAGTTTAAAGACCAAGAGGGATGGAGAGAAGATGAATGGGAAGAGGACAGACTAACAATCACAAATATCCCCAAGCTCAAAGCATCATGGAGACTGCTTCTACGAGACAGTGTTCTGTTGACCCTGCAGACCTATGCCACAGACTTAAAAACTGAGCAGGATGTACTCAGTAATAAGGAAGTCTATGCCAAACTCAGCTGGAGGGAAAAGCAGGCGTTACAGGTTCGTTATGGTCAGAAGATGATCTTACACCAGTTATTGGAACTGACAAGTTAGTGGGTTCTCTATTGCCTGAAGGAAAAGTAATAAGAACTTTAGTTTAAACCTATACTCTGTTGCTTGAGAAGGGGAAAGGTTTGGATCTTTTGCATTTATTAAATACCAAATGGAAAAGAACTGAGTGACAAAGTTTAGGGCTGGAATCAGTGGACTTGGAAATTACTGCTAATAATTAACAACAGCACATTTTATAGCTGTTTTAACAAAAGTCAGAAGAAAGATGGTATTTATAGTACTTAACATTGATTCTGGAGGAAGACCTGGTTTAAATCTGGGTCTGTGTTGAGGAAGTCACTTAACATTGTTTTGAGGCCTTCATTCCCTTTTGGAGGTTTTAACAAGTGATGAAACTGAAATTGGCTTTACTTACACCTTCAGTTTTCTGAAGTTTGCTCTGGATGGCATATCTTTCAAGGGATAAACGTGAAGACACCAAGGACTTTCCTAGGCCTCTGTTTAGTTTTGAACCTGTTTGTTCTCCCTACCCGTAAAACTTCCATCATTAAAGGTAAGGTATAATACCTCCATGTCTTTAAAAAAAAAAAAAAAAAAAAAGAGGATATTCTATAATTCAGTTTGATCACAGAAGCCTGTTCCAACAACTTTCTCCTTTTGAAATAGCAAACATTAAGCAATTTGTTCAAACATTCCAGCTTAGTAGGAAAGTGCTATCATTCAGCAAGTAGGAGTTTCCTGGGTTCCATCTCTAGCACTCCCCACCCCAAAAAGATGTTTCCCAATGGCCCTTGGCTAATTCAAGGCTAGGCTATCCACTTTCCTCCTCGTAGCCCTGGTGGCTGCTGCTACTGAGAAAGGCACAGTGGACTAACATGCATGTCAAGAGTTTTAATGTTTAACTGCAGTCCAGGTACACATGTAAGAAGTGGGATAGCTAGGGACCAGAAACTAGAAAGGCTACAAAATAGAACACAGGGACCAATACATTCACAAAATACTTAAGATCCTTACAAAAGGGGTTGCATTGGTCCTTAAGACTTGTTATTCAACTTAGGCTGTGCAGCCTAAGTGGATTGACTACAAAGGGCAATTCATAAGATTTAGTTCCTTTACCCAGAGTTTGCCCAGTAACAGCAGAGTGACATAGGAGCTTTAGGCCTGGGCTGGGTTCCCTCCTTCATAAGAACATAGGCTGGCCCCACCCGGGTGTATGTTCACCAGCAAGACTGAGGGACTGGCACATCTGCTTTCCTGTGGCCTGCTTTTTCCCAAAGCTATTCTAAAGCTAACAAAAACATATCTCAATTGTGAGCCCTTCCAGTGTTCCCTAGTATATCATTTTATCACATCCATATTTTAGTAACTTGGTGATTTTTTTTCTTATGGTATCCTATCCACATTAACAAAAATACGTGGTATTTAAAACTGGCTTTTACTATTCTTTGGGACACCAGGAATATGCCCTTGGACAAGTGATTGGCATTAGTTGCCTATTTATTACAAGGTATCAGTTCATGTACTTGCCTTGGACACATTTTGCACAAACCCAAGAAGTTCCAGACAAAAGTTTTCTCTTTCATATATTTACACAAGTTCAAAATGATATTCACAGCATCTTCTAAATTTTGGCCAAGAGTCAAAAAATGCATTTAAACTTTGGAACGTGCCCACATAGACAGGAGGCTGACCCCAACAGTAGTAGTTGGGGCAGACACCCGAGAACCAAAGGGCTGGAAAAGTCAGGAAGAACTGAAAGGATTCTTCAGTTTACAGACTTGGTGCAGTGGGACCTCGAGGCTGACAACGGAGATACAGTTCATCTAACTGGCACCTGTCCCTTCCATTACTTGCTGAGCCTGCTTCTGTCCCATGCAGCACTGTGCAACCGACTGGAATAACCTAAAAAATGGAAACAATTACAAGTTTACTTGTGAGGAAAGTTTAGGCCTGAGAACACCTAGTGTGTGTGTGTGTGTGTGTGTGTGTGTTTGCTTTAGCTACCACAACCACCTTAATCACAGACCCAACCTAGAGAAATTAAATGAATCTCTCCTGTCCCACTGCTAGATAATTAAAAAATACTTTTAACTCACTTTTCAATTTCTGGGGCACAGTGTACAAATTCGTGGTTCCAGAACTTAAATGCTGGATTTTTAATCAGCTCAATGAAGGTAATAAGAAGACCCCAAGGATGTGGCCTATTTACAATCAACCGTTCCAAGAGAACCCTGGAGAAGACAAGAAAGAGTTTAATGCACAGGGATACGTACAAAAGCATGACCATGCCTCTGTTACCTGATTTCATAACTCTTCTCCATATTAAATCACTCAAATTTTTATTATCTTCATAAAAAACAGGTGAATTAACCTCCCTACATAGCGTGGTTAATGCATGCAGATTCTAGTGAGAATACCTGGGGGTTTGAATCCTGGCCCTAAGCTCTACAAAATTAATGGTTTCTATCTGAAATGTTCAGAAAAAGATGGAGGAGGGAAAGTCTGGAAAATACACAGCACACAAAAACTAATCAAGAATGAACATCCAATGAGAGCTGAGGAAAAAATAATTCTAATACTACTAGTTCACATATAAAGTATTGACTTAAATATTCACGTCTTTTAACCTATCAACTGTAATTCTAATTTTGCCCTTAAAGAAATTTGTTTTAAGGCTGGGCGTGGTGGCGTACACCTGTAATCCCAGCAACTGGGGAGACTGAGGTAGGAGGATCATGAGTTCAAAGCCAGCCTTAGCAACTTAGTGAGGCCCTAAGCAACTCAGTGAGACCCTGTCTCAAAATACAAAATAGGGCTGGGGATGTGGCTTAAGTGGCCAAGTGCCCCCGAGTTCAATCCCCCGTTCCAAAAAGGAAAAAAAAATGTCTTTATAAGAATAAAGATTGAGGACAAGACTTTGCTGTTGCTTTATACACAATCACAGAGGGGCACATTATCATCTAATATTGGATAATTTATTATCCAATAATAAAACCAAATTCTGGTATATTAATCTAAGAAAAATTATACTTAGCACCCACAGGTATTACTAGTAAGTGAACAGGAAGTTTTTCAAAAGTTTTTTTAAGAAGTAAATAGGTCACTAGAATCTACCTATTTTTCAATTTCTAATCCAATATATAATCCAAGCAATCTGAAACTGATTTGTATGTTAGGGAAGTGATCCTATTCTTCGTAAACCTTTCCACCCAGAATTAATTGGGGAGGGTGGTTAGATTCTTGATGAGTTTTTTGGGGGGGTTTTTTTTGGTACTGGGGATTGAACCAGTGGGGCACTCCACCACTGAGCCACATCCCCAACCCTATTTTGTATTTTATTTAGAGACAGGGTCTCACTGAGTTACTTAGGGCCTCTCTAAGTTGCTGAGGCTGGCTTTGAACTCGCGATCCTCCTGACTCAGCCTCCCAAGTCTGGGATTACAGTCGTGTGCCACCGCGCCTGGCATCTTGAGTATTTATTAGACCTGTATTGGTTCAGAACTCAGGTCAAAAACGCAGGTGCCATTCCTACTACCACAAAGAAATCCCTACCTTTCAATAAAAATGTGCCCTTTAAACAAAGTAAATTTCATTTTAACAACAGTATTAGGAGGGCATGGATTCTAATCACAACTATATCCCATAAATAACATGGTAGAAAGATATCCAAACACTTGAGTGCATAGAAGAGTAATTCTAAATGAAGCTTCGGAAGAGGGACAATTTTGAACCATATGAAAATTTATTTTACCTTGTGATCTGTTCCTGGATAGCTTCAGTGTTGGCCTCTGCAAAAAGGTAGAGCATGGTGCAGCTAAAGTAGTGAGTGTGGCTATTTGGGTACCGCAGCTGATTCGCAATTGCATTCAAGAAGAGATATCGACCTAGAAATTAAGACGTTAATGAGGACTTGCTCTGAAAGGTCAACATAGAAAAATATTTGTTTAGGGTTTGGGCTTCTTATAGAGGCTTTTGGGATCCCTAGGAGGTTTTTCTTTGTGGGTTTTGCTGTGATATTTCCAACATTAGAAATTTAAAGATTAAAAAAATAAAAATGAGAATGGGGGCTAGAGATTGAACCCAGGAGCATTCTACGTCTGAACTGTCCCTAGACTTTTTGAATTGTCTAAATTGCTGAGCTAGCACTAAACTTGTGATCCTTTTGCCTTAGCCTTCAGAGTAGCTAGAATTATGGGTATATGCCATCACACCCAGCTGAATACTTTTTTGTAAGAGCCACTTAGGTTAACGTAACAAACAAACAAACAAAAATCACCCAAAAAGTCAGTAAAGAGTCTATTTTAACATTTTACAAATCTCTAATATCATTATGGAAGAAAACTGGATTCTCACTTCTGCCTATGCAGTTAATCAGTTGCAGCACATTTCATGTGGTCTTGGGAAATTTTTCTGTATACTTGTGGAGAGCAATAAAATTTTGTCCATTATCAAAGTAATTTTGACTTCACAGCCTATCTAAGAAAGTCTTGAAAATGCCCCCTAAAGTTTCAAGACCACACTTTGAGAAGTAGTAGTTTGAGTAGTAGTAGTAGTAGTAGTAGTAAGCCATATTGGAGTAAGTACTAACTTGATTTGATTGTCTGCCTATGCATGATGTTCCTTATGTTTATGTTCCTCATAGTCACCCTGCACACTTCCCTAATGGCTGTCCTCCTTTTAGTGCTGAGGTCTGGATGTTATTATTCATAAAATCTTCATTTTAAGGTCTTTTGAACCCTTCTAAAAACAAGCAGTATACATACTCATTAGCCTCTGAAGTATCCATGGCAAAGTGAAAAGTTAATACTCCTTCGAAAGTACAGTATGCTAAAATGAGCAAGAGTGTATAGCTACTTAGCATCTAACTGTAGTTCCTGTTTTGTAAGAATGGATATAGAGCACCAAAAGAAATGAAGCTCAACCAGGAAAGATGCAAAATAACAGGAATTATACTGTGCACTTCTTGAAGAATAGGATAGTCCTGTTAATTTTTATACCTCACATTTGTGTCTGGCAAACAGGTGCCAATAAATGTTGGGGAAAGGCAGATTAATAATGTAATATAAGCCAATGGTTTTTCTGTTTTTATTTTTTTGGTTGGTGCTGGGGATTGAACCCAGGGCCTTATGCTTTTGAGGCAAGCACTCTACCCACTAAGCTACATTCCCAGCCCTGCCAAAGTTTAAATACAAGTTATTTGCACATTAGAATACTGTAACCACAGAAACCAAAACATTAATTGATATGGCAGGATTCTGAATAATTCCTTTATGCTGTCTTCTGCATAGAACAGATAATGTCCAATGCAAGATGAAATAACCAGTCATACCTATAAACAAACTGACAGAACATTCTTTATTGTGGCTTAAAGCATTTTTATATTCTGTGATCAGCTTGTGGCAAAACAGAATTTGATTGTAGTCTGGCTGGCTTCACTCACCCTCAGTGTCCAAGTCCACAGCCAGGTTCTGGAAGATGTCCATGTGTGCCGAGTGGGTGATGGTGCTCATTGAAGGCGTGCTGCCCTTGTTGTGGATATGTGCAATGGCCTGAGTCCCTACATAAAGCACCAGTGCATTGATGAGCTGGAGGTTGTAGCGATTGCCAGGCTCATTGGATACCTAAATGAGCAAAACAGAAAACTTACTCACCGAACTTATTCTAGCACCAATGTTTCATAAACTTGTCTTCCACCTCCAGAGAAAGCCTAAACTACTCTGGGCTATGACTTAAATTTTAGAACCGTGTTTGACTCTCTGAGGTTATTTAATAAATATATAGCCAACCTAAGAATGGTTCTTCCAATAGAAACATAGGAACCCAAACAAATATCACTATGTTTATGGCATAGTTCTAAAAGTTTATCAAGTCAAAACATGCACTATTCCAGTTATAATGAAGATTTGGGTGGGTTACATGATGGTACATGCCTGAAATCCCAGCTACCAGAAGCTGAGGCAAAAAGATCACAAGTTCAAGGCCAGCGTCAGCAGCTTAGACTCTGACTCAAAAGGGGATAGGGTGGGGATGGCTGGGATAGAGCCCAGTGGTGGTAGAGTGCTCTTGGGCTCCATCCCCAGTATTGCAAAGGAAGAAAAAACAGGTTTGGAGAGGGAGAAAATAATGGCTACATAGTATGAAAGAATGGGAAAGATCATTCAAGTCATTCTTTCTATATAGCAAAGTGAACCACAATCCATTTATTTAGGAAAACTCGGAGTAAAACAGGGAATGACTAAATGGTCTATTCTTGTGGAGAGAGGGGGACACAAAACAATCCCATTATAGGTTATCTAAAGTTATAGCCTTACGTCACTGATGAAATATGCCAGTAAAGTATATAATCCAGTTAACCTCATCCAACTAACAAATATGACAATGTTTCTAAACCTGTAAATTAGGCTGAAAATACTAACTCCTGAAATGGACGACACACAGAATGATGCATAGAAGTGCTTTCTATGGAAGACATAGCAGAGTTTAAGCCAAACCAGTTAACCTGTAGATTGCTGCGCAGATCAGACAGAAAAGTGACCGGTGATCGAGT
The DNA here is from genome assembly GCA_020662805.1 of Glaucomys volans. Classification (NCBI taxonomy): domain Eukaryota; kingdom Metazoa; phylum Chordata; class Mammalia; order Rodentia; family Sciuridae; genus Glaucomys; species Glaucomys volans. Next base: position 398,176 of record JAJEJO010000185.1, read on the forward strand.
TTTAAGATAGGAATCCAAATCCTTTTTGAACTGAGGTGGCATCACTCCAGTGAAATTGGTGAGAATCCGGGGTGCAATGTTAATTTCACTCAACATGTCCACCTGCCACAGAAGCCAAAAATCAAAACTAGAATCAATTGTAAGAGCTGACAAATCTATCTATGCTAGAAAGTGATAGGATTTTTTTTTCTAAAATTACACACATTACGAATATGTTGAAGAGTAGACTGTCACCTCCTAGTATTTTATCTTCCTTAGAAGAATCAACACAGAAAATGATAGGAAATTCCTCAGTCTGCAAAATGCTTTTCCTTTCTAAAATAAGGCAAGATAGTATATGTGGAGAGGTCTAATTGCACCACTAACCAATTTTTCTTAAACTTAGATTTCAAAAGTAAGAGTCCAGAAGGAGTTTCCTTGCTCACCATCAAATGCCCTAGAGAATAAGATATTATACTTGTCTTTCAGATACTGAGGTGGGAACAGAGGTGGGGGAGCAGAAAATAGATAAAAATTTCTAGTATCCATGTCAGGGTTGTGTAATTCTAAGTCATTCCTTTACTTCAACAATTTAAACACAGGTGTGCACACCACAGAATATGTAAAAAAAAAAAAAAAAAAAAAAAAAATGGGTATAACAAAAAGTCTGTTTGTCCTGCAAGTCTTTGTGATACAGCAGGTATGACAAGAAGCATCTGGCCCATCTCTAGGTTGGGGCTCTGAAAATATGGCTAAATTCAGTATCAAAGTGAGTTTTTAAATAGCAACTAGAAAAATACTGTAATATTCAGCAGCAGCAATATCATTACCCATCAGGCATAATAACAATAGTTTCTGCCCAAAAGTACCCTTACCTAACACAACACGTGCCCACTGGGGAGAAGGGACTGCTTATCAGAGAAAGAACTTTTCCTTGAACTTTACCTTCAGATTAGGAGTGAATGGGTCTGGGAGCCTCATATTTCTTGGGAAGGCACTCAAAATCAAATTTCTTAACTGGATACAATTGGGTGGGATCACATCACAGAACCCATAATGGTAATCACAAAGGAACTCGGGAAAATCATGCAAAAGAACCAGCAGCACTCTTAGAGTACCCTATTTAAAAAGAAGAAAAAAATTTTTTTTCCACAATAAAAAAAGAAACAATCTTCCTGTTATGAATTATCTCAAGTAAAAAAGATAAAAAATATATATGCTTCAATAACATAAGAATTTATGGACTTTAATCAATACTAATATCATTTATTACAAACCAAAGGTTCTTTTAAGAGGTTAATTGATAAATCCTACCAAGACTGGAGAAAATCCCAAAATTATCACTATCAGAAATTAAAAAGAATGACTACTACAGATCTTAGAGACATGAAACAATCTGAGACTATTAAACATATGTATGCTAATAAACTTGACAATTTAAATACACAAATGGTACCCAGAACTTGAGACAGGCAAAGATTTCTTATACAGTTGCAAAAGGTTGTATTTAGTTAAAGTAGAAAACCGGTAATTTTGATTAGAATAAATTTTAAAGCTTCTTCAAATGAAATCTTCCTCTAAGGGGTGAAGACAACCACTAGGAGTGGGTGATACTTGAATATATACCAGCAAAAGGTTTATATTCATATTACATGAAGAATTTTTATTTTTTTAAAAAAAGTAAGAGACTATGGGCATTAGTCAGTGGAAGAACACTTGCTTAGTATGCACAAGGCCCTGGATTTGATTCCGAGCGCTGCAGAAAACAAAACAAAACAAAACACCAGAAAATACAAGAAAAAAATACGTAAGAAATACAAAACAATCTAATAGATAAACAAAATATTGAAAGAGGATCATCACAAACAAGGATCAAACAAAGGTACTTTCTATAGTAGTCAACTACCATTTAAATGCAAGATGAGAAAGACTTATTAACTGTGATTTAGTCCCAGTTAGTTTACAAAATGCTTTTTATTTGAAAAAGCAGGAATTGGGGGCCCTGGGTTCAATCCCTAGCACCATCAAAAAACAAAATCCAGAGGGGGCGGAGACACACACAGAAACCGGAGTAAAATATTAGACCATCATCACAGAGGCTAATCTACACATGAAAATCTCACTTAAAAATCATTAAGAAAATGCAAATTAAAACACTTAATGAAATTCTGTATGACTACTCAAAATGGTGTGCATGTGCGCACACATGCGCGCGTGTGTGTGTGTATCAGAATATGACAAAATGTGGATTAAGAGTAATCGAGCAATTGCCAAAAAGCACAAACTGGTACTTGCACTTGAAAAGATTATCTAATGAAATTAAACATTTGAATGTCCTAGGATCTACGAGTTCATTTATGCAAATACATTGGATTTTTGTACTTTTCCGCACATGCATTATACTTTAAAAAGCTTTAAATAATGAAGACAATATTAAGGCCTCATATTTCCAGGATGAAGTGTTTTTAGTTCTGGACATTATCTTAAAAATCCAAATTACCTTGTAGAGGATTTGCATGGGTTTGGTGAGTTCCACATTTCTAAGGAAAGGCGCTAAATATTTGAATAAATCAATAAGTAGCTGTGCATACATGGGCCATCCCTGAAAGAAAGAAATGTATACGAGTCATAATTATACTCAGATAATGTTCATCCACTAAAAAAACGCCCAAGCAGCTACACTTTGACTTTTCTTCTTATGTTAATATAGGCAGAACATACTAATGATTACTTCTTCCAGACTGACAGCTATTATAAAAACATAAGTGACTATTAAAGTAATGGGAAATGGTATGTGAAACAAACTGATTCCATAGATTTTAGGACATATTGGTCCTTTTACATGTAAGAAAATTAAAAAGGGGACAAGAGGAAAGACCTTGGGAAATTTCAGATTTTAAGACTGAGGAACTGATAGCTGGAGACCTATTTTCTTAATTCCTTTTTTCAATTAAGTCCTGGGTTGACTATTGCCATTTCTATCCCCATTAATTTACCACATGAATTCTCTGACTTCCAGAAAAATTGGCCTGATTACTGTCCCCCCAACCCTACCATTCAGGTTCATTCTTGTATACTTTTATTCAATATGTTGGGTTCCCTCCTCCTGGAATGCCCTTCTCCAAATAAAACCAAGTTCATTTAAGGGTCGTTTCCCCTTTTTTGACCAAGTTCACTCTAGCACATAGTAGTCACATTTTCTTCTGGTCTGAGGGGCCAAACAAAAGTACTTTCAATAGGACTCATTTGACATTTGATTGCAATATAAAAAAATACTTCTTTTCTTAGCTGTGAGATATATATATATATATTTTCCCAATTAGACTAAGAACCCTTATAACAGAACTTGGTAATAATCCTTTAAATAAAGCAAAACAGGGTTGGGAGTGCAGCTCATTGATAAAGCACTTGCTCAGCAGGCCCTAAATTCAATCCACATTCTGGGGGAAGTGGAGGCTTTAGCACCATGGTCCTCAATCTTAAGGACAGTGTGTTTGTGTGTGTGCTCGAGCTCACATTGGGGGTGGTGGTGGGGGTTGGCAGCATGCTCTTCAATATTAATTGTGAAAGTTTTCAGCATTTAAGAATCTAAGTGTGGGGGCTGGGGATATAGCTCAGTTGGTAGAGTGCCTGCCTTGCAAGCACAAGGCACTGGGTTCAATTCTAAATCTGTAAAACTAGCAAGCTCCAGAGCCCTGTTACCTAGACATTTATTCGGCTATCTACAAATTTCAATTTCAGAAACAAAACCAAAAACTCTCACAATTATGTTTTAGAATCATTGCTGTGTATAACGCAGCAAAACATCACAACAAAAGCCTTAACACAAGTGGTCCACAACAAAGTTGAAAGGAAAAGTAACACTTAATAACCAAGGAATGGCTTTCAGGTAGAGACAGTCAAGTACTTGTTAAACCCCTTTCCACGCACTGACTGTATATTACATAGAATAAACAATTCTCTCAAGTAAGCTTGGAAGAAGTACAGTGACTACTAAATGACTAATAGCAGTCTATAAGCAGTGCTGATATAAAAGCCCCAGGTAGTTACAGTCTTCATCTGTAGGAGATAAACTGCAGCCACACCTTCTGCTGTGGCGTATGTGCCAGCATTCTTGCAATAAATATCCGATGGGATATCAGTTCAAGCCAGGCATATACAAAGCCAGGAGCTTTGGTAGGCCTCAAGATGTGGAATGTATTGCTGAAAGGAAGGAAGAAAAAACAAAACAAAAACACCTTAGTTAGAAGCCCAAATTGAAATATAGCAAAAACTACACGAATACAGAAACTGCATGTTGTCTTACAAATCAAAACAATCCGCATGCCTCCAAACACATGAAAGTTCTACTCTTCCAATTTTACTACACTGAATCAGCAGAACTTAACAAGTCTCTAATATATCCAACGATGCTTACCAGAAAGCTGTAAGTGTCTGGAAATTAATGGTTTCCAACACATGTTCAGGTGCATTGAGTTCTAAGAGCAGCATGATAAAAATTCGATGGTAGGGAAGCTGCTGAAATTCACTTTGCCGAACATCATGATCCTGTAGGAGAACTCCCACTACTATACCAAGGACCTGCATACAACACACAGAATACAACTTTTAAGTTGTACAGATAATTCATTTGAATTTCCTTGTCACTTTTAACTCATGGTGCTTTTGCCCTGTGTTTAAGAACTACATTAAAGGAAAGGATATAAACCATTTAAATACAAAAACTATCCTGGCAGTGGAAGGGGGACATAAATTTGTTTGACTTGGCCTGCCATGTTCTATGAGTTCTCTTTAGATTTCAATATCCTTGGATCAAACCTATAGATTCTCCACAAATGCCCACTGGTTTTTCTAAGGGCTCTGAAAATCAGCATGGCCCCTCACATTTTATCATGTCAACCTATTCCAATAATCTAATTCTTCTGGTCTGATGTGAAGTTGACAAATTAGCAAATAGGTTCACATCTCTATTGGCATTTAGTAGTTGTCAGCAGAGCCGTTGCATAGGCTGCAAAGATGTTTCATTCAAAGAACTATTTTGCATGCCACTTGATTTCTCACTGAACAGTGAGAGATACGAAGAACCCATTTGTTATTTCCTAAGAACAAAATTTAAGTCCATTTTCACCACTATTGTGGGGGTGAGGAGTACCGGGAGCATTGAACCTAGGGGTGCTTAATCACTAAGTCACATCCCCACCATTTTTATATTTTATTTAAAGACAAGATTTTACTACATTGCTGAGACTGGCATTGAACTCACAATCCTGCCTTACCCTCCAAGTCACTGGGATTATAGGCATGTGCCACCACACCCAGATCACATATTTTTTCACTACTTTAATAATCAAATTTCCAAAAATCCGTCTATATAAATCAGTTCCAGGACTAAATGTTATCCTTGGTATTAGAATTGCCCATGTGTTAGCCATAGATGTTTCTAGCCATCTACTCACAATTACTAGAGCAAATCTAAATCTAATACTACCCAAATATTTTCTACTGTAATCATTAACAAAGCATTAACATATTTAAAACCTCAGGAAAGCACTACATTCTTCTATAAATTTGTGGGGCATGCTCACATGTTATCTCTGAATTTAATTTCAGGACGGAAAAGAATTGTTACAAAATATTTTGGGGAAAGGCTGTCACAGAAACACTGATATAGACTTGAATAAAAAAAAACTAAATCATGAAAGTACTTTAGACCTTGTTTAGCAGATTAATCTTTGTGACAGTATTGGTGGCCTCCCCTGAGTGCTTCACTAGCAGTGCAATGAGTCGGACAAAGGCATCCAGGTTGTGATAGCACTTGGCTCGGATCATGGTGGGATTAGCAGCAGGATTGTGCTGCTGCTCAGCTTGTGCACGGTAACTGATTTCAACACACATTTCAGTGCATAGACGAAAGAACCTTGTTATGAGATCATCAGTCTTCAATATTCCTTGCTGGTGCATCTTTATCAAGGGAACAAAAACAGATAATGAGAAAATAAACACAAACTTTGTACACCTTAATTTTCATGCGTAAGAAATAATTTGTTCTATTGTATCACATTTCTCTTTTTTACTTTGTTTAAAACATTTTTAAAAGTTGCCATTAGAAGAATGACTTCCCATTAAGGAAACATGACAATTCCTATAGTGTTAAGTTTCAATGCAGAGAAGATGGACATTGACTAAGAGATCATATTATGGCAATTTTGAATATGAGGGTATCACCAAATAATTTGGAAAATTAACTATGCAAACAAAATAATGTTTAGTAATAACTCCTGAGGTCATAATAAACCACTCTGGACAACTCATCTTTCTCCAAGGAGGAAAATAAATTACATATATTTTTGCTTCTCACAGAATTAAAGATAATTGTCTCTTACTGACTTAACCAATAACAAGCTTCCAAAACTCCATCTAAGTAACCACCCCCACACACACACACAAAAAAAAACACTGATTTGTACAAAGGTATCAAATGAAAAAACTCACAGATCATATGCAGCTACTTAACTGGAACAAATTGTTACATTACAGTTAAGGTAGAAAAGGAAAGCTTTATTACAAGATAGGAAAAACTATAAATTACACGATATATGATCTCTAAGTAAAATTGAAAAGATGTTATTTGGCTAGGGGGAGGAAGGAAAAAACAAAAAACACCACCACAACAGGGAACTGTCCAATTAAGGATACACAGGAAAAAGGCCAGTGCTCACCTAACAAAGAAACCAATCCCAGAGTTTCCACTTGGAGGGTATCTTGGAAATTTTAAAACAATTTAACTGTCCCTTCATAAGAAATAAGACAGCTGAATTGGAAGGAATATGATAATGTGCCCCAAACAAAGGGCCTTCAATGTCTACACTGAAATCCAAAAAAGTAATGGACCAGCCTGCCACAATAAAGAGGAAGCACAAAAAGGAAAACAAGAATTCTCAAAAGGATGCAAAACAGAACAGAAAAGTATGATACATGATCTTTTTCCGAGAGAAACAGAAAAAAAAAAGTAAATAAGCCAGCAAAAGAACTGAGAACTGGTGCTTATTCATACCCATGAAATAGCAATGATCACAAAAACCAGTTAATTCAAATTTCTTCCATCCAAATCAAAAATCAAACTACATACATGCAGTAACATCTTTTCAATATGGTATGTTTCATAGTTTCCTGAATTCTTTTAGTGGTGAAATTTACTTGGTACATTTTACTAGGTAATATTCATGTTGAAAAGAAAACCCAATAGAACTTGTAGGTTTAAAATCAATTTTCTACATTCAATTGTCATTTACTTAAAAACAGGACTAATTATTAATCTTTCTCTGGCAATACACCCCAAGTTCTGTTTTCAGTTTGAAAATCTGGAGAAATAAGCAGATAGTTAACCCTAAACATTAATTTCTAAAGAAATTCTAAGGTCAGTGCTGGAAAGTGCCACTCTTACCAAAAACACACTGACTAATGCTCTTCATCTCTTGTATTTGCTAAAAGCAGCCAGTGATGATAAAAAACAGAATACTAAATGACACTTTGCCCTCTTCAATACTTTTGTCTTTCATCCTATCCACAAAAATTCATTAAGCCTTGATTTTTAGCTAGGGGTTTGGTTCCTAACACTGAAATTCCAATTTGCACCAATTTATGAATGGAAATACTAAAACTATTTTCCAAAATAGCATGTTTAGGTAGATAAGCTACTTTAACTTTAAAAATAAAAAATACTCTACCACTTAATAAGTGTTTTATTTTTTATACATAAGATACAAGAGTTTCAATTATTTAGTAGCCCAAAATTCATCACAGCTGATTATTAAGCTAGTTAAGTTATATTTGGCAGCTTCATTATAATCTGTGACCCACTGTACTCTAGTTAGAATGGAATAAAAAGGACTAAATGGGAGTGGGGTAGGGATGCTCACTTTACTACTATGATCAATAAGGAAACACAAAGGCTATTTTGTAAAGCATAAAGCAGAATGGTGACATTTTTTGTTTACATGAGTATAGAGGTAACTGTCTAACCACAGGTATATAATACTGAGCTTTACTACTGGAGGTTATCACATCCTACTTATGTTGAATAAAAAGCACCTTTCTTTCCAAAAGCTCTACCTGTCCAACAAACGCAGAGAAAGCTTTGGTACTGTCACGGCCAGCAGCTGCTGAATGGTAGAGGTTCACCCATTCCCTCAGAAGATACTCTGCCTTCTCCCTTAGGCCTGGAGGATCATCATACTCTGAGGCTTGAGAGATCCCAGAATGCATCATAAAGTTAGGGCCTCCGTGAGCACGATCAATCATGGCTTCATAGTTGGATCTCACTACTTCCATCAGCTGGGGCAATCTAGTACAATAAATCCAGTGAAAAAATCAGTCTATTCACAGTTCTGATTTCACAGAAACAGAGTTGGACAATTTGATTATTTAATAGAAACCACGAAGGAATGATCACTTAAGCATTTCCATACTTAAATAAAACTATCTTTGGTCTCTTCCTATCTACTTATGCAAGTGACAGATTTAAGCTATATCTTCACCAAAAACCATGCCCACTGAAACAGAGCTAATATTCAGTCAACAAATATTTCACTGCTTGCCTATTATGTGCCATGATTCATCTCTATTAAATTTACTTGGCTTAAGAAAAAAAATCACTTAAAAGTGTCAGGATATAAACCACAGGACTCTCATACGAACTCAGCAGTTTTTATATGTACTGCTCTACACCAGGAAGGCCTGGCAATTAGTTAGGCTTCCATACTTCTAGTGACAATATTTTTTTGGGGGGGGAACTGGGGATGAAACTCAGGGGACACTCGGCCACTGAGCCACATCCCCAGCCCTATTTTGTTTTTTATTTAGAGACAGGGTCTCACTGAGTTGTTTAGAGCCTCGCTAAGTTGCTGAGGCTGGCTTTGAACTCGTGATCCTCCTGCTTTAGCCTCCCGAGTTGCTGGGATTACAGGAGTGCGCCACTGCGCCCGGCTTCTAGTGACAATATTAAGCCTAACTCTCATTGTGTTTTTAAGTACAGCAGTTATTAAAAAGTAAGGTTATTAAGTCTGCATGTTCCTTTCTGAAGCTCTTTCTTATGATACTGCTGAATGCACAGAGAACCCAAAGTATTTCATTCTCACCCTTCTGGAGCGTTGCCTCTGGAATGAGCATTGATCCTCATGAGGGTTTCAATGGTATGGAACAGATCTGCCTCAGTAACATGGGAAACACTCCTTTCATCCACCAGAAGAATTTTTACCAATTGCATAGCAAATGCCACGGCCATGTAGTTTAAACCATTCTCCATTGACTGACAACACAGAAAATACAATTTGAGAGAGAACACTTGGGGGAAAACATTCCCTGAGTCCTTTTGTCAGCTAAATTCCTCCCATACCTGAGCTAGGTGAAGATCATACTGCTGCATGTTCACTAAATGATTGCGAATTAGCAACTCGACTGCCTCCACGTTGTATTTGTATTCATCTCGACATTCAATTAGGCACCTAGGAAAAGTTAAGATTTTATTCATATAGGCTTAATCGTACTGTATTAAATAAACAAAAAGTTCATTTTACTCAATGCAAATTTCTTCCAAAAGATGTCTTCAATTTAGAGTCAACTGCAAAACTCACTATCCAAGTTTAAAATCAGTCAGTGATTTGGGGGAATACCTAAGTGGCACAATGGATCCTTAGCATGCACCAAACACAAAACGAACAGAACACAAACACAAAACAGTCAAATATTAAACACAACAGCCCAATGCTTTGAAGCAATGTTAAGATAGCCCAGGCTGTGCTTTTGAATGTTAAGAAATGAGACTCCATTTAAGACATTAAAATGTTATCTGAATATTACTGCTGTGATATCATTGAAACAAATGACCTACAATTATATGTACCAAAACAAGGTATAGGCTTTCTATATCATCGTGAGCAGAAGGTGGAGACTACTTGGGAAAAGAACCACCACTCATCAATTCTCACTTCTTAGAATTTGGAAAGGCAAATATATCCATTATCTTCAAGAAAAAAAGGAAACTAAGATGATATATATTAAAATTCACTCCAGCTGGGTTTAGTGGTACACACCTATAATCCCAGCAACCTGGAAGGCTCAGACAAGAGCATCTCCAAGTTTGAGGCCAGCTCCTGCAATTTAGCAAGACCCTGAGCAACTTAGTGAGTCCCTGTCTCAAATTAAAAAGTAAAAAGGGCTGGGGATATAGATCAGTGGTAAAAACCCCCTGGGTTCAATCACTCCAATAACTCCTACTTCAGTAAGATGACTACTAACCTTGTGATCTGTTTGTTGCACCATGGAGATCCATATGCTCTACCATCTTGCAGAGCTTTCAGTACTAAAAGGTGGCACTCCCTATATCGCAGCAGAAGGTCAGCATCAGCACCACTTGTGGCATCTAATAAACCCTCTACAGCCTATCGGCAAAAGAAAGTGTACAAAACCATGGAAACACAGTACTCAACTCAGTTAAGAAAACCAGAAACCAAACCTCAATGTATACCACTACACACCTTCTAAAAATATCAAGACTATTATCTCCATTCTAAGTTCTATGTAGTTCAAACTCATTTTGTGGTTCTTTGTTGTCATAAAAAACTGCAGCAGCATCTGCAGCACCTACAAACCCCAGGGCTCCCAATCTATGCTGACCCACTGCCTAAATATTTGTATCAAATTTAGAGATCTTTTAAAAGTTTTTTCAATAACCACAATTGCAGAAAAAATTACCTTAAGGAAAAATATAGACTTCCTACTTTACCACTAACACCTGACATGAATAAGACAGTAGAGTATACAAACATGGAGTATATCTTATTCTAATTAGGAAGGATCCCAGTCTTGCAGTTGTACATGATATGGAGATTCACTGTGGTGTATTCATATATGTACATGGGAAAATTATGTCACTGCCATCTTCCCTTCATTCCCCTTTGTCTAATCCTCTAAACTTCTACCTTGTTATGGGTTAGCATCCACACATCTGAGAGAACTTTTAACCTTTTGTTTTTTGGGACTGGCTTATTTCACTTAGCCTGATAAGTCTCCAGATCCATGCATTTACTGGCAAATGTAATAAAGTCATTTTTTCATGGTTGAGTAATATTCTGTGTATATATACCACATTTTCTTTATCCATTCATCTGTTGAAGGGCAACGAGGTTGGTTAGCTACTGTGAATTGAGCTCCTACAACCATTGATGTGGCTATGTCACTGCAGTATGCCGATTTTGAACTCCTTTGGATATATACTGACAAACGGCATAACTGGGTCAAATGGTGGTTCCATTCCTAGTTTTTTTGAGGAAATTCCACACTGCTTTCCAGAGTGGTTATATCAATTTGTAGTCCCACTAGCAATGTATGAGTGTACCCTTTTCCCCACATTCTTGCCAACATTTATTGTTCCTTGTATTCTTGATTGTTGCCATTCTGAGTAGAGTGAGAATAAATCTCAGTGTATGCCAAGAAAATTATCTACTTACATAACAAAACTTCATTTATATTAATTTTTTAATATCTTAAGCATAGCTTTATAAACTTGTAGAAAATGGTGCAAATCACAACATGTTTACAAACCCAGCTGCTTCCAGGAGTAACAGCTTAGGAACCAACCTTCTGGAGTAATCCAAGAGCAGCTATGGCATCCCGGGAGTTTCGAGATAATACTACAACCTCCAAAAGACTTCGAAGAGCCTGAGCTTGAGGGTTCATGGCCAGAGTTGGTGGAATGGCATGTAGGTGCTGCTCCAGTTCTGTAATGCACTTATCATAAATCTGAGCTACATCATCTGTTGCCCAAGCTTGCTGTTTTAGAGAAGGAAATGAGTAAAAAATTTTAAGGTTTTTCATTGGCACAGGTACCTAATAGAGTTCTGTTAGTTTGTTTACTCTCTTAAAACAGAGGGCTTCTTCCATTCCCCTTTCTCAGGTATTCAGTCCAAATACTATTAAGTGAGGTGGTGCAAGGTAGGCACAGGGCAGAGGTGTTAAAGATTGAGAAGCCTGGCAGAGACACAGACAGACACACACACACACACACACAATGAAGTGATCAGAGAGTATTGCCAATAATAAGAAAAAGGGCAGCAACACTTGTGGCATCTAGTAAGACCTCTACAGGATAAAAAAAAAGTTCTAAATCACAAAAAACATAGTATTCAGACCAACTGTCAAAGCATAAGACAAGAGTAAGAGCACTGCATCGCTTCTGTGATATTCCTACCAAAAATGTTGCCTATGGATGAAGATGTAATTCAGTGGCAGAGCATTTGCCTTGCAAAAGTAAGGCCCCAAGTTGGATCCTCAGAACCACGCATACATATTATTAGCTGGGCATGGTGGCACACACCTATAATCCCAGCAACTTGGAGGCTGAGGCAAGAGGATCTCAAGCTCAACATTAGCCTCAGCAACTTAGCAAGACCCTAAGCAACTTAGCGATATTCTGTTTCAAAATAAAATACAAAAAGAGCTGGGGATGTTGCTCAGTGGTTAAGCACCCCTGGTTCAATCCTTGACTGTCCCCTCCCAAAAGAAAAGTATTACCTAAATTTAAATCTAGGCATGAGAACACACTGGACAAACCCAAATTAGGCCATTTTAGAAAATTACTGGCTTATAATCTTCAAAGGTGTCAAGGTCAAGAAAGGGAAATGTTGGGGGAAATATTTAAACTGAATCATGTGATTCTAAAAAAAGATCTTTTAACTATACATTGTTGGGACAACTTGATGAAGTTCTAAAAATTAGATGGGTGTGAAGTATTCATGCTATTTTACCGATTTAAATGTTTGTACACAGATCACATAAGAGAATGTTTTTGTAAAAAAACATAAAGCCAGCTAGGCTCAGTGGCATGCACCTATAACCCTAATTACTTGGAAGAAGGCTGTCTTGAGGCAGGCCTGGGCAACACAGTGAGACTCCATCTCAAACACAAACACACACCAAAGGATTCAGAAATAGTAAGCTCTCAGGCCACCAACTTATTCTCAAGTGCTTAAAATGGAAAATGTTTTACACATATTTTTTAATAACTTTCAATTTTTTAGAAAATTCCAACCCCTACCCCAAATACACAGATGTTATGAATTTGCCATACAAATTCCTCTAATTAAGCTACCCATTAAAGTTAAATCAATCTCAAAGATTTAACAAAAACTCTATATGCCATACTGATCTGATACAAATTCCTATAACTTAAGCTCCAAAGAAGAAAGTGACATATTTAGTGGCAAAAAAAACAATTCAAAATTACAGTATAAAACACTCAAGTTAATCCAAGGCAAGTATTTACCTTCATAGGTTGAGCTAAAAATCCTGTGGGCTGACTGAGGTCATTCGTAGGCAAGAAGCCTGGCACATTGCGTGCAAACTCTTCATAAACAGCCAACTGCTTTGGGTCCACACCACCAACCTTGAAAGAAGAAAACCCATTTTAACAGGAGCCACTACATAATAAAAGGAAACTTTCCTTGAAAGTGGAAAGCCTGCATAAGAATTAAGCACAGGGGTTCTGGGAAGTCATTACAACATATAACAGCATAATCAAGCATGCAAGCCCATGAATACACAGCTCAGAAGAGGCTTTTCCCATTTTCCTGTTAGTTACCCTCATTCAGCCTCCACTGGAAAATAACTCTCCTTTGGAGTTGGCAAATATTATCAGATTCCTTACCATCTTGCTGGGTCAATAAACAACTATTAGAAAAAAATTAAATACCAGAAAATGTGAGCAGTAGCCCAAGTTGAGAAACAAAAGTTAACAGGCACATGTACTCTTTACAGTAGCATTTCCACAACTTTGGGAGAATCTAAATTATTTCCCTACCTGCCTCAAAGAGAGCTTTAAAGGGAAATGCTACTGGGGTGAGATGTTTTCTCAGAAACAACATTTAGCCTTGCTATCCTAGTCCCAGTGAGGAGTTCAAACAACAAAAACAAAGAAAACATAGATAAAGCAGTGAGAGAAAGAGCCCCAGTTCTCACTTTCAGCCTGATTTGCTCTGGCATCCGCTCAGCTTGATAGGTTAATACCACAGGATCACAGTATCTGCGCCCTTCTTGCCTAGCATGTTTTCTCAATTCAAATTCCTACAAACAAAAAAAGTCACTGAGGTTCTTGTTATGAGGCATTTTCTTAAATAAAAAATAAAAACAACTTAAAAGGCAAAAGCTAAACACTTACAGTTGCTAATCTCTTGTCCATCTCAGGGCCTGCTTTTTCAACTGCAGTCTTCTGAATAAAACAGCAAGCTAATTCACAGTTGTCCTGAGCTAATTGAGCAGCTGCCTGATCCATCATTTCTCTTTGTTGTGGGGATGCAGTCTATTAGAAACATAAAGGGAAAAAAAGAAAAAAAAAATTAAAGTTCTTGTAGGTAATAGGAAATGCAATGCCTTCAACAAATTCATTTTAAGTTTTGCCTCTATTTATGAATTAGCTATGACGTTGATATAGCTTTAAATTAGCTCTCATCTGTTAAGATGAAAATATCCTACACATTTTCAGTTTCTTATGAATACAGTGAAAACAATAAAGCAGTGAACAAAGGAATTGTTAACCATGAGGTCTGAAACTCAGAAGTTGAGACAGTTGAAAAAAAATCCATCATCTCTTTACACTTACAAATATTTGGTTATTTACTATCTGCCAAATGCCGTTGAGGATAAAACAATAAGCTCAACTTCAAAAAAAAAAAAAAAAAAAAAAACAGGAAAAAACAGGGCAGTGCTTTACCTTATAAAACTTAATATGGAATATATAAAGAAGACATCAAATAAACTTCGTGATTTTTAAGATCAAGTGTTAACGTCCACTGCCCTGGGCAACGAAAAACTGGCAGATAAGCAGTAATAAATTTTGTGTTACACTAAGTAACCAACTTACACGAAGGGCGGAGGCAAAACTGTTTTTCAGGTTTGTAGATATACTCATCAGCAAAGGCTCCCTGCAAGTAATCATAGCCATTCCAGCTGTCAAGTTACGCATCATGTGATGTGCTGCTATTCGCATTCGAGATTCCTCAGAATCCAGGGCAAAATCCTTCCTGACTATTTGCTCACAAGTAGTCATGGCAATCTTAATTGATCGATCTACCACTGGATGGACCAGCTCCTGGACAGCCCGTTCAATTGCTTGGCGCACACACTGCTTCAACTGTGGATGGGCCTGAAATAATGGAATCTGAGGGAAGGGCAAACAAATTAATTCAACAGCTTGTTTAAAAACAGCAAGCTAGATGCAACCACACCCACATTTTGGGATTGCTTCAAGAATAACAGGGGCTGGGGATATAGCTCAGTTAGTAGAGTGCTTGTCTCACAAGCACAAGGCCATGGTTTCAATCCCCAGCACTGCAAAAAGAAAGAAGAAAAAAGAAAAAGAATAACAGAAAGTTTTACTTAAAATTAACTAATGAAAACTGGAGGAAACAGAAACTGGGTTACAGAGGGTTAAGTATTCAGTATATCTTGTGATCCATGATTAAAGGTATGTCAACTTTTAAAATTCAAGTTTAATATCCCTGTTCATCACAAGATGCATTACCTACTTATGAACACGCTACTTGCTAAGCTAAAATAATAAGGTATTTGTTTTTTGAAAAGAAACTTCTCTATTAACTTTAAAAATTTTAGTTTTCAGAGAGATTCCTACAAAAACAATTATTGTTACAAATAATTCTTCAGAACAGCATGCATTTTATAGTGATTGTTGAAGTCTTTTGTTTCATTTAAAAGACTTTCTAATCTTTTGTTTCCAGCATAAACCATGCCCTAATACTCACTTGGGTCCCCTTAACTTACTGGAAGTACACTAATAATAAACACATTAATATTCAAATTACTAGGCATATTCTAAAGAGGAATCCATTTTTATCACCCACTCTATATCCAACCTGTCATGTCTATAGAAGGGAAGAGGAAGAGAGGAGAAAAAGTTAATATGATCTCTTTAAAGTCCTTTCAAAATCCCTTTATTTAATATAAAAGTTCAATGTATTAATGTTATTTCTATATTTGTAAACATTTTTGGTTTCTAAAAAGACAAGTACAATGAACAAAACAGTTAACAAGAATCAAATAAAACACAAGACTGAGGAAAATAAGCAATAAATTACCAGCCTAAGTATAACTACTACTAAAAAGGATTTGTGGGAGGGTATCTTATATGACTTTAGATCAGGCAGGGTCCTACAACCAGCCAAAACAACTTAACTGAAATTACTAAGTCCCATTTCAAGACCTTAGCCTGGAAAAAAATAATAATAATAAAATATGTATATATATAAAAAGGTCGGCTCAGTTTTAGTTATCTGAAAAAAAGAAAAGGCTTCATATAAGCTAAAGTGACATTATAATGAAAATGAAAGCAAAAAACCATGGCATTCGTTAAAAGTTTTTTGACCTAAGAAATACTGAAGATGATTTTAATGCTGGATTAATTTAATCATCTTGGGTTGGGATAAGATGGACCAATATGAATGTTATCATTCAGGCTATTTTTTAAGAGAGAAAAAAAATCCCAGCTGTACTACATAGCAATTTTAGATCCTTATTTTTTCTGACAAAAGCCTACAATATAGTAAAATTCAGAGGGAAGGAAGAAGTGATCGAAGAGATAATCAAACACTTAGTCAAAATCTAGGAGTTGGGGAAATGGAGCGGTGTGTACTTACTGTTGGGTTAAGAGTAATATGTGGTGCCAGGCCTGCGAGGGAATAGACATTGATGTCATGGTAGCTGTACTGCGGCTGTGGTGGAACTGTGGCTGTACAAGTAGTGCTGGTAGCAGGTGTTGTAGAAGTGGCTAAATGTAAAGTGACAAAATAAGAGATTAAAAGGGCACCTTTGCTGATTTTATAATAAAATTAAGTGAGAATTAAATGGTAATTATCTAACTAAATCAATTGGGTTAGTCTCTTGGCAGGGAATAGTGATGGTGGTAAGTCATATCTTTCCAATCATGAAAATGAAGTTCTATTATAAAGCATGAGACCGAAATGCATAAACGTATGTCAGTGGTAGTGCCTTAAAAAACAGAAATCAATTGAAGAGACAAGCTACATTAGCGGGTCCAAGCCCTCCTTGTTGGCTTAGTCTATGTGATAAGTATTTCTATCAACCTAGCCTGTTCCCAGGTTTACCTGGAGATTCTTAACACCTAAGAGAGAAAGAAAAACTGGTGTATTCTAACCATACCTCACAACTGTTCAATAGTCCCTACATCCCAGTCAAATACCCCCAATCCTATTCACACAGGTAAAATAATCTGCCCCGCTGGCAAGTTTATGTGGTTGCTTTGGTGATAACAATTTTCTTATACTTCAAAACAAAGTAAGAGATAACCTGGCCTGGTTGGGATAGATTAAAAAAAAAAAAAAACTGATTAAATTACATTTAGTTAAGACTATCTAATGAATTGCTAGGATAGAATTTAACAAAGTTAAGACTGTGTCTATACATTACTTTTACTTCATAGCTTAGGGGGTGCACCAAAAAGCACACGAAATGTCAGTAGAAGACTATGTGGAATGATTATAGTTTGCTATATTCATGTAAACATACCAAGAACATTCTGATTAATAGAAGATTAGGCTGTCAAACTTACTTGTGGTTGTAATGGGAGGGAGTTCTTCTGGTTGTTTGACATCTTTCTTTGGAGCAGAGAGCTGTTCATCTAAGTTCTTTAGGCGATCTTTATCCTTTAGGAGGCTTCCAGGTTTTAGTTCATTGATGTCTAATGCAAGGTTCTTACAGAGCACCTCAATCTCAAACTTCAAGTTTAACTGCACAATTCCAATATTTGATTTGAATTTTGAAAATTTAGGTTTATTCATAATATACTTCACTTTCAACCCAACTGTTGATAGTGCTGCCTCCCCACAAGTCTTTACTGTAAATTCTAATAATATGAAGTCAGAGAATGTTGGAAAGAATAAAGAAACAAATTTACCTTCAAGTCATGTTCCTGATGTAGCTCAGCTAATACATTCATAATAGCCATTGTCCAGGGGTTTGGTGGCCTAAAAACCTAATGAAAAGCTATGTTATACTGATTCCAAAACTAACTTTAAATTTGGAATATTTCAAACACAAATACTTTTAGCAAATGCGATCTAAACAAAACCTTCTACCAATAGCATATTTTAGACAAACACCAAAACCCAAAATCATACCCTGAGTATTTTAATTTTACCTTCTCAAGTTGGCTAAGGCCTACTAAGGAAAACTAACAGAACTAGTTTTACATTGATAAGAACTAAAAATACAATCTCTTGAACCTTGTGCTGAAACAATCTAGCTCTTACAAATTAGCCATGAATAAAATATTAAAATCTACTCACCACACTACGAATGCTGGACTCTAGGACTTTGGCAACAAAGGGTACTACATAGAGCAATTCCTGTTGTCCTTTAACATAAGCCTCTAGCAGCAAAGATTTCACATCCAAGTCCTAGAATTTAAAAAAAAAAAAATTTTTTCCCAAAACCTAGAAATGTACTCCCAAAGACTTCAAAAAGTACCAAAAGAAATGTATCTGCCTGGCGCGGTGGCGCACGCCTGTAACCCAAGCGACTTGGGAGGCTGAGTCAGGAGGATTCCAAGTTCAAAGCCAGCCTCAGCAACTTAGCGAGGCCCTTAGCAACTCAGTGAGACTCTGTCTCGAAATAAAATACAAAACAGGGCTGGGGATGTGGCTCAGTGGCCGAGTGTCCCTGAGTTCAACCCCTGGTTCAAAAAAAAAAAAAAAAAAAAAAGATGTATCTCACTAAGTTCAGACCCAAAATAGCAATCAACATAATATCTGAGCTTTGTATTAGAAAAAGGAAGAAGTGGCAGCCACACCATGCTGACTTTTCTTTATCCTAAAGATGTAGGACCCATGGACATAGAATAAGGAATTCAAAACATGGGCCAAAATCTTAAAGAAAATCTCATAATCACTAAAACAGCCCACATAAGTCAAGATCTTCAGACAAAGGATACTGCCCAAACATTACCAAACTTTACATGAACCGTCAGCTGAAACTCACAGTATGTAAGATGGGTTTATTTTTAGCTAATGTGATCATTCCCAGCCAATGTCCCAAGTTCTTCAGTAGAGAACGATCTGAGAAATTGGCTGCAGCTTTATCAGAGGTCAGGAGCACCTGAAATAGTACAGGATTAAGAAAAAAATAAGAATTTATGAAATAAAATTCTAACTAAATGTGAGAATTCTATTATCCTATTCTAAAAATGTCATCAATTCTTAACACATACCTCAAAGTAAATCTACTCCATACATTTTAATAACAATATTTTGTTGTATTCATTAGCAGTGATGTAAAAGATCTCTTTAGGGGCTGGCAGTACAGCTCAGTAGTAGATCTCTTGCCTAGCATATGAAGATACTAGGTGTGATCACTAGCAATGCAAAACAAGAACAAAAGTTTTTTTTTTTTTTTTTAAATAGGTACAGATTGAGCAATCCTAACCCGAAAACCTAAACTCCAAAATGGCCCAAATCTGAAACTTTTGAGGGACCGACATGTGGCCAAAAATGAAAATCTTCACATCTGACCTCATGTGATGAGTTGTAATTAAAAAACAGGCATGATAAAAATATAAAAATGACCGTCAGGCTGTATGTATAATATATACACGAAACAGATCTGGTGTTAACATGTGGGTTTTGTACCCCAAGATATTTCATTATATATGTGCAAATACTGGAAAAATCCTGGGGAAAAAACTGAAAATTAAAAAAAAAAAAAAAATCTGGTACCACGTTTCAGGTAGACTATTCAACCTATAAAACAAATATATTCAAATATACTGGCAGAAGACTCAAAAGAAACAGGAGATTTAAAATGATGGGTATTGTCCCACAGAAAAGTATTTCAAACCCTTAGCTACATTTAAAGTAGACTCAACAACAACAACAAAAATCTATTTTGAAGACCTAAATTCAATATAAATGAAGATTTAAATTGAAGATTATAGTTTTGGTTATAAGCCCTTTATTTAAGGCAGCCGTCACATGGAGGAATATAACCAAAATAGCTATCTATTATAATCTTCTGCATATCCAGGTCATTATGTATCTCTGGAGTCAACTAAAATAACTCCCTGAAATACAGTGTAAAATTGCTAATTCACTTCTTTCCAATAACTAGAATATCCATTTAACTTATCCTCCATTGCTAGCATTTCTAAGGAGACCAAATCATCACAGAATATGTTTTGTGCATAGGCACACACACATACATAAGCATCTGCTACATGTGACTAAATTAAGGGCTATATTTAAATTTTTGTTTAAAAGTCAAGATCTTAAATTTTGCCTCAAAGTACGGGGGACCCTTCTATGTAACCCAATTGTCCACACTATCAGACAATAAAAGGTGAATACTGTCATGTTCCTTAACTCTGTAAAGCAACAGCAGAATTACACAAGTCAGCTGTGCAGTAGAAGAGTTAGGAATTCTTTCGCACTACAGCGTAACCAAGTGTGGGGAAAATTCCCATCCACCAGTTTAAATATAGTGCTGGATACTAAGACGATCCCAAGCTATTTAACAAAGAATGATCATAGCTGTAGGCTGGTTGAGTGTCTTCATGAAAATGTTTTCCTCCTGAGAATAAGTAGTAGCTTACCAATGAAAACACTTTATTGTTTTATAGTAACTAATAACCTCAACATCTACTAGCAGTATATATTCATACAATGGTCCTTGCCCTAAGAGCATATTATAAATAAAATCCAGGGCGGAAAGGGCAGGGGTGGGGGCTAGGAATCAAGTTAAAAAGATGGTGATGCCATATACAATAAGTTAGGCAACACTATATCATTATTGTAATAGATGGTGAAGTTCTAAAATTCATGCATGAGATGATGAAAACAAATGCAGAACAGAGGTTATATTCAAAGTAAACAGCACATCTGGTATCACTTATAAGACAAATTCTTTTGTGAAATTTATTTCCATATTTGAAACAATGTGCACATATAAAAAGCAGCAAAACATGGCCCAAATTCTACTTATACTTCATTGCACAATTGAACAGAATATTAAAAAAAAAAAAAAAAAAAAACCAACTCTTACTTTGATGTTTCTGTAAGTCTCATTTAGAACCATCTTGTTAAATTCAGGATTCTTCAATGTATCAAGGAAGTTTGAATAAAGGCTATGGAAGTTTGGTTCAATACTGACTCTCTTCATAACTAGATACTGTGAAACCCAGGGCATAAATTCTTCTTTCACAGTTTCTTTTAGTTCTTCAACCTAGCCAATCAATAGGACATAGAAAGCTCAGAATTACACTGTGATAAAATAAGGTAAGGTTTCTGTGCGTATTATAGTAAACGGCCCTCTGAAAATTTAACATGACACTAACACACCACACTTCATCTTTCCCATGTCAGATAAATGCAGGTGAGTCTGTTCAATTCTATGGTAGAATAGTCAAATACTTCTGAAACTGCAGATGATTAGGACTGCAACATCTACAATCACATTTAGCATTAAAACTATAAAACAGGACTGGGAATGTGGCTCAGTGGTAAAGCACTTGTCTGACATGAGTGAGGCCCTGGGTTTGACACATAGTACTGCAAAAATAAATAAAATTATAAAACTTGTAGTTCTTGCTGCCACCACCCAACCACCATGCCCAAAATTTAATTACTAATCTAATCTTAACTTACTAATCTATAATCTGCCAGAACTGTGTTTTCCTATATTTCTATATCAATGGATCAATGGATAAGTTTGAAGCTTCTCTTCAAACACAAATACTAAAAGCCTCGATTTTCCCCCCAATTATCCTGGGATTTAAAATGGTAGGTACATACATACTAAAACACATTTTTCTATGCTAATGTTAAAGGCAAACACTATCATTCACAAGTACTGACTTACATAATCTTATGAGGCAAGTGTGGTTCTTTATGCTTTTTCCAAGATCTACCTCAGTTCTAAGGAACCTAATAAATAAACTGTCTTTGGGAGGAGCTGAGTTATGACAAGAGGTACAAATGAAACCTTCTATCAGCATGAAAATAAAGTTTATTTGAAAAAGTCTATAATGCAGTACAAAACAGAACATTTTAAACTGGTACTATATGGTGTCTACAAAAACCACAAAACCTGCCGGGCGTGGTGGCGCACGCCTGTAATCCAAGTGACTCGGGAGGCTGAGTCAGGAGGATCGTGAGTTCAAAGACGGCCTCAGCAACTTAGCGAGGCCCTAAGCAACCCAGTGAGACCCTATCTCGAAATAAAATACAAAATAGGGCTGGGGATGTGGGTCAGTGGCCGAGTGCCCCTGAGTTCAATCCCTGGTTCCCAAAAAAAAAAAAAAAAAACCCCCACAAAAACACAAGTTGGGGATTCACATTCCCTTCACTTTGATTCTGTTACCTCTATCTTTAAAAGTAAATTTTAAAATTTAGGGTCAAAAGCCAGGCAAAATGACATAACACACATAATCTCACTCAGGAACATGAAATCAGGATAGTAAGTTGGAGGCCATCCTCAGCAATTTAGCAAACCCTGACTCAAAATGAAAAATAAAAAGGGTTGGGGATCTCTATCAGTGGCAGAGTAGTAGAGCACCCTGGGGTCAATCTTCAGTAATGCCTCAAAAAAGCAAGAAAGAAAGAGGTGGAGCCGGGCATGGTGGTGCACACCTGTAATCCAAGCAACTTGGGAGGCTGAGTCAGGAGGATCGCGAGTTCAAAGCCAGCCTCAGCAACTTAGCGAGGCCCTTAGCAACTCAGTGAGACCCTGTCTCAAAATAAAATACAAAATAGGGCTGGGGATGTGGCTCAGTGGCCGAGTGTTCCTGAGTTCAATCCCTGGTTCCAAAAAAAAAAAAAAAGAAAAGAAAAGAAAGAGGTGGGGGGAGGGTTAAAAATTAATCCCTCAACTCAGAAGAAAAAAAGGAGAAGGCATTTATAAATGACATCACACTCACCTTTTGTGTCATATTTGACTGTGAGAGATTATTGAAGATAAAAGCAATTTTCTCTTGGATATTTTCTGGGGGCTCCACAATTCTCTCAGTTTGGTCTGTGGCCACAAGCAACGTATCTATATTTGTAGTATTGATAGAAGGCTAAAGAAATAATAAAGTACATAAAGTAAATAAGTTGAAATGCTTCCTTGGAAAAATCCCAGAAGACTGTATAGAGATTTCATTTATCTCTAATCAAATTTATATGATTGTGCATTTGAAGTGTGGGAAAGAAAATAACAGACTATTTTAATAGTGCCTACCTCTGGAAAATATGGGGCAAGGGGAGGAGAAAAAAGGTCTTTATACCTTATAAATAGTCATGTATCATAATAAAATTGAAATACATTCTCACTATGGGGTACATTAGAATATATCGAAAAATCCTGGAAAAGAAGGAGGGAAAACAAAAACAAAAACAAAAAAAACTACTTACTGGCACATCTTTCTTAAAACTGACTCCAGTTGGCCTGGTGACTGTAACCGTTTTAGCAACAGTGGTAGTTGTTGAGGTGGTTACCATAGTGTTAACCTGACCAGCAAGAGGAGCTTTTGCTGGAACCTGGGCCTGGGCCTGAGCCTGGGCCAACGCAATACTTCCAGGGGTTGTGATGGAGCCCTGCATTTTCACAGGAGGGTCTCTAGACTGCTGTCCATATTCGATATACTACAAGGGTAGGGAAGAAGAAACACATTAAAAGAGTTCTTAATAGAAATTAAAATTTTTGAATTATACACACCCCTAATTTGTGGGAAGGTAAAAAGTCATTTCAGAGTACTCCTTTGGTTCATCTATCTCCCTTAAGCCTTGCCCCATCCTAGCACTTAAATATAAGTAGATACCACAGACTCCTTTAAAGATAAAACATTAGTATGATCTAAGTATTTATTAAAAACTACTCTAACAACTAAAAACAGCAGCATATAAATTTCTTTAACCCCTTAATAAACTTTAAAATTCTTCAAAATTTGTAGAGTAAA
Organism: Glaucomys volans; assembly: GCA_020662805.1. Classification (NCBI taxonomy): domain Eukaryota; kingdom Metazoa; phylum Chordata; class Mammalia; order Rodentia; family Sciuridae; genus Glaucomys; species Glaucomys volans. Next base: position 422,165 of record JAJEJO010000185.1, read on the forward strand.
CTCATCTCTTTTTTTATTGAATACTGGGCTCAGTGGTACAGTGCTAGCCTAGCAAGCACACACCCATGGGTTTTAGCCCTGGCACAAGCCAGGGGCGGAGAAAAGTCTCCTTTATTAGACATTGATGAGAAAACTATGTCTAAAACACTGCTGTGGAATTGTTTCAGTAAAGCTGTTACTACAAAATAAAAATATACTATATATTGCCAATCCAACTAAACAGTAAGCAACATAGTAATGGATTCTGAAGGGCTGTTTTTTTTCCCCCGCTTTTCATTTCACAGATCATTAAATCCCCTTCCCTCCTCCCCAACAAAAATTAAGAGGGCTGACAGAAGGTTCCCGAACTACTTCAACAGTCCTTATCAATCAACACTAAAACTACCAAAAAGGGAAAAAAAAAACCAAAAAAAACCCCTACCTTCTGTACACAAAATAATTTTAATAAACAAAGTTATCATAATCAAAATAATTTTTTAAAAAGGACTCTGCAAGGATAGGGATGTAGCTGAGTAGTAGAGAACATGCCTAGATTCAATCTGCAGCATGACAATAAACAATAAAATTAAAATCTTATTGCTTTTAACACCTTATAATTTAGCTGTTTTATGAAATAAACTGAAAATATGTCAAAAGACTCATCAACTTTCCTGTCCTATCAGCTGACTAATACAAGATAAAGGTTTGAATGATATTTATAAATTCCAAATCAACCACTAAAACAATGATTCTCAAATATCAAGAACATACAAAACAGATTAAAGTGTACTATTATCCAGTGTCCCAAGGACTGCCTCTTATTTAATAAGCACTTCAATGGAGTTTATGCAACTAGTCAAAAGAGTATTTTTACGAAATATTCACCTAAATGTTATATGTAACACTAACATTTAAAGCAGAGGAAAATTTTACTAATTTACACCCAAGAATCACACTCCAAGTCCTTTTTAAAATCAGGCAGGTTTCCAAAAATACCAACACAAAGAATTACTAGGTAACCAAGCTCATGAGGCTTAAAAAGCTAGAAAAAATACTTTTTGAATGTGACTCAGTGGTTAAATACACCTGGGTTCAACCCCTGGTAGCAATCAAATCAGCAAAATCATTACTCAGAAAAGTTAATCCAAGAATGAAATTTCCATTATTAACCCATTAAGTCCAAAGTTTTCAATTCCGTGTTCAAGAAAATTGGCCATGGGTACAATAAAGAGTTTGGAGATCACAACCTAGAGCTTAAATTTATGGTTATATCAAATAATATTAAAATAGTTATATTATTTTATATTATACACTGTATTTTATAGGTGCTCCACATCTGGGATGATATAACAAAACAGGTTGAGATGCAAAGAGAGCAAAAAGAAATATGTATACCAAACCATCTCAATCATTAATGAATCTTAATGCCAATGCCTAAAAATCCCAAAACATTATCAAAATAGATGCACCCTCCAACTACTATCACAGGTATTAGATGTTACGGGCACTTACCTCTTGTAAATGATGTGGAAACTGCATAAAGTGACTGATAGAAGCCAAGTGCTGACAATACTGGGGATAGTCCTTCAACCTGCCAACAAAAAAATTCATTTACTCACTCATTAAGAAAAGAAAAATAGGATGGGTATATACTCAGTTGGTAGAGTGAACCCAGAGTCAAGCACAAGACCCTGGGTTCAATCCCCAGCATGGCAGAAAAAAAAAAAAAAAAAACACCAGAAAAATCTTTCTTCCATACTTCACTCTAAGCCATTTTCCCTATTCTACCTATAAATATCTAACCTTTCTAAACAGAATGCTAAAGGGGAAGAACATAAAGGTGGGAGAGGGTGGGAGGGGATACTCAAGAACCTCATTCTTCTTTTAAAATATTTTTTAAGATGTTGATAGACCTTTATTTTATTCATTTACTTATATGTGGTGCTAAGAATTTAACCCAGTGCCTCACACATGTGGCAAGCGCTCTACCACTGAGGTACAACGCCAGCCCAAGATTCATTCTTCTTACAGAGAAATTAAGCTATTATCTTTGTTTCTTAAGTCATATTTTACTTAAATTTAGATTAAAATGAGGGGTTAGGGATAGAGTTCAATGGCATAGTGTGTACTTAGCACGAATGAGGGCTTGGGTTATGAAAAGGAGGGAGCGATGACTACATTGAAAAAAAGCCACTAAAACTGCTACCTGGAAAAGAAGAATGGAAAAACAATTTGTAGTCAATCCAAACAATCTAATAACTACTTAAGAGTGAAAGTGAGCAAAATATTAAAACATGTAATAACATGGCCAGGAGCCATGGCACACGCCTGTAATCCTTGCAGCTCAGGAAGCTAAGGCAGGAGGATCATGACTTCAAAGCCAGCCTCAGCAACTTAGTGAGACCCTGCCTGGAAATAAAATACAAATTAGGGCTGGGAATGTGGCTCAGTGGTTAAATACACCTGGGTTCAACCCCTGGTACCAAAAAACAAAACAAAACCAAAAAACCTAATAAACATGGATGATTCTCAAAATCATCAGACTCAAAAGCTACATAGTTTTAACTGTATTTAAATGACACTCTGGAAAACCCTGAGACAATATTAGATCAGTGATCATTCTAGGCATTGGAAGTGAGGTGAAAAGACTGACTACAAAGGGAAACCAGAGAACTTGAGAGGGGTGATGGAGTATTTCAGTATTTATGTCAGGGTCTGCCTCCTCTCTGAAAGGACCCACTCTCTCCCTTTAGAGTGCTCCCTTTCAATAAACTCATGCCTGTTACTCCGAATGACATGTCTGAAATCTTTCTGGCATGAATCAGGTATTGAAAAGGGGCCCTCTGACTGCCTCAGCTTTGCACAAGGCCTGTGCCCTATAACATTTGGTGTTCACTACCTTGTTACCATAAATTACCCCAATTCTCATCATATTATTTTTTTTGTTTAGCCTTTTCTAAATCTCTTTTCTCTATTTCAGATTCTTGTTCACTAGAGATAAAATCTTGAGCTAATTCATGGGTACAGCATACTTCAGTAAGAACCAAAAGATCTTGACCAGAACTCAGGTGCTGTAGCCCTTAAGGGTAAAATTTGAAGCTTTTCTCCTCTGTCTCTGTGGGAGACAAAGTTTGCCAACTGTCAGGTGAAGAATTCTTATCAAAGACAATACCCCTGTAGAACCTGAAGGCCAGCAATCACAAGATTTTGGGCCCTGACCCCAGCTCAGGTAAAGAGATCTCTTTTCTTCCTCTTACCCTCATCTTTATCTCTGGAACAACAGAAAATGCTGTGGGACTTCACTCAAGGCTGAAGTCAGTGGGAACTTTAATTGACAAGCATGATCTGTTTCCCATACAGGCCTTGTCCAGAGACCCACCAACCACCAACATGGACATCTGGATTGCCCAGATACTACATACCCTTAACTGCCCATGCCTCACCTGGCAGAGGACAAGACTTTGAGTCGCCCCTCAATTTAGCCCTTTATCAGCAGAAAGCAGCCAAACCAAATCCATGCCCAAATACCCTAAAAGAATTTAGGGATTTAAGTCCTAAAGGGGGGAATGTTAAGCAGCTAGTCAGCCATCAGCAAGTGAGAAGGATAAAAACAATGAAGGGCAACTGTAAACCAGAGGAAAACTTATCTGCCAGATAAGTACCTAGAAGACAGGGACTGGTATGTTAAGATCTCCCCAAGGCAAAATTATAAGCCCTTCAGAAAAACTACTATCACACCCTACCAGAGAGCCTGGAACCTACCTTATCAAAACCCTTAATCGCCCTGGCAACTGAACCATCAACACCCTCACAAAGAAAGCTTGCTGGTTATTCAAAGGGCAGTAGAACACCTGAAGGGGCAAAAAATTGAGGCAAAAACAGGGGAACTCAATATTCTTAAAATCTCCAACTCTGAGCACCACACCATGTTCCCTTGGAGTCAATCTATGCAGTATGCAGTTTCTATGCTGTCAAAGTAAACAGGTAGGTCAAGCACAGTGGCACATGCCTATAATCCCAGTGGATTGGGAGACTGAGGCAGAAGGACAAGTTCAAAGCCAGCCTTTGCAACTGAGGAAGGCCCTAAGAACTTAGTGAGACCCTCTTTCTAAAAGGGAAAAAAAAAGAAAAAAACAAAAGAAGGCGCTGGGAATGTTGCTCAGTGGTTAAGCATCCCTGGGTTCAATCCCAAGTGCCTGCCCCTCACCAAAAAAGCCAAAAGGCATAACTGAGCTGCGCACAGTGGCACACACCTATAATCCCAGTGGCTTGAAAGGCAGGAGGATCACAAGCTCAAAGCCAGCTTCAACAAAAGCGAGGCAATAAGCAACTCAGCGAGACCTTGTCTCTAAATAAAATAGAAAATAGGGAGGGGATATGGTTCAGTAGTCAAGTGCCCCAGAGTTCAATCCCTGGTACCAAAAAAGAAATTAATTAATTAATTTTTTTAAAACAAGGTTGGGGCTGGGGTTGGGGCTCAGCAGTAGTAGAGAGCTTGCCTCACATGCGTGAGGCACTGGGTTTGCCCACATAATTAAATAAAATAAAGGTATTATATCCATCTACAAAAAAAAAAAAAAAAAAAAAAGAAACAGGTTGATCTGAGCAAGACTCGGAAAATTTCTGAGGGACCCTCCAGTGAAACTGAAGGTGCAGAAAAGGCATGCCTCCTCCTATTCTCTTGAGAAGACACACACTCCCTTTAGAGTGTCTCCTTTCTCGCTTCCTATCCCAGCTATTAGCTCATGTAAGTTACTCCTTTAAAAAAAGTTACGAATTTTATTTTTTGTCACAGCCTCATAAAGCTGACTAACACACCTTCCCATCTTGTCGTTTTCCTGCAATGAATTCAACTGTTTTCAATTCTTCCTCTTTGACTTCATATATAGTCACATGAGATTTGTTACATGTAATTTTGAGACCTGGCACTCATCAGTTGATAAATGAAAGTCACTGCTCCTTATATTAAGAAAGAAAAGCTTTAGCTGGGAACAGTGACACAAACCTGTAACAACCTCAGCTTCTAGGAAGGGTGAGGAAGGAGATCAGGAGTTTGGGGACAGCTTGGGCAACAGTGAGACCCTGTACCCAAAAGAGAGAGAAAGAGAGAAAGCAGTTTAACAGTGAAATTATCCACTCACCTATTTTTAAATCTATCTAGTGCAGCAATCCCAAAATAATACATTTTAGATCCAAAAGGCTTGCGTAAGGCTTCAAGAACATATCGCAGGGCCAGACCCAGTGCCATGTAAGTGACCAGTCCTTTTTCGATTATGCCACCAAATAGGCAGGCTGTTATGTGTAACTCTTTATCAGGATACTGGGGGAAAAACCGATATTCTTCAAACAAGTTCCTTAGCATACAGTTAAATACTTCTCGTTCCCTTTTTATAGTAGAGTCTTTAAATCTTTGTAGCATTTCTAATACCTATAAAAGCAAGACAAAAACAACACATACATAAAGGAAACTATTACTAACAGTATTCCTCAAATATTCATGTAATAGTGGATTTGTAAAGCAAAACGTTTACCAATAAACGGGTTGAGACACATGCTAAGGTTTCAAAAGATACACAGATACATCACAAAATACTGTAAGCAGGATTTCTAAAAACTTGAAGAGGCACTTCTTCAAGATTTATTTGAACAATGCATCATTAGGTCCTCTTAAACACTCACCTCATCAACTGACATTGTTGGATGTGGTGGGTGATTATATATTCGCTGGAAATAGCTGTTTGCTTCATCATCTATCTCTTTACTAAAGTGCTGATTTGCCTCTGGCCACACCTGAGACAAGTCCGCTGTTAGAAACAAAAAAGCAAACAGAGGGCATTTTAAGTCCTTTCTCAATGCCCCCATAAAATACAAATAGACAGAGAGACTAACACAGTTCTAAAATTTATTGGGGTGGGGGGGCATAATTATATATGGTCAAGTTTAAATATTAAGGTGTTCTAGGTATACAAAGAAGACTTTCAATCAATGGCCCTGCATAGGTCTACTTTAATATTGTTCTTCAGGACTTATGACAACATGAAAGTTCACTAGGCTCAATACAACCCTTAATACAACCCACTTGAAACTAGTAACTCTATTACTTCATAATAAAAACCTTTTAACGTCAGAACTGAGTGCAAAACACATGGCTATTAACACACAGCATGCTACAAAACATAACATTCAGACAAACCTTTCACACTAACATTTGCAAGTCAGCTGGTTTTTTGTTTTTTTTTTTTTTTAAATGGTGCTGGGGATTGAACCCAGGGCCTTGTGCTTTCAGCTGGCGTATTTTAATCTTTGTTATCATAAGTTATTGCCAGTGGTAAGACAGACGTAGGTCAATTAAACTTATGGGTTTATAAAGATGACTTCTAACTGGTGGATATTATTACTAAGAAGGTGGAACAATGAAAATTGGTTGTAAATTACACCAGACGCATTTTATAGCAATGTTTATGAAAAATAAAGTATATGTGTACTACAAAGCTATAATCTCAAAATAAGTTAACAGTTATTTACTTCATAAATGTGGCAAACTGAAACAAATAGTATATCCGTCTGGCTGTTCTTGACTTGTTAAAAGTCAATACCAGAAAATTTTAAGATTAAATGCAAAATTTATATACATTTATTTACAGAACTTTCCTCTTTACCCTATCTCCTCCTTACTTTTAGGATAACACTCTAAAGATGGAACCTCGTAACTTTGTTCTGCCAATCCAAAGCAAAGGTAGAGTGATGTCTCAAATTTTTATTTCAAAAATTCATATTTGTCAATAATTCCATATTTTCATCAGTCTAAGAGACACACCAACATATGGCTCTACTAACAATATATTACCTAAGTCAATGTTTTTGTCTATACAACACTAGGGACAACAAAGCAGACACACAATAAAATTTTTTTATGTACCTCAGTCACACTTCACAATCACAGACAACACTACCACTTACAAGGTTTCATCTTACTCTGCTGGAATGTAGGCTGGTTCAGTCCAGAGGTGCCCAGTTTTCTCTGCACAAAAGGGTCGTTATTCACTGCAGGGAGTCCAAGAGCCCCAGTTCCTATACCAGTCAGGCTGCCTGTGCCAAGACCACCTACTAGAGAGAATGAAGGCAGCCAGGATTTCTATCATTACTCATGTTCTTGATTCTACAAATATCTCACATATAACTTCTCATTTTAAAAGTCAGATTGTTCATTCTCTATGGATATCAAAAACCTAAACTAAGTTGGGTAGAGTGGTGCACACCTGTAATCCCAGCCAACCATGGAGGCTGGTGCAGGAAGATTGTGAGTTCAAGGCCAGCCTCAGCAATTTAGCAAGGCCATGAGCAACTTAATTAGACCCTTTTGCAAAATAAGACAACAGTTAAGTATGTGGTTCTGCATCCTCATCCTCAGGATTTGATTCCCAGCACTGACCCCTCCTCCAAAAAAAAACCCCACACTTAAAGAAGTGTCAAAACTGGCCAAAGCCCAAATTTCTCAGCATTTATGTTATTAATTCACTTTTACTCTTGAATATGCAAATTTTAAACTATTCAAGGTATTCAAAATAAAAGCAGCTGGCTTAGGTGTGGTAATGCACAACTATTATTCCAGCTACTCAGTTGGCTGAGACTGGAGCCAACTTAGCAACTTCTGCTTTAAAACAAAAAATAAAAAGATTGGGAGTACAGTTCAATGGTAGAGCACCTGCCTAGTATGTGTGAGCCTCTGGGCTCAATAATATATCAGTAATAATAGTAATAGTGATGGTTATAATAATATAATTATATTCAATCTTATATAAGTTATGTGTTATATACTATATTTAATTGTTACAGGTGTTCCACTTTTCGGACGATAGGATAAAATAGGTGAAGGAGTGAATCATCAGATCTAGATCCATACATAGCAGCACTATTAACATTACTGAGTAGTAACAACATATTAGTCCTTAACTTTCAGTACCTTATCTTACAGCCTGAGCATAGAAGAGAAGGCTCAAGAAGTGGGAAGTGGTACAAGCCAAAAAAAAAAAAAAAAAAAAGGAACCTTTACTTCAATGTACAGTTACAAAGTAAAATACCTGAAAAAGTTCTAAGGGTTTATTATCATTTTGTAGGTGGGTGAACTATAAGGAGGCAAGCAGAACATGTGCCTGAATCTCATATATAAATAGTTTTCACCATCATTACACCAAGCTGGAGAGATTCATATAGCTATGAGTTCTAAAATCTGTGATATAGATGGGGGATATAATTCAGTGGCAAAATTCATGTTGATTAGAATGTAGGAGGTCCTGGGGTTTAATCACCAGCATCAAAAAGTAACAAAATAAAATCTAAAAACAATATGTGATCAACACGTTACACATACTCATGTTTGGTAAGAGAATCCTTACTGAACAACTTAATTAACTTTGTAAGTATAAATATCCTCATTTTTTATTCCAAGTCAATTGAATCGAATGTAGTAATAGTATGAATTTCTCTTCCCAATTTGGGATATCGAAGCAACTTTAACAATTTCAATTAAGTAGTTTTCCTTCATTCCAATCACTCCAAAACCCCTTAACCATACACAAAAGCACAATGAAATTTATAAATAATGCATGCCCCTGCCCAACCCCCCTTACCTGGAAGCTGTGATGAAAGTCCTCCAATACCACTGAATGCTGTTGTTTGATTTGGGGTTGAAAGAGGTGGAAATGCTTTTGCTGGTGACTGAGGGGTACTGAATGCAGAACCCAAATTTGGAGGAAAGCCCTGCATACTCTGAGTGTGAGGGGCAGCTGAACCACCTATACTAAGAGATGCCATTCCAGCAAGAGGGTCAATCTAAGGAAAAACATCACAAAGCATATTAAACACATTTCAAGGAAAGGCAGACATAACATGGATAAAGCAACTGTTAATAACAAAAATAGCTCTTTATATTCCACCACCAACCACCAAGTTGGGATTGAATTGAGGGATTCTACCACTGAACATCCCCAGCCCTTTGTGTTGTTGTTTTTTGAGACAGGGTCTTGCTAAACTCCTGATGCTGGCCTCAATATGTTGTGATCTGCCTGCCTAAGACTCCCTCAGTCACTTAGTCACTCCCTCAGTCACTTTGTAGTTATATGCCACCTTGTCCAGCAAGTGAGTCCTTTTAAATTCTAAACTATATAAAGAATAGGTTTAAAGAGTTAGTCCCTGTCCAAATATACCAAAGCCACAGAACAGGGGTACCACACTTCCAGAAAACAACGAAGACAACAAAAAGATATTGTCCGGTTGCTACACTACAAGTTTTTAGTAATGACATGGTGCACTTAATACATTAAGTTATTGAAAATTCCAGTAAGCTGCTTTAAAACAAAAAGAATCTATCAAGTGAAATTTGACTTTCAATAAAACCATTAGAAATTAGAAATAATTTGACGCATATAGTCAAAATCTAAGACTCTTCAGGGTTGGATTAATGGTCAAATTATGTTGTTACATTGTATGCATGTATGAATATATAACAACAAATCCTACATTATGTGAAAATATAATGCACACACACAAAAAAAAAATAGGGGGAAAAAAGAATCTTTAGGGTTGGGGAAGATCAGCTCTAATTTTAAAACCAAACTAACAAAAAAACAAGGTATGCTATCAACCAAGAGATTTTTTTAAAGTACCTAGTAACTGAACTTAAATTCTTCCTAGTTTGTGACGCTACTTTATGCCTTCATTATTACAGAAAATGAAAAGTAAATTCCTTTTATAAAGTAGCAACTGACAAATCCCAAGTACCTTTTTCTTTTTTTTTTTTTTTTTGAACCAGGGATTGAACTCAGGGACACTCGGCCACTGAACCACATCCCCAGTCCTATTCTGTATTTTGTTTAGAGACAGGGGCTCACTGAGTTGCTTAGTGCCTCACTGAGTTGCTGAGGCTGGCTTTGAACTCGCAATCCTCCTGACTCAGCCTCCCAAGTCACTTGGATTACAGGCGTGTGCTACCACGCCCAGCTCCAAGTACCTTTATCTTTCCTTAAACCCTAATATGCCATTCAATGCCACTGGAAACAAAAACAGAATATGAGACACCCCAAAAGAACAGGGTGTTGATGGCAGGGAGTAACTTAAATGTACCTTTTTTTAAAAGAGCAGGTGAGAGCTGAAGAGTCCCAGTTATCACAAGCTGCTAGACTCTAGCACTGTTACTTGGCCCATGAAGCTATAAAGACACATCAGGTTCAGGGCAGTGTTAACTTCTCAAGAATGTAAGTAATTCTCATTTTAAAAAGAAACCCTTTCATTTAATTATGTAAGTGGCTTTCTATCTTTCAGAGTCATGTTGTATTTGATGATTAAACTCTATTCTCAACTACGGTGCTTATTTATGGATCTTCTTTAAAATATATCCAGATACTATTAATGTGCAGATAATTTATATAATGTCTAAAATATATAAGGTTAGGTGACATGGCATGTGCCTAAAATTTTAGAAATTCAGGAGGATGAGGCAAAAGGATCATGGGTTAGAGAACAGCCTCAGTAATTTAGTGAAGACTTAAGAAAACCAACAAGACCCTGTCAAAAAATTAAGGTGTTTGTGTGGGGGGAGGGAGGGAGTTTGCTGGGGAAGTAGCACAATGCAAATCCCCAGTACCAAAACATAAATAGTTTTTAAAAAATAAAATGTAGTAACTATATTTGTGGGGAAGGTAGTACTAGGAATTGAACCCAAGGGTACTTACTCTACCACTGAGCTACATTCCCAGGCCTTTTTATTTTAAGACAGAGTCTGACTTATGTTGCCCAAGCTGGCCTCAAATCTGCCATCCTCCTGCCTCAGCCTTCCAAGACGATGGGATTACAGCTGTGTACCACCTCACCCGGCAATAAACTCATTATTAATGAAGCTGTAGAAGCTTGTTTTGTTTGATGCTTATTAACAAATGCAGACATATTAACATCAGTTTACCTGAACAGGAGAAATGGCGTCTAAGCTACTAGCACTTGGAGGGCGTCCTTTTGGCATAACTCCAGGTGGTGGCTGCCGCGCCTTATTCATAACATTACTGCAATTGGCTACCATGGTGAGGATGGTCTCTGACAATTCCTGAGAAACACTCCTAAAAGAGAAGAAAAGTGAAAAACACAGCTGTTATTTTCCAATCCTCAATAAAACAATCTGATTTTAAAATAAAAATGTGGGGCTACGGGTATAGATCAGTGGTAGAGGTCTTGCCTAGCATTTGAGACTCAGAACCAAAGTTCACTATCCCCAGCATGGGGTGGAGAGATATCCAAGTTTTGAGTATATGGCTAAATTTCTACCATACCCCAACTCTTTGTGTCTGTCATTCATCACTAGAATTTTCTGAATACTGGCATATCATCATTCTGTCAAAAATTACATCCAAACCAAGATATATCAAAGCAAGCAGACAAGCAAGTGCAATACTAACGTATCAAAGACAACAAATGTATTAGATTTAAAAAAACACCATAAACACAGTTATTGGTATTTTCAAAAAATGATGCTGGGACAACTGAATATCCCATGTGCAAAAAAAAAATGAATGTGGACTCCTATATCACACCACATTAAAAAAATTAACACAATGGATCTAATATACATTACAAGCAGTATACCAATTTGGACTTAAAAAAAATCACTGAATTATTTTTAAATACAGTCATTTCATTCAATCTCCCCTTCCCAAAATTAACACTAATCAATATAATCCAATTCCAACACAAAATAGCCATCTTCTAGAATATACTCCTTACCCCGCACAAGCCTGTAGACAGGCCAACATTGTTGCCAGAGTTTCAGGAGGAAGTTGAGCACTTTTGGGCTGGTCTTTCTCTGGGGCAAGTCCACCCAAAATAGAAGGGCACCGTCTTTTTAAAAAAGTCATGCATGCTTGGATAAAAGGCTCCTACAAAAAGACAATGTTTCTCAGTTTATTTAAAATTGATCTATTGCTTTCAATAATAAAACTGATCTTATTGCTTTTAAAGATAACTAAGACATATGACTAAAATCTAGAATAAATGACATTTGAGTTGCCATCTTATAAAGCTGTTTCTTGGGGCCAGGCAAGTAACTCACTGGTAGAGCATTTACTTGCCCAGTCTGAACCAGGACTTGGGTTTTATTCCTAGCACCGTTTAAAAAGACAAATTCTCTTTGTTTAGCCATTTTAGTCACCAAATTTCAAAGAAGAAATAAAATAAATGCATAAAATTCATGCTTACCCCATGTTCCCGAATTTTATCTGTGAGCCACTTGTCAAGTTTGAGGTATTCACGACGTGAAGCTAGTGCAGCAAGGTCAATAACAAAGGCAAATGGAGTACCATTTAGCAGCATAGACAAGGCCTACAGAAAAAAATATATTAGAAATGCCAAGTTAAGCAATAAGTAATTATTCCTGTGGCCTACTTTCTATTTTCCGCTTTTCACAGACAAGTCTAAATAAAACATACTGCTAATATTTTCTTGGTCACCATGCAAGGCAGTGAGGCAGGGGGAATTCACAATTTAATACATTCAGTGGTAAGTCCTAACTTAAAATAAGATGACATCTGAAAGGTCAACTCATGACTCTACCTCCAAAATAAACTTTACCTTATGCTTTTTCAAACAACTAAACCTAGTATGAACTAAGACTCAAAGCTTGAATAATAGTCCTTAATCATTTTTAAAATCTAAATGCAGGCTTAGACTAATCTAAACGTAACAAAATCACCTTTATTAATGTACTTAGTGATTAATGATATTTAGTTAGACTGTTTTTAAATAAATTCACTGAAGAGCAGAAAAATGTGTATTTTCTCCAAAATTATATCTCATAGATTACTTATGAAAAAACCTTAATTACTACTTACTTTAAAACAGCCTTGTAACATGTAGAAGACAAATAAAAAAAATAAGTGAATACATTTACTAAAACCACTCTTTCCTATCCTTTGAATATAAGGCAAAATTCTAAATCAACTCATTCTAACCAAGAGTGAGTTACATGTAAATTATTCCTTAGGAATCTATATTATATAACTTTAAAAAAATCATTAATGAATAAATCAATTTCATTCTGAAATCACCTTCAAGTCCTGGGCCACATCAAGTATTCGAGACAATTTGGCCTGGTCATACTGCTCCCCTCTCATGTACCATTCTGCCATTGCATGCATAATGAGTTGGCGAATTGAGGGAGACTGTCCCTAAGAAAGAAGTAGAAAAGTAAATAGGAAAACTGCTATCCATTTTGATAGGTGGTATACATTTTACGTGTTATACTTAGGTAAAATTCAGATATATCCGTGCAAATATTAAGTTCAGGCCTCAAACACCATGCAATTTATATTAACATTCTTTATGGGGAAAGCAGTTATTTTTATATCTCCTAAATGACTCCAAAACCAAGCACACAGCCCATTCAACAAAATTCCATGTTTCTCTAAGTCTGCTTATCCATTTTCAAACACAAAATTAAATCATATAATACAGCATGAACAAATAGGTGCATAAAGACGATTAATTCCTTAAAATTAAGCTATAAACTGGGCATGGTGGCACATGCCTGTAATCCCAGCAACTCAGGAGGCCAAGACAGGAGGATCTCAAGTTTGAAGCCAGTCTTAGCAACTTAGCAAAACCGTGTATTAAAAAAAGAAAAAAAGAAAAAGACTCCACTGGGGATGTAGCTCCATAGTAAAACTAAACTGCATCCCTGAGTTCAATGCCCAGTATTCCCACGCAAAAAAAAAAAAAAAAAAAAAAAAAA
>JAJEJO010000185.1:436014-452222 GCA_020662805.1 Glaucomys volans
AAAAAAGGAAAGAAAGCAAGCTACAAATCACCAGTCTAAATAAAAAGAATATTAAGAAGCGTCGCAGCTCTTTTAGAATTTGTCTAGCAGACTTTCTGGCTATTGCCAGGTGCCCCCCACGCCCCCCACCCAAAAGAGTATTGTTTAAGGAAACTATCTTTCATGTTGAATAGTACAGTGCTTTATCACTATTTTGGGAAGTGACATTTGTATACACTGTAAAATTCAGCTACTTCCACATACAAGCCGGTTTTGTTTGTTGGTAGTGTTTTTGTTGTTGTTGTTTGGTTTTTGGGGGTGACTGGGAACTGAACCCAGAGGCACTTTACTACTGAGCCACTTCCCCAGCCCTTTTTATTTTCATTTTGAGGCAGGGTCTGGCTAAATTGCTACAGGCCTCACTAATTTGATGAGGCTGGCCTCAAACTTGCTATCCTCCTGCCTCAGCCTCCCAAGTCACTGAGATTACATGGGTATACCACCACAAACAGCTAAACTAAGTTATTTCTTAGTAATCATTCAATTTCTTCTTAAACCAGCAAATAGCCTTGCTTTCAGAACCAACCTAAAGGGGTCAGTAGTAGTGTGCTTGCCAAACATGTGTAAGACCTTCAGGGTAATCCCTGGAATGCCCAAAATAAAAAAAACAACCTAATCTAAAGACTAGCAGTTGAGCCAAACTCGGTGGTGCACACCTGTAATCCCAGCGACTAGGAAGGCTGAAGCAGGAGGATCTCCAGTTCAGGCCAGGCTCAGCAATTTAGGGAGGCCCTAAGCAACTCAGCAAGACCCTGTCTCTAAATAAAATGTAAAAAGGTCTGGGGATATGGCTCAGTGGTTAAGCAAACCTGGGTTCAATCACAAGTACGGGAGGGGGACCCAAAAACGACTAGCAGTTCAAGGATATAAACAAAGCAGTTGGTCCTCATTGAAATTTTCTCATAGAAGCAACAACAAAACCCTTATAATTACTTTATCCAAAACATGATATCCTATTAATGGTTCCAGAGTAGCAAATCTTTCAACTAGAACAAACATTCAACCGGGAATGAGGAGAGGCACTCCTTTCAGCCTGTCCTTTTCGGAACTATATGAGAAAATCAGGAAGAAGTTCTGTGCTATAAATGCTTGATTTAATGCTAGTTAAACATCTTGTAAACTGTTAAGTCGTCCATGTGAATTAAGTCTCTGGAGACAGAGGAGTAACTGACTGGTTGGCATGAAACACCTAATATTTTTCATTTCTAATAAAGAGCTTTCTCTATGAAATTAATTTTTTAAAAGATTTGTTTAGATGTTGATAGACCTTTATTTTATTCACTTATCTGTATGTGGTGCTGAGAATTGAACATAGTGCATCACACATGCTAGGCAAGCGCTCCACCACTGAGCCACAACCCCAGCGCCTGAAATTAATTTTTAATATGCCTTATGTATAATGTAAGAATAACTTTTTAAGTCATTAAGAAAGGGAGTTAAAGCATAAGGAGTAAAATGGCTGTATTTTCCATATTTAAAATGTAGGACATTAAAAAAGAAAACAATAAGGGTTGGGGATATAGTTCAGTTGGCAGAGTGTTTGCCTTGCATGCACAAGGCCCTGGGTTCAATTCCCAGCACCGCAAGAAAAAAAAAACAATAGACAAACTCAGGCACAGCAGCCTATCATTATAAGCTCAGCTACCAGGGAGGCTGAGGCAGAGGAAGCACAAGTTCAAGATCAGCCTGGGCAATTAAGTAGGAAATCAAAATTTTAAAAAAATTATTTTAAAGGGCTAGGAGCTGGATATGGTGGTACGTGCCTATAATCCCAGCAGCTAGGGTAGCTGAGGCAAAAGGATCACAGGTTCGAAGCCAACCTCAGCAACTTATGAGACACTGTCTCAAAATAAAAAAAATAAAAATAAAAAGGGCTAGGGATGTGGCTCAGTGGTTCAGCACCATTGGGATCAATTCATAGCAATCAACCCCCTCAAAAAGGAGAGGGGGGAGCCTAGGAACACCGTTCAGTGGCACCATGTTTGCCTCACCATGTGGCAAAGTGCTACGTTTTGGAACTGTAATACCAAAATCAAGAAAGGATATTATTGCTCCAGCAAAAGAGTATCCTAACATTTAATTTTTGAAATATCATCTGTACTTCCCTGCTTTTTTGCAATTTTTTAATTTTAATGCTAACATGATTCTAAAAGATACAACACATTTTAGGGCATTGTGGTTTCATCAGAATCTCACAGTAACTCAAAAAGCTGAGAATGAATTTGACTACTGAAATATCCTTCAATATTCCAAAGAATGTCAACAATTTACAAGAAATGACAAGCAAACTGTCATGTCTTACCTGCCCATGCCACGCATAGTGCAGAATAATGGCAGAGTTAGGATGGTTTCCAAGGAAAATTGGCATCAGAGTGGAGATGAGTTCATGGCGCAAGGTGTGCCAGGAAGTGTTGATTTGTAGTAAGGCCAATACCAGCATGTCTGGACAGTGTTTGATAGGGAAGCTGAAGAGCTGTTTGACTTGTTCATACTGACCAACCTCTGCAAGCCTCAACAGAGATTCAATCAAATCCAAGCTCTTCCTAACAAAAAAGAATGAAAAATGTTCTTTCAATGAAAATACAAAGCACACAATATTCATTTTCTTCTTCTTTCTTTTCTTTTTGTGGTGCTGAGGATCGAACCCAAGGCCTCACACATGCTATGTAAGCTTGACCACAGAACCTTCAACCCAGCCCCATATACAAGTGAATGTAAGTGATACCAGTTACCAAGACAAAAACAAACTGCTGGCATGCTTTAATATTTGAGAAATATTTTAAATATTACTGTTTATCTAAAAAATATATGCTATTTGGGGTTGGGGATATAGCTCAGTGATAGAGCACCTGACTAGCCTGCAGGAAGCCCTGGATTCAATCCCTAGCACCAACAAAGAAAAATAAAGCTGTAATTATTAACAGGCAATAACTGATGAAGGACAGGATGAATGCACTACATGTTTGCATAATCACAGGTCCTTCAAGTCAAAGAGAAATTTTTATTATTAGGGGGAAATAAGAAACAAATCAGCCAGGCATGATGGCACACACCTGTACTCCCAGTTGCTTGGGAGGCTGAAGCAGGAAGATCTCAAGTTCAAAGCCAGCCTAAGCAACTTGGCAAAACCCTGTCTCAAAATAAAAAATAAAAAGGGCTGGGGATGTGTTTCAATGGTTAAGTGCCTCTGGGTTCAATCCTTGGTAGGTATAAACAGATCACAAAGCACAAGAAAAATTCTACCAAAAATATAGACTTATCACTTTGGTAACGTAAGTTTTAAGAAGGTGTGAATTTCTGGTGTGATGCCAGGTTTGAAGCCTATACTGTCCACTATGAATGTTTCCTGGTTTAAAAGTTCAATCTGGTTGATATATTATTTTGTTCCAGGCATTTTTCTCTTTTTTGTTGGGGGGTGGGGAGAATTGGGGCAGAGCCCAGGAGTGTTTTATCATCCGCACTGCGTTACATTCCTAACCTTTTTCATTTTTTCTCTAGAAACAGGGTCTCACAAAATTACTGAGGCTGGCCTAAGTTACATCCCTGCCCTTTTCACTTTTTCTTTAGGGACAGACAGGGTCTCACTAACTTACTGAGGCTGGCCTTGAACCTAAAATCCTCCTGTCTCAACATTCCAAGTCACAGGGATTACAGGTATGTGCCATTGCACCTGGCTTGGTTAACTTAAATCTGAAGATCTAAATTTACCCTTAGGGTGCATGATGGATAAGAGAATAAAGAAACAAACTAAACATTGTGAGGAAATGGACAAGTCTGAAACACAAGACAGACCAGAGGATAAATGATATATTAGTGGTAAAAAATGAATTGTGAGAGGAAGGGGGTGCAGGAAAGGGGAGGCGGGGAGAGAGACAGGCTTATGAAATTAAAGAAACTATGTCACCTTTGTCTGGATTCTCATAGAAACTGTAAAAGACATTTTTGAGCCAATGAGGGAAACCTAAATCTAGTAGCTATATTAAGAAACTTGTTCTATTGTAACACGCCATTTCAGTTTTATAAAAGGTGAAGGTCTTTATATGTTAAAATAAAATAAAAAAATACTGCTACACCAATTAAGATTAAAAGGAAAAAGAACCAGCTTGCAAATCCAATGTTAGCTAGTACTGAGTCAGTTTTTCAGGACAAGGGTTATAAACAACATTCAAAAGGCAAATCCCACCCACAGACTGTTTTTGAAAATAATATTTTGGCCACAACCACTTTATTTCTTGTGTTACCACAGCTAAGTGGCTGCTACAGAGATCATGTGGCAAGCAAAGTTGGCAAAGTTGAAGATATAAGATGCTGACTATTAAGACTTTTAAGAAAGCTTACTATATCCTACTGAAGAAAATCTGGTAATAAATAAAAGGACTTTAAAATGCCCTAATCTACTCAATAATGGAAGTGCCCAGAGTAAGTGTCCCTCATCTTCTGTAGAAAATTGGTCCAAAGATTCCTTCCATTACAAAAATCCAAGGACGCAAGTCCCTTACATAAAATAGACTAAAACCAGTCTGGCACAATGGCACACACCTGAAATCTCACCAGCTTAGGAGGGTGAGGCAGGAGGATCAAGAGTTCAAAGCCAGCCTCAGCAACTTAGCAAGGCCATAAGCAACTCAGCAAGATCCTGTCTCTAAATAAAATACAAACAAAAGTGCCTCAGGGTTCAATCCCCAGTAGAGGGGGGGAGGGAAAAAGAGTAAAACCTACCCACATCTCCTGAAAAACCTTTACACAATCTCTATTTTACTTGTAATACTTGCTAAAATGTAAATACCACGTAAATTACTTTATTACCATATTACTCAGAGAATCACAAGAAGTCTGCCCTTAGGTGGCAGAAAAAAAATGTTTGCTTTCCAAATATCTTTGGTCATCAGTTGATTGAATGACAGATGTAGAACACAGAGCTGATTACAGTTACAAATCATCTGAAGAAACAGTGAAGCAGGTGCCTCTGGAATAACCCAGGTCATGTCCCCACCCTGAAGCCATGTGTGATTTCAACAATGTGGAAGTACTTTCACCATCCTTACTTACCTCAGATTCCCAGAGGAATTTCTGGACAAAGAGAACCAAGAAGAACCTAATTCTGAGTTTATTTCAGAGTGAGATTCCCTCAGAAATTTATAACTAGAACTTAGAAAAACTAGATAATTTGGCTGGAAGAAGTAGGTTTTACAAATTGGCCATCTTGAGCAACTTACAAAGGAAACAAGCAAGCAAAGCTACACAGAAGAAAAAGCTTCTAACAACAAGGGAGAATCACAAACCTCCTTCCAGTTGATAGTTTCAAATTTCTGATGCTTTAGAAAATGCCTAATGGCAGACCTTATGAAAATAGAGATGTAACTAGTAAGAGAGCGAACTAAAGAATTTTATCCACCAACACCCTCTATAAAAGCTTATGTAGGCTCCTAAAAATACTGTTTAATTTAAATCTGTTCACTACATACTTACTCACTGTTAATATTATATTTCCAAAAACAAAAAAAAGTGACCCTTTAAAGATAAAGGAACTGAGAATATTTACCATGTTGCAATTTCTCGATTGTCATCCTCTGGTGGTGCTTTCAAAATATCAGTGGCAACAGTATGACAAGGATAGTCAGCAAAACAGAAAATCTCTGGATTTATCAGGGAATGCTGAATGAAAGATAACTGAAATAGAAAGAAAGTTCTATGTAATTGTTAATGATATAAAACCTTAAAATATTTTCCTTAAGGTAACCTCAGGGTTATTATGAAGACAACTTCCCATAAAAACCTTAATTATTGGGCTGGGTATTATAGTTCAGAGGTAGAGTACTTGCCCAGCACCTGTGAGTACTGGGTTCAATCCTCAGCACCACATGAAAAATAAATATATTGTGTGCATCTAAAACGAGAACTAAAACTAAAAACAAACAAACAAAAAATCCTTAATTATTTGCCCTTAAAAAACCAGGCAGTAGGGGTTGGGGATATAGCTTAGTTGGTAATGTGCTTGCTTTGCAAGCACAAGGCCCTGGGTTCAATCCCCAGCACCACCAAAATAAAAATAACAAACAAACAAATAAATAAACAAACATACATACAAAAAAACAGGCAATTCAGAAAGACCAAGATACAAATGAGATGGACTTGAAGACCAACATTACTAAACTACTTGGAAAACAGCTTGATTTTAATACCTCGAAGGAGTCTATTAAACTACACTATGCCTTCAATGTTTATGATGATGCCTACTTTTCTAAGCTATGCAAAACAAATACTACTTATCAATCAATGGGCAGATGATACTAAAAGCAATAACTTTTTTTCTTCTTTTATAGTTACCATTCACTCACCTGGCCTTCTGCATGCTTCCAAGGTCTATATATGAAATCAACTGGGAATACTTCCATACCCAAACCCCTTTGAATGCCATAAACCACATTATGAAGTCCTTTACTGTCACGAATTTGAAATCCAGGATGGTCCAGTTCATAAGTTACTTCCTTGAAATTCAAACTCGGGTTCTAATAAAGAAAAAAGCAATTCAAAGTTTAATGTGTATGCAAATTTTCATGCTTAATAAAGGGTCAAGTTAATGACATTTAAGCAAGTTATTCAGCTTGGCTGGGGTGTAGTCCAGTGGTACAGCATGTTCTTAATGTGACAGGCCCTCGTCTTGATTCCTACCATGGCACACAGACACACACACACATACAAGAAAAATATAGGGTTGAGAAGATTTGAAAGATCTCCACAAGCTCTTTAAAAAGTTTAATACAATGCAAAACACAAAGGTTTTCATTAATACAGAGTAATGTTCATGGTGCGTTATCATCTTACAAGTAAATATATAAAGGAAAAAAGCAGCAGCCAGGCACAGCAGTGCACACCGTTAATCCCAGTGACTTTAGAGGCTAAGGCAGGAGGATTCCAAGTTCAAGGTTGGCCTCAATCACTTAGCAAGGCCCTAAACAACTTCAGGAGACACTCAAAAAAATAAAAAAGGGCTGGGCATTGTGGCACACACCTATAATCTCAGCAGCTCAGGAGGCTGTGTCAGAAGGAGCAAGGGTTCAAAGTCACACTCAGCAACTTGGCAAGGCCTAGGCAACTTAGCAAAACCTTGTCTGAAAAAATAAGAAGGGCTGGGGATATGGCTAAGTAGTTAAGTGACCCGAGTTCAATCCCTGGTACAAACAAACAAAACATTAAAAAGGCTGGGTATAATATAATTTCAGAGGTACAGTGCCCCAGGATTCTAAACCCTGAGTACCAGTAATAAATAAATTTCATTAAAATTTTTTAAAAATAAATCTTCCTGCTTTAAGCCTCCCAAGTCATTCAGATCACAGGTGTGTGCCAACATAGTTATCATCATTACTTTTTTAAATTGTAGATGGATACAAGACTTTATTTTTATGTGGTGCTGAGAATTGAACCCAGCACCTCACACATGCTAAGCAAGTGCTCTATCTCTGAGCTATACAACCCCAGACCACATCATTACTTTGTAAAGTATAAAAAGAATTATAGCATACTGCTGCTCACATTCAGCTGGAAATTTTATTTATAAAAACTTACTTTATCTTCATAAATAAGATATATGTCATACTAATAAAACAAAAAAGATGATTACATGTACCTACCAGTTCTTTAAGAACATCAATCAAGACTTCCACATTCCATGTGTGTGCCTGTGCTCCATCACTTTTATCTTTCCCATCACTCCAGATCCCACTGCCAGGTGCAGAGATACTCTGTAGGAGTAAAACTTGAATTCAATAAATCCAACTATTTACTGTATTCAGTTCTGGATGACAATGTAATTTAATCAACAAAATAGAGAACAAGACATTAACCCACTTATATAAAGTAGCTAAACTCAACAAACCTGTAATGGAATACCATCTGTTAATCCTGAATGAGTTCGAGCCATCATTCCTAAAACCCTTGCAACCTGGGCAGCCGTGACCTCCCGAACACCAAACTGCATGATTATATTGCGACATTCTTCAATACTGAAACAGAAATAGAAATTTAAAATGATACCAACCTCAAATACCAAGATATTAAGAAATGCTATAAATAAATGACCCCCTGGGCTGGGATGTAGTTCAGTGGCAGAGCACTTGCCTAGCATGTACCAGGCCCTGGATTCAATCCCCATTACCAAAAAAATTTTTTTAAACTGTGTGTGAGGATTACCAGTTTTATAACATAGGCAGATTAATGAATCCATTTCTTATTACCTTATATATTGAGAAACAATAATCACCTACTTAAATAAGAAAATGGCAAAAGTATAAAAAAAGATCAGTGGAAGACAACAAGAGTAACAATTTTTCTCAAAGAAATTAAAGCATCTTCAAATTTCAGTATAAATCAAGTCACTTCTACTCTGAAGGTGAATCTGACTATTCTGACGTAAAAAGCCTTTCAAGGCTGGAGTCTTGGCTTAGTGGTAGAGGGCTTGCCTAGCAGGTGTGAGGCACTGGGTTCAATCCTCAGCACATTAAAAAATAAATAAAGGAATAAAAGAAAAGAATAAGGAATATATTCTTTTAAAAAAAAAAAAAGCCTTGCACATGTATCCTAACATTTGCATCTTTAAAGGTATTAGAAAAAATTAAAGTGAGTACATATTCCTAGAACTTGCAAATATATTTTTTCAAACATAAGTGGGAATGTGGTTTACATAAGAGCTTTTAAAACATAAGTTATACTTAAAAGCACTGGGTGCAATGGCACATGCCTGTAATCCCAGCAACTCTGGAGGCTAAAGCAGAACTACAAATTTGAAGCCAGCCTCAGCAATGTAGCAAGACCCTGTCTCAAAAATAAAAACGGCCGGGTAGTGGCTCACCATCAAAGCACCCCTGGGTTAAATTTCCAGGACTTGCCAACCCCCCCCCCAAAAAAGCATATTAATGCCTATAATAACTTACTCTCAAAAAAAACATTAATCATTCAGTATATCAAAGATCTAAGTGCTACTAATGGGTTGAACATTTCCCTTGAATCCTTCGACAGGTAAGGGAAACAGAAAAGTTAAAGAGTATAATCAGGCATAGTGACTCAAACTTGTAACCCCAGTCACTTGGGAGGCTGAGGAGGTCTGCCAAGTTAGAGGATAGCCTAGGCAACTTAGCAAGACCCTATCTCAAAATAAGAAAATAAAAGTGCCAGGAATGTAGTTTGGGTATAGAGTGCCCCTGGGATCAATCATCATTACAGGAAAAAATAAATAAAAATACAAAAAAGCAGGAAAATCCAGGTGAGATATCATATACCTATAATCCCAACTACTTGGGAAGGGTTGAAGGATGAGGATCAAGAGTTCCAGACCATTCTGGGCAACTTCACAAGACCCTGCCTCAAAACAAATCAAATCAAAGAGCCAGGGAATCACATCAACGCTCAAACATTAGAGCAGAGGTCCCTGGGTTCAATCCCCAGTACCGTCCTAGGGGTGGAGGGTGTTAAGGAGAATGACAGAAAATGAAGACATGATGAGAAAACTGAGGAATGAGGGCAAGGAGAAAACTCAGGCATTAAGGGTGAAGTAATTTAAGTTCCCTAAACACTGGCCTAACATTCTCTTACTCTCCAAAGCTAAAATATGCTTGTTAGCCGGGTGCGGTAGCGCACACCGGTAATCCAAGCAACTTGGGAGGCTGAGTCAGGAGGATCGTGAGTTCAAAGCCAGCCTCAGCAACTTAGCGAGGCCCTAAGCAACTCAGTGAGACCCTGTCCTAAATAAAATACAAAATAGGGCGGGGGATGTGGCTCAGTGGCCGAGTGTCCCTGAGTTCAATCCCTGGTTCCAAAAAAATAAAAATTAAAATTAAAAAAATAAAGTATGCTTGTTCTGGTATGCTTATTCTGGTAACTAGGCTGAGAACCTTGGCTTTGGGAGCCAGGAATGGTGGCACATCCCAGCAACTACACAGGCTGAGACAAGAGGACTGGAAGTTTGAGGACAGCCTCAGCAACTTAGCGAGACACTGTCTCAAAAGAAAAAAGACTAGGGATGTAGCTCAGGTGACAAAGCACCTCTGGATTAAGTCCCCAGTAACCCCCCATGATTAAAATTAAAACACCTTCAAATTCCTAAATTTGGGAAACTGCTAAGGATAGGGAGATAGAAACCTAGCCCCCAGAATGTTTATAGTTAGTTCCAATAATAAGTTAAAGATCAAAGTTTATAAGCAAGGAGCTAGGTATGGTAGCACACACCTATGACCCCAGCTATCTGAGAGGTTGAGGCAGGAGGATCATAAGTTCAAGGTTAGTCTAGACAACACAGGAAGATCCTGTCTCAAAATAAAATTTAAAATCTGGCTGTGGATGTAGTTCAGTGCAAATACACTTGCCTAGCATGTACAGGACTGAGTTCAATCTACGGTATGAAGGAGGAGAGAAAAAGGACTGGAAATATAACTCGGTGACAAAGTGCTTGACTAGCAGACACTAAGTCCTGGGTTCAATCCCCAGTACTGCCAAAAAATCTATCACCAATAAAAATAAATAAATAAAAAGAAAAAAGAAAAAAATCTATGTGTGTGTGTGCATATATGCACACACACAACCATATACACCATAAGCAATATATATATAAAATATGCTAAAATTCTGAGAGATAACATTAGAGAATCTAAGGTGAATGGACAAAGAAAATGTGGTATATACACGAAATGGAATATTACTCAGTCATAAAGAAAAATGAGATTATGGTATTTGTCAGTAAACAGATGGAACTGCAGAGTATCACATCAAGTGAAATAAGCCAATCCCAAAAAACCAAAGGCCAAATGTTCTCTCTGATAATGGGGATGCTAACTCACAATAAGGAGGGGGTGGAAGAATAGAAGTACTTTGGATTACACAAAGGGGAATGAAGAGAAGGGAAGAAGAATGGGAATAGGAAAGAATGAATCAGACATTACTTTCTTATGTTCATATATGAATACATGACCAATATAATTTCACATCATGTACAACCAGAAGAACAGGAAGTTGTATTCCATGCATGTGTAATATGTCCAAATACATTCTGTCATATATAACTAAAAAAAAAAAAAAAAAAAAAAAACCAACAACAACAACAACAACAACAAAGGATGTAGCTTGGTTGGAAGATATGTGAGGCCCAGGGTTCAATCCCCGGTACCACAAATTAAGTCAGTCAATCAAAATATACTTTTTTTTAAAAAAAGAATTTAAGAATTTGTTTTAGAGTAACATCATTAAAAAAAATAAATAAATCATGCTTGGTATAAGAATAATCAAAAGTCTGACTTGTATTGCTACCAACCTTGCACAAAAGCCATAGCCTACTTCTTGCATGAAATCAGCCAAAGAGCTCTCCATCATGGTTTTAGCAACCCCTCCGGAATCAGGCAGGATCCTGTCCATTAGAATGTCCCGTTTTTCAGGGTATAGAAGTGGTGCAAGCACCACAGGACAGCGTTCTTGAGGAAAATCTGAGGGAGGAAAAAGCATACAATTGCTATACTGACCATTTACCATCATTTCTCTTTTACTCTCAAAGCCCTTCTAAACCCAAATGTTCCACAAGTTCATATTCAAAACAAAATCTAATTTTTCCAACCTATGAGCCCAAATTATGACTTCACACCAATCCCAGAATTGAAATTGTTTTATATTACAAATATTGCCTATGTGTAGGCTTTTAGTTTTCTTGTTATGTTTCCATCTTGTACTGACCACTTCACCACCTGTATATTAAATTTTCACAAGAGGATGATCAATCTCCACATGAGGCAGGCCTTGGAAACAATTGGTGTATCAGTTTGTCTAACTTCGTCAACAGACAGACAACTTCCCCTCACTGAGAAAGTTAATGAAGTTTAAATTACACTATGTAAACCATACAAGTAAACAAAAATAATAGAGATTATGTCAGTCCTCCATCACAGCTTTGTTTTTAGTTTTCTCTCCAAAGAAAGATTAACAGAATGAGGATTAAATGTGGGAATGACAATGCCAAATAATAATAAAGGTATTTCATAAGTGACCACCACCAGGCACAGTGGCACACGCCTATAATCCCAGCAACTTGGGAGACTGAGGCAGAAACAACACATGTTTGAGGTCAGCCTCAGCAAATTAGTGAAATCCTAAGCAACTTAATAAGACCCTGTCTCAAAAAATAAAAAAAGGCTGGGGATTCAGCTCAGTGGTAAAACACCTCAGATTTAATCCTCTCCAAAAATGAAGACCAACTTTTTAAACTAAAAACAACCTGTCTTGAAAATATTGTCTCCCGAAGTGGGAATAAAAGACTACAGGGAAATATGTCAAGTTTCATCTGTGACTGTACTTCTATAATAAGATTATTGGTGATAATTATCATCCATATTTTAATTTAGAAAATAACCTCTTACTCTTTGAAAGACAACAAACATGCAACAAAAACCACTGTCTTCACTCATATTCCAATGTGATTTTTTTCACATATTCATGACTGTCCAAGGAAATCATCTGCTATAGTTTACGAAGACTCCCTTACCTCTGCGCAGTGTCTTGAGAAAAGCGTCTATCTGTTCCTGTCCAACTCCAAAGGCTCCCTTCTGCCCAAAGAGGAGATGGGAGAGGAGGAGGTGTAGGACTTCTATTGCTATATCTTGGAAGCCACCTTCTTGATTTCCACTGACGTCTGCGTCAATGTAGGAACGCAGAAGATCTGGAAGCTTCTGTTTGATAAACTGGGCAGCTGAAAGTTAGATAAACCAAATACCACAGGTTATTTCTGCACCACAATGGGGAAAAAAAAAATCACACAGTCACATAAAATCAAAATATACTTCTCATTCACCGATGTCTTATTTTGAGACAAGGTCTTGCTGAGTTGCGGAGCCTGGCCTAGTTTACTGTAATATCCTTTTCATTTCAACCAATTCACTGTTTAACTCTCTAAACTTTCAAAGCAATATTTAAGAGGTAGTTAATATGTATAAAGGAATCAATGGCCAGGGGACAGGGAAGTTTTACAAGATGAACTTTTCTGACATCTCTTACATAGTAGTAACACTATAGAACTGTAATCTTAAAAGAACTGAGAGTAATTTTACATCTTTTGGGCTGGGGTCGTCGTAGCTCAGTGGTAGTCTGCTTGCCTAGTATGTGTGAGGCACTGGGGTCAATTATTATCACCTCATGCCGGGCGTGGTGGCGCACACCTGTAATCCAAGCGACTTGGGAGGCTGAGTCAGGAGGATCGCGAGTTCAAAGCCAGCCTCAGCAACTTAGCGAGGCCCTAAGCAACTCAGTGAGACCCTGTCTCTAAATAAAATACAAAATAGGGCTGGGGATGTGGCTCAGTGTCCCTGAGTTCAATTCCTGGTTCAAAAAAAAAAAATTATTATCACCCGATATAAATGAATAAATAAAGGTCCACCAACAACTGAAACAAATGTTCTTTTTTTTTTTTTTTTTTGAACCAGGGATTGAACTCTGGGGCACTAGGCCACTGAGCCACATCCCCAGCCCTATTTTGTATTTTATCTAGAAACAGATCTCACTGAGTTGCTTAGCGCCTTGCCAGTGCTGAGGCTGGCTTTGAACCCACGTTCCTCCTGCCTCAGCCTCCCGAGTCGCTGGGATTTCAGGCATGCGCCACCACGCCCAGGGGGAAAAAAAAAAAAAATTCTTAAAAAAAAAAAAAAATCTTTTTCTACAGACAGACACAAAAATGAATCTGAGATCATCTGGTTCATAGGGTAAAAGCAACTTACCAAAACCTCTGAGATCTGAGCTGGAAGAATTCAAGAGGGCAAGGCCAAAAATTACCTGAAACAAGAAGGAAGTTGTGTTAACCAAGGAGTCAAATGGCTATTTTTAATTCTAATTCTGCCTATTTTTCTTAAATCATTTACCTCTTGTACTTTGCTTAACTTGAGAACTTTACTCAGCTGGGCAAATAAGTGGGGTGCAGGCTTTAAACTCTGAAACAAAACAAATTTTGTTTTTTGTTTTTTTTTTTAAAAAAAGCTTAATTTTCAAACAGATCCTATATGGTAATATATCCAAACAACATAACCTGTGGTGCTGCCAACAACAATATGCCACACTCTTGAACTAGGGAATGACAAGCTTATACCTTCAAATGACCTGGTTTTAGTAAGACCCTATTTATTTTTAAGTGAAATGACTTGAATTTATTACAAAGGTACAAAAGACTCCAAAGAACTTAAAACTTTTAAATTAAGAAATTAAAAAAAAAAAAAATCAAAGCTTAGAGCCTTTCTAGGAAAGCCTAGTAAGAGATGTAATTCTTAAAACTACTAAAGATATAGATAACACCAACCTTCTGATAGTGCAATGGATTATCAATGGCATAGGACAATGTTGAGATAAAATTTGGCTTTGTAATCAGCGACGCACACTCCTGAATCAGAAACTGAGTCTTTAAAAATAAAAAATGAGTTTTCATTAGAAACATCATCTAACACAAACAGAAGTGTTATCAAAATAGAGGCATTATTATCACAACCAGCTCTTTAAAACTCATATTAAAGTCTATTAGCAAAAAGTGTTAAACCAAACGTTACACAAAACAGAATCCATCAAAGAGATCGGTAAAACAAACATTATGATGAAACTTTTACAAGATTTACAATCAAGTCAAACAGACTCAATCCAAGACATGAGATATCCTTTCTTTGGTACTTGCCTGTCAAGCAGGACATTCCTATTCCTGCTTCAGGCAGCCCTGGCCCTAGCTCCCTAATCTAAATTAGGCAGATATCATGATCTGCATCCAGGTAGATGGGTCAGGGAGAAAAGGGGGAAAATCCCCCAACATCTTTAAGTCACCTGGCTGAGATTAATTTCTGGATGCTATGTTGTAGGTGTTGTTAGCTACGCACTTGACACTCAAAACTGCAATTCATTTAACAATCAGAGCTAAGAGGAAATAAACTCTGTAACCCCAAATACCTGATGGAAATCTTTGCCACTGCTTTTACCATCGCCACTGAAATCCACATGTGAAAATAGGCAGCGTAATAAATGCCTGTCTGCCTCAGGACCGTGCCGATTCACAATCTAAAAGAACAAAAACAGTTTAAAAGATAATTAAAAAGGGGGGTGGGGCTGGAGGTATAGCTCAGCAGAGAATCTCCCTAGCATTTGTAACACCCACAGTTCAATTTACATTACTGCAAGTAAATAAATAAAAGCATTCTTTAAAAAAAAAAAAAAAGCCTGGTGAACTGGCACATGTATATATAATCCCAGTAACTTCAAAAGCAAGGCAGAAAGATTGCAAATTTGAGGACGGCCACAGCAACTTATTGAGACCCTCTCTCAAAATAAAAAAGGGCTGGGGATATAGCTCAGTGGTAAAGTACCCCTGGGTTTAATTCCTAGTAACAAAACAAAAATAAATAAATAAATAAATAAACAAAAAAAGGAAGGAAAGAAGAAAAAAGAAAAATCAACCTCTTAGGGCAAAATCCCAAATTACATTATTTGTTCATTCTAGAATAAGATTAAGAAGAAAGCAACTGCATTTAATGATCCTATTTTATTTTCTATTTTCTATTATTATATTGTTTTATTTTCTATTGTCAATGGCAGAAAGCCAGGAAAACAACTAGTGATTATCCCAAATAAAACAAAGTGTTCTCAAGAAAGTTTTAATGTTGGCAGATGCAGTTAATGCATGTCTATAAACACTACAACTTGGGAAGCTGAAGCAGAAGGATCACAAGTATTAGGTCAGCCTAAGCTACTCAGCAAAACCTTGTCTCAAACTAAGAAATTAAAAAGGTTTGGAGATTAACTCATTGGTAAATCACCCCTGGGTTCAATCCCCACTACCAAAGAAGGCAGGGGAGTTTTTGTTTTTTCTGGGTACAAAAACAAAAAAATCCTTGGTGAATCCAAGGGTGCTTAACCATTGAGCCACATCCCCAGTTCTTTTTTTTTTTTTTTTTTTTTTTTGCCTATTTTGAGCAGAGTATCCCTAGATTTCCTGCAGGCTTTCTAAGTTACTAAGGCTGGCTTCAAACCTGCCATCCTCATGCCTTGGCCTCCAGAGCAGCTGGGGGGAGGGGAGTTTTTAAGATGATAATTTGGCTGGGCATGGTGGCGCACGCCTGTAATCCAAGCGACTTGGGAGGCTGAGTCAGGAGGATCGCGAGTTCAAAGCCAGCCAA
>JAJEJO010000185.1:452322-495067 GCA_020662805.1 Glaucomys volans
AAAAAAAAAAAAAAAAAAAAAAAAAGATGATAATTTGATGTAACTCTAATTTCCTCTATTAACCCAATCTTCACTAAATATTTTTTTGGGGGGGCAGGGGTCAGCACTAGGTATTAAACTCAGGGACACTCTACCCCTAAACTACCATCCTCAGCCTTTTAATTTTAAAATTAAAAAAAAAAAAAATTTAGTTGTAGATAACATAATACCTTTATTTTATTTATTTTTATGTGGTGCTAAGATCAAACCCAGTACATCACATGTGCTAGGCAAGTGCTCTACCAATGAGCTACAATCCCAGCCCTATTTTTTAATTTTGAGACCAGGTCTTGCTAAGTTTCCCAGGCTAACCTGGATTTTGTGATCCTTACTGCTTCAGCCTCTTAGCTGGGATTAGAGATGTGCTATACCACAAGTGGCAATAACTTTGACTCTACAAATTTAGATGCTGCACTTGAGCTACGTTAGTTTCTTGATGTTCCTCAAACCCACCAATGTTTGTAGTCCCTATCTCCTCTAACTGGAAAGCTCCATATTTCTACACATTGTTCTCCCACTTCCTTCAGGCTTCTGCTCTAAAGTCACCTCCTCAGTGAGCCTTCCATAACTACCTCCTTGTAATAGCAACATGATCTGCCCCACCATAACCCCTTAGGTCTGCTTTATTTTTCTTCACAGCACTTACCACTGTGCGAAAAATTTTTCAGTCATTCAAAGTTACATGAAAACAAGGAACTGAAATGGTTGTGCTCATGACTGCACATCTAGTCTAGAAAAAAGAGCTCAGCAACCTGGTAAGTGATCATGTTCATTCAATACCACATTTAAAAAGTTATAAATAGCTGGGCACGGTGGCACACCTATAATCCCAGCAACTTGGGAGACCAAGGCAGGAGGATCACAGGTTTAATGCCAGTCTCAGCAACTAAGTGAGGTTATAAGCAACCTAGTGAGATCCCATCTCAAAATTAAAATTAAAAGGGCTGGGAATGTGGCTCAGTGGTTAAGCACCCTTTCATTCAATCCCTGGTACAAAACAAATTATTAATAACACATTTACCTACTTTGGGCTGGATATCATATTTAGCTTCCTTAGTTTAATCTTCAGCTCTGCCAAATGTTACAAAGATGGATAAAGAGAAATACACAAAGGTTTTTATTACCCTAAAATCCAATATTCTGAGGAGTATGGCTTTATAGTACAACTCCCAAGCTTATGATCCTCCTGTAGCATAGTAATTATGCAAAAGTTCATTTTTTAACTCATTTCAGTTTCCACTTTCCCCATCCAGAAAATGAGAGTTAAGAAAGGCTGGTTGAGGCAGGAAAGAATCAAGTTCAAGAACAGCCTCAGCAACTCAGCTAGACCCTGTATCAAATATTTAAAAATAAATAGAGACTTTTCTCCAAGCATCTGAAGGTGAAAATATTAGATAAGAATCTCTGCAAGTCAGGCACAGCTACACATACTTGTAATCCCAGCTACTCAGGAGGCTAAGGCTGGGAGATATCTAAGCTTGAGGCCAGCTTCAGTAACTTGGTGAGGTCCTGTCTCAAAATTTAAAAAGGGGATCAGGATATAGTTCAGTGCCTCCTGGTTTCAAACCCCAGTATCACAAAAAAAAGGCCTCATGATTATGAGGCCAACTAACCAGACCAAAACACCAAGATGAAGGCTGGGTATGTGGCTCAATGAAAGAACACTTACCTAGCACAAGATCTCAAAGATCCCAAGAGTGCTCAAGATTCTATATTAAAATATGTACCGCCGGGCGTGGTGGCTCACGCCTGTAATCCAAGCGACTTGGGAGGCTGAGTCAGGAGGATCGCGAGTTCAAAGCCAGCCTCAGCAGCTTAGCGAGGCCCTAAGAACTCAGTGAGACCCTGTCTCTAAATAAAATACAAAATAGGGCTGGGGATGTGGCTCAGTGGCCGAGTGTCCCTGAGTTCAATCCCCAGTTCCAAAAAAAAAAAAAAAAAATTAAAATATGTACCAAGGGGCTGGGGTTGTGGCTCAGTGGCACAGCCTTTGCCTAGCCCAATGTGAAACACTGGATTTGATTCTTAGCACCACATAAAACTAAATGAAATAAAAGTATTATGTTCATTACAACTAAAAATTTTTTTTAAGAAAATATGTACCAAATTCCTCCACTTAAAATGAAAACTTTAACCTACTAAATTACAATGATTAGTAATTGGAATACCTAAGTGAATAACTAAATAGGCATACAAATAAAGGAGCAACTCCATATTTAATTTTCTTTTTGTTTTTTGGTACTAAGGACTGAACCCAGAGTCACTTTACCACTGAGCTACATCCCCAGCCCTTTTAATTTTTATTTTGAGACAGGGTCTGGCTAAAATTTCTGAAGTTCTCACAAAATTGCTAAGGCTAGCCTTGAGCTTGTGATTCCCCTGTTTCACTCTCCCAAGTTATCAGGATTGCAGGTATACGCCACCATACCCAGCTCCCATATTTAACTTTTTAAACACATTCTACCTCTAAAAGCATTCATACCAGACTTAATGTATTACCTGCAAGAATTGTTTGGGTTACTTTGTTTTAAAAAATAGTTCATCTGCAGTGCTCAGTGACACACACTGTAATCCCAGTGACTACAGAGGCTGAAACAGGAGGATCCCAAGTTCAAAGCCTTAGCAACTTGGTGAGACACCTATCTCAAAATTTTAAAAAGGGGGGATGGAGATGTAGCTCAGTGGTAAAGCTAGGGTTTAATTCCTAGTATCAATACAAAAACAAAAACAAAAATACAAAAACAAAATGCATGTGAATGTGTAGGATAAGGATGTAGTTCAGTAGTTTGCTTTTTCACCTACCATGTTAAGTCCTGGGTTCAATGCGGGGCAGGGGCAGGGGCGGGGGGTGGGGGTGCGGACACCAGCTAGTTCATGTATTTAGTGAATGTATGTAACTAAAAAATTCAATGAACATTCTTCCTTCCCACTTGTTGCTGGGAGAAATAACAAAGGGAACAACATCCCAGACAAGCAAGGACATCCGATCCCACTAAGCTACAATAAAGCAGGGCAATAAAAGGTACCTGTCTCTTTGGTGCAGTAATAGTTCATCCATCTCACTAACTAGGACAAAACATCCAAGGATTTGCCTTTTCTACTTGTTACCAAAGGAAATTAAGAAAGTGCCAAGAACTAGAACTTTATTCCCACCTCAGTTCCAAATTCCTAAATGTTCTAAAAGTATCAGAAGAGACTGTCTGCAAAGATACTACTGAAGACACAAATTTTACTTATCTAAAAAATATTTACATATACTGAAACCTCAGCCATCAAGTGAAACCAATATTTTTATATTTTAAAATTAAAATTAATGTCTATTCCTTATTTTATTCCAGTTTTAAACGCTGAATATCAGACATAGGAGACAAACTTAAATAAAGCCCCACATCCTCAAAAACTTGGGAGCAAGAAAGATGAACAAATCAATTTATAATTAGCACTAAGGCAATCAGATCAGAGACAATTACTGGAGTACACTTAGACATGTACCACCATATGCTCTTATCTAAAATAGTTCCAGTTGCCCCAACAGACATATCTGCAAGATATGCCTCAGATGCAGAATTGTGTGTTTTGTGTTTTACTGGGAATTAAACACAGGGGCATTTAACCACTGAGTCACATCCCCAGCCCTTTTTACCTTTTAGAGACAGGGTCTCACCAGGTTGCCCAGGTTGACCTCAAACTTGCAATCCTCCTGTCACAACCTCCCAAGTCTCTGGGATTACAGGGGTATACCAACATGCCTGGTTCACCTGCAGAATTCTATTCCCTAAGAGCACACTTTTTCTAGGACAGGCACCATCCAAAGACAGGTAAGTAAAGGTCTAGCCATTTGGGCACACTGTGGGACATCTCTGATGTATGATCCAGCATCAGGTGTTTGTCCCAGGTTTTATTAGTGTGCCATTATAGTTCTGTCAAGATTGTGTCCTGTCTGCTCCCCTGCTCCCACAGGTACTGAACCTTTATAAATGCCCTACATTCCAAAGTATATCTG
Organism: Glaucomys volans; assembly: GCA_020662805.1. Lineage (NCBI taxonomy): Eukaryota > Metazoa > Chordata > Mammalia > Rodentia > Sciuridae > Glaucomys > Glaucomys volans. The sequence continues at coordinate 456,365 of JAJEJO010000185.1, forward strand.
CTTTCAGAGATAAAGAACCACATCACAAGCCCAGGTTAAGAACTGTGGCTTTTGCCCAGCACAGTGGCTCAGGAGGCTGAGGCAGTAGGATCCAAGTTTGAGGCCAGACCTCAGCAACGAAGGAAGCTGAAGCAGCAGGACTGCAAGTTCAAAGTCACTCTCAGCCACTCAACACGGCCTTAAGCAACTTGGTGAGATCCTGTCTCAATAAAAAATAAAATGGGGCTGGGCGTGGTAGTGCACATCTGTAATCCCAGTGGCTCAGGAGGCTGAGGCAGGAGGATTGACAATTCAAAGCCAGCCTCAGCAACTTAGCAAGACCCTGGCCCTAAATAAAATACAAAATGGGCTGGGGATGTGGTTCAGGGGTTAAATGCCCCTGGGTTCAATCCTGGGTATCAAAAAAACTAAAAATATAAATAATTTTAAAAAACAGGCTGGGGATGTAACTCAGTGGAAAAAGCACTTGTGGGTTCAATCACTGGTACCCAAGTGTGTGTGTGTGTGTGTGTGTGTGTGTGCGCGTGCGCGCGCGCGCGCGGCAGGGGGGGAATGGACTGTAGCTTTCAAGTTGTACAGAGACATCATCAGTTACATATCTTGGAAAGGTCATTCTGACAACACACGGAAAAATTTTTTTTTTTTTTTTTGCAGTGCTGGGGATTGAACCCAGGGCCTTGTGCTTACAAGGTAAGCACTCTACAAACTGAGCTATATCCCCAGCCCTAAAATTTTTCTTTTTTTCTTTTTTTTTTTTGGATGGTGCCGGGATTGAACCCAGGGCCTTGTGCTTCTGAGGCAGGCACTCTACCAACTGAGCTATATCCCCAGCCCCGAAGATGTTTTACATAAGGTTAAAGGATAGACAACTTGGGACAAAAACAACTTGTGATCCACAGACTCATCTTCTTCTGCTTTCTTGTCATCTATGAACAAATATAAAGGGATTCATCAAAGGAATATTGTGGAGAAAAATCTAACATCTGCCATTTTCTGAGTACCAATGGATATAATAAAATCTTTGAACCTCAATATAAAATGATACAGGGCTGGATGTGCAGCTCAGTGGTGCATCATAGCTCAGTGGTGGATTCATAAACTCAGCATGCATGAGGCCCTGGGTTAATCCCTGTTACATAGCAAAGCAAAGGCGGGTGCGGTGGTGCATGCCTGTAATCCTACTGGCTCTGGAGGCTGAGGCATAAGGATTAAATTCAAGGCCAGCCTCAGCAATTTATTGAGGCCCTAAGCAACTCAGCAAGATCCTGCCTCGAAACAAAAACAAGACAATACTACCTACACTAAATTACATTAAAAATAATGCCTGGAACACTGTTTGAACAGTTAGAAAAACAGTAACACTGACTTTACACATAGAATGACGGAAAGGACAGAATGCTTAGTATTTTTCACTTATCCATGTTGTGCCACTAAAAGTCTCAAGATGTGATAGTGAAAACCTTATTGATGGATGCTGGGGTTGTTTCCTAATTTGAGACTATTATGATACATGTCTTGTTTTGTTTTGTTTTTTGGTACTGGGGATTGAACTCAGGTGCACTCCACCGAGCCACATCCCCAACCCTATTTTGTATTTTATTTAGAGACAGGGTTTCACTGAGTTACTTAGGGCCTTGCTAAGTTGCTGAGGCTGGCTTTGAACCCTCGATCCTCCTGCCTCAGCCTCCCAAGTGCTGGGATTACAGGCGTACGCCATCTTGCCCAGCTGATACGTGTCTTTTGATCAACAAGCTCATGCATGTCTACATGTGGGAAATGGAACTCCTCGGTTATAAGTGGTATGTTAAATAACTAAGAGGAAAGCTATAAGATGTTGGTTTTTTTTTTAATCTGCATGGCTTTAACAGATATATGTTTGTTTTATGAAAATTCATCTGTATGCATGATTTGTGAACTGCTCTACGTACACATTAACTTCAATAAAAAGTTGAATAAGCCAAGCATGGTTGTGTATAACTGTAATCCTAGAAACTCAGGAGGATAGCATATTCAAGGCCTGTCTCACCAATTTAGCAAGACTCCATCTCAAATAAAAGGGGCTGGGATGAAACTCTGGTAGAGTACCCCTGGATTCAATTCCCACTAATGGAAGAGGAAAAAAAGAAAAAAAAGAAGAAGAAGAAGAAAAGGTGACTAGCTATGGTAGTGCACACCTGCAATCCCAGCACTTGAGAGAGTATAATCCCATCCTATTGTTAGACTGAGGCAGGAGGATCATTTTAGCCCAGGAATTCAGGGCCAACCTGAAGAAAATAGCAGGACACTGTCTCACTCACACACACACATTGTATTACATACATAAAATATTTGAAAAATAAATGTATAAGACAAAGCAAATGCTTAAATAACAGTTTCATTTAATTGTTAGGTCAAAACTAACCAACAAAGCTTTCAGAATTTATCCTAAGGAATTAATTCAAATAAAGGAAATAATGGGGTAAATCTTTAGTGGATAGGTAGTTCTAGGTTTGATGCCTGGAAGATGAGAATTTATTACAGGAATTGTTTTAAAGACTAGATGTAAAGGAGGGCTGGGGATATAGCTCTATGGTAGAGGGCAAGCTTAAGACTCATGAGGCCCTGGATTTAATCCCCAATACAAGGGGGGATAAAGCTAACAGCTTAGAGAACTGGGAAAAAGAGACTAATCAAGCTGATGTATTCTCTATTTTAAAAAAAAAATTTAAACATAACCAGAATTGCTATGCACAAACACTATTTTTTAAGAAATAGTATCCTTGCCAGACACAGTGGCATACACCTATAAACCCAGAAACTCAGGAAGCTGAGGCAGGAGTACTGCAAACTCAAGGCTAGCCTTAGTGACTTGGAGAAGCCCTAAGCAACTTAGAGAGACCCTGTCTCAAAATAGTAAAAAACACGAATGTAGCTCAGTGATGAAATGCCCCTAGGATCAATTCCCAGTAACGAAAAAAATGAAACTGAAAAAAAAAAAAAGAAAAAAGAAAAAAAGCATATCCCCATACAAACCTCAATTTTTAAACTTCTATAAGTTACCTATGCAACTACATGTTACACTGTCAACCAAAGGGAACTAGTATTGTTTTAGGTACTCTAGTTAACTTCATTTAATCCTAACAAGGATGTGAGTGAAATTTACTGTTTTAATCCTTATTTTGCAGAGGAGAATTCAGAGTGAATAAAAGTATTACATAATAATTAAACAACATAAAATTCTAAGTATTATAATCCATTCCATTTCAATATGCAGAAGGGGTGGCTAAGAGTATAGCACACTTTTACAATGATAAAAGTATGTGCAAGGCCCTGAGTTCAATCCACAATATTTCAAACAATAAATTAACATCCAGGCACAGTGGCACATGCCTGGAATCCCAGTGGCTCTGGAGGCTGAGGCAGAATTGCAAGTTCCAGGCTAGCCTCAGCGCCTTTGCAAGGCCATATGACACTCAGTGAGACCTTGTCTCTAAATAAAATATAAAAAGGGTTGAGATGTGGTTTAGTGGTTAAGCATCCCTAAGTTCAATCCATGGTACCATAAGTAAATACATAAGTAAAGGATTGGGGATGTGCCCTCAGTGGATAGGGTTCAATCCCCAGAACCATAAAATAAATAAATTCGGGCTATATACTAAAACTAAGCATACTATTGAACTGTCTTAAAGACTGAATGAAATCCTCTATAAATCAAACCTACACAAAGAGTAATTCTACCTGTAGGGCATGATGGAGCACCCCTTTAATTCCAGCTACTCAGGAGGCTGAAGCAGAATAGCAAGATCAAAGCCAACCTCAGCAATGTAGTGAGACCCTGTCTCAAAATAAAAAATAAACAAAGGGCTAGGAACTTAGCTCTGTAGTAAAGCACCCTGGGTTCTTTATTACAATCTGCAGTACCAAAAAAACAAACAAAGAAACAAAAAACGGTGGGGGATGCAGCTCAGTGCAGAGAACCCCTAGCTTTAATCTTCTGTATCATGACAAAAAGAAATAGTAAATTTAAAAAAGGACTGAGACCTAAAGAACCTGAATAGATATTTTGCAAAAATACATAAAAAATTAATACATGAAAACGTGGTTATCATTAGTTGTAAATCAAAACCACTTTACACCCACAAGGATGGCTCAAAGCAAAAGGACAGATATAATGACTATTATTGAGTCTGAGGAGAAACTGGAACCCTCATGCACTGCTCCTGAAAATGAAAAATAATGCAGTATTTTGAAAAACTATGGTAGTTCTTCAAAACATAGGTTGGTGGTGTAACTCAGTGGTAAAGAAACTGTGTAATAGGCATCAGGCCTTGGACTCTACCCCCAGCACCACATGCACATTTAAGTGTGCATGCACATGCACGCACACACAAATAGAGATCCTGTGTGACCCAGCAATTCTATTACATACATACGAGAACTGAAAGCAAGTGCCCACACAAAACACTGCAAATAAATTTTGAAAATAGCACTATTTATAATAACCAAAAAGCAAAAACAGCTGGGCGCGGTGGCACACGCACGCCTGTAATCCCAGCACTTGGGAGGCTGAGGCAGGAGGATCGAGAGTTCAAAGCCAGCCTCAGCAACCTAACGAGGCCCTAAGCAACTCAGTGAGACCCCGTCTCTAAATAAAATACAAAATAGGGCTGGGGATATGGCTCAGTGGTGGAGTGCCCCTGGGTTTAATCCCCAGTAAAAAAAAAAAAAAAAAAAGCAGAAACAATCTTGAGTATCCATCACTTGCTATACAGATAAACAAATGTAGACTATAACAAATTATTCACTCACAGAATGGAATGAAGTACTGACACATGCTACAATGAAATGAACCTTCAAAACATTGTTAAATGAGCCAGACATGGAAGTGCACACTTATAATCCCAATGACTGGGGTGGCTGAAGAAGATTGCAAGCTGGAGAACAACCTTAGCCATTTGGTAAGACCCTGTCTCAAAATAAAAAATAACAGGAGCCGGGCGTGGTGGCGCACGCCTGTAATCCAAGCGACTCGGGAGGCTGAGTCAGGAGGATCGCAAGTTTGAAGCCAGCCTCAGCAACTTAGCTAGGCCCTAAGCAACTCAGTGAGACCCTGTCTCTAAATAAAATACAAAATAGGGCTGGGGATGTGGCTCAGTGGCCAAGTGTCCCTGAGTTCAATTCCTGGTTCAAAAAAAAATAAAAGGGCAGGGAGGTAGCTCTGCAGTATGGTATACCATTGGGGGGGGGGGGGGAGTTTGTGAAAGAAGGTAGACAGGAAAGGCCACATGCAGTATAATTCCTTTTGCGGGTATTGGAACTGAACCCAGGGGCACTTTTCCACTCAGTTACATCCCCAACTCTTCTGATTTTTTTTTTTTATATTGAGACAGGATCTGGTTAATTTGCTAAGGCCTTGCTAAAATGCTAAGGCTGGCCTTGAACTTAATAATCCCCCTACTTTGGCCTCCCAAGTTGCTAAGATTATAGGCATGTGTCTCCGCACCTGGCATATAATTCCTTTCATATATCATATTCAGATTGGCAAATCCACAGAAGCAGAAAGCAGATTAGTGGTCAGGAACAACAGAAGAGGAGGAAATGGAAAATGCCTGTTAATAAATCAAAGGTTTTATTTTTTGGGGTGACAAAAATGTTTTAGCATTACACAGTGGTAGTGATTTGCACAACTTTGAATCTACTAAAAATACACTGTTAAAGCCGGGTGTGGTGGCGCACGCCTGTAATCCAAGCAACTTGGGAGGTTGAGTCAGGAGGATCGCGAGTTCAAAGCCAGCCTCAGCAACTTAGCTAGGCCCTAAGCAACTCAGTGAGACCCTGTCTCTAAATAAAATACAAAATAGGGCTGGGGATGTGGCTCAGTGGCTGAGTGTCCCTGAGTTCAATCCCTGGTTCCAAAAAAAAACACCACTGTTAAAAAGGTACGTTTTATACAGACATGGTGACACACACCTATATAAACCTGGGAACCAGAGAAGCTGAGGCAGGAGGATGGCAAGTTCGAGGCCAGTCTGGACAACTCAGGGAGACCCTATCTCAAAATAAAAAATTAAAAGGACTAGGGATGTACCTCAGTAGTAGAGCAGTTCTGGGTTCAATCACCAGAAATACAAAAAATAAATTAGTAAAATTAAAAGGCAAGTTCATGGTGGCACATGCCTGTAATTGCAGCAACTTGGGGGGGTCAGGCAGGAGGATAACAAGTTCAAGGCCAGTTTGAGCAACTTAGCAAGGCCCTAAGCAGTTTAATGAAAGCCTGTCTCAAAATAAAAAAAAAAAAAGTGCTGGGAATATGGCTTAGTCATTAAATGCACCTGGGTTCAATCCCCAGTTCCAAAAAAATAAAATAAAAGCCCCCAAAAAGGTAAAAGATGAGCTTTATGGTTCATGAATAATCTCAACTTTTCTTTAAGAAAAAACTAGTACGGATATTTTTAATATAAAAAAATAAATTGTGCCAGGCACTGTGATGCACACCTGTAATCCCAGTGGTTAGGGAGGCTGAGGCAGGAAGACAGTGATTTCAAAGGCAGCCTCAGCAAAAGCGAGGTGCCAAGCAATTCAGTGAGACCCTGTCTCTAAATAAAATACAAAACAGGGCTAGGATGTGGCTCAGTGGTCAAGTGCCACTGAGTTCAATCCCTGGTACCCCCCAAAAATAAATACACTGTGAAAATCCTAAAAGATTGGAATAAGATCTTTTACATGTTACAGTGAAAAGAAATCAAGAAGTAAAAGTTAACTTTCATGCAACATACCCATATAAATTTACAGCTTTATTCCTACTGCATACTCATTCCTTTAATGGTATTTCTTTTCTAACTAGATTACTTACATGTTGTATTTCCTGCTGGCTGGCTCGGTAATTTTTCTTGGTTAAATTGTCCACCAGGTAGCTGATTTGAGACAAGGCCAGCGAGAGCGAGTCAAGATTCATTGCTGGTTGGGGCGGAAGCAGGCGGCCGAGCCCGGCGCAAAATCACCATTATTCCCCTTTAGTCACCTCAGAGGCAGGTTAATGCTTTCTTTTGTAATTAGGCTATATCTGGTGTCTGTATAATATCTTCAGTTCTTCTTTACCAGGGGTCTTACTCTGTTCTGAAACATGGCACCTGTAATTAAAAAAATCCAGAATTCTAAATTAGAAGGGGGGGAGAATAAATTTTATCTGTCTCAGCAATTAAAATGCTACAGGGAGGGGCTGGGGCTACAGCTCAGCGGCAGAGTGCCTGCCTACCATGCTTGAGGCACTGGGTTCAATTCTCAGCACCACATAAAAATAAATAAAATAAAGGCCTGCAGTCCATCTATAAATACAAAAAAATTTAAAATAAAAATGCTATAGGGAACTTCAAAGTAAATATTCCAAAAGTCAAATTTTTTTCCTGCTTTGTTTAAAATACTCACTAGGCCAGATGCAATGGAACATGGCTGTAATCCCAACAACTCAGGAGGCTGAGGGAGTAAGGATCCCAAATTTAAGGCCAGCCTCAGCAACTTAGTGAGACTCTGCCTCAAAAAATGTTTTAAAAAGTTTTAAATAAAAAGGGGCAGGGAGCCTGGGAATATAGCTCAGTGGTAAAGCATCCCTGGGTTCAATCCTCAATACCCCCAACCAAACAAAATGTCCCATGGCTGGGGATATAGCTCAGTTGGTAGAGTGCTTGCTTTGCAAGCACAGGCCCTGGGTTGAATCCCCAGCACTGAAAAAAATAAAATAAAATAAAAAATTTTAAAAAATAAAGAAAAGAAAATGTCTCATGGCAAGGGCTATATCACTTCCTCACTGACCACTGAAGACTGCTAAATACAATAGTAAAATACCAATTTCAACAAGCCCACCTTCATTACAAAAAGTTACTGCAAGGGCTGGGGATATAGCTCAGTTGGTAGAGTGCCTGCCTCACAAGCACAAGGCCTTGGGTTCAATCCCCGGCACCGCCAAAAATAAAATTAAAAAAAATTACTGCATTCATCTAATAATCAATTTTCAGCTCTTATTGGATCTACTACTACAGTAAACCACTAAACTAGGACACTTGTGTAAGTGAAGGGGTATCATTAACAATTTACACAGGCCTTGGGGATGAAACTCAGTGGTAAGAGTTCTAGCATGCGAAAGGCCTGGGTTGGATCCCCAGAACCACAGGGAAGGAAACAATAGGTGTAATCCAGGCTATCACCTCTCACTGATCACTCCCTACCTCCTACATGAGATTCACTTTATTTCCAAGATGCCATTTTACTCTTTTCTTCTCAATCTCCATTACAGGCTTTTGGTCTCACGTTTTAGAATCCTTGGACTTTTCCTCTCTATATTCACTTTCTTGGTAGTTCAATCTTATGGCTTTAAAAATTATCTGTACCAGGCCAGGGATATAGTTCAGTAGTAGAGCACTCCTCTAGTATGTGTGAGGACCTGGTTCAATCTCTAGTACCATATACACACGTATACCAGTAACTCCCAAAGTTCTATCTCTAGTCCAAAACCCCTCTCATGGCACCCATATTCACATTATGTAATTTTCTACCTGACATCTCAAATACAGTATATTCAAAAATAATCTCATGGGCTGGGGATATAGCTTAGCTGGTAGAGTGCCTGCCTCGAAAGCATGAGGCCCTGGGTTTAATCCCCAGCACTGCAAAGGAAAAAAAAAGAAAAGAAAAATAATCTCATGATCTTCTCCCTCAATGTTACAAGAACTAATTTCATCCTTAAGGTTACTCAGGTCAAAATCTTGAACTCATCCTATTCCCCCATTACCACTCTTATGAAATCCTTTCAGCTGTACAGGAATCCAATCAGTTCTTACCTTCTCCAAATCTATGATAATCTAAAAACCATTATCTACCACCTGGATTACTATACTAGCCTTCTAACTATTCTTTCAGGTTCCAGCCAGAGAAAAATACTTTTTAAATATAAAAACTCAAGATTTGTCAACCCATGTTCAAAATTCTCCACTGACTCAGTGGAAGCCCTTACAGTAGCCTAGGAACAGTTTCTGGCTTCCTTTCCTACTCTTGTCTACCTGACTTCTCTTAACCACAATGACCTCCTTGCTACTTCACAAATGCCCTTTTTTTTTGGTGCTGGGGATTGAACCCAGGGGCACTCCACCAGTGAGCCACATCCCTAGCCCTATTTTTTGTATTTTATTTACAGACAGGGTCTCACTGAGTTGCTTAGGGCCTTGTTAAGTTGCTGAAGCTGGCTTTGAACTCTCTCAATCCTCCTGCCTCAGCCTCCCAAGTGCTGGGATTACAGGCATGTGCCACCGCGCCTGGCAATAAATGCCCATTTTAAGGCCTCTGCATCAAATGTTACCTCAGCCTAGAATCCTTCTCCAGGAGAACCATCTTGAATATCCTATACTCTTAAGATTACAACATCACTAACCACACCCCTGACCCACTTTTTTCCACACCTCATCACCTAACATAATGCATTACATACTTATATTTGCCTATCTCTTCACATTAGAATACAAGTCCCAACAGATTGGTAATTGTAATTGTCTATTAGTCACCTATTTATTTTTAAGTACTAAAAGGCCCATACTAAAAGCTCATTAAACTTTTGTAATACAAATAAACAAAAGCTTACGATTTTATAACCTGTGGCAGAGCAAGAGCAAACTGGTGGCATATAATATACACTTAGAATACATAAGGCCTTGAGTTTAATCCCAAGCTCCACTCAGCAAAGTGTTCTACTCTATAAAACAGGAGGGAAACGCACTGAAATGTTACTGATACAACAATCACATGAGTAAATAACAGATGACAATTTATGAGCCTCAACAGCACATACCACCAAGTTAAGACACTTCCAATTTATCTTCCTAGCCATCATGTATATATAAGTACAGATCACAATGACAATTTATAGTCCATGTTTATTCCAAGCATTATAATGCAAAGCTATAAAATCACTTTCCAACTAGTGCTACATAGTTGGGCATGCCAGTAATCCCAGTTTACTAGGGAGGTTGAGGCAGGATAATTCTTAAATTCAAGATCAGCCTGGGCAACTTAGTGAAACTCTATATCAAAATTCTTCCATAAAATGGGGCAGGGGCTGGAAGCAGTGATTCATGCCTAGTTATGTTTGGTACTAAACCATCTGGTCCTCTTCTACTAACCTTAAAAAAAAAAAATGGCAGTAGCAAACTCATCAATCAAGGAACAACAGCATGATTCTGTCATTGGACTTTAAGTTGGAAATATGGAAAACTGAAAATGAGAAACAGGCCAGATAATATGGCTGGGTATGCAGCTTAGTGGTAGAGCATTTGTCTTGCATGTGAGAGGCCCCAGGTTCAATTTCTAGTACAAATAAAAGACATATATGTGACCCAAACACCTAATAAAGAATGCTATGATTATGTACATGTAGTTTTAATGGAATATTTTTGCCTTGACATTTATGAACAAGATTAAAGACACTATATCTCACTCCACTATTCTCACACTGACTTAACTTTTATCAATCCCTTTTAGTATCTAAAAGTGTCAGGTAGGATGGATGGAATGTATATGTAATTCCAATGACTTCGAAGCTAAAGCAGAAGGATTCCGAGTCCAAGGCCAGCCTGGGCAATTTAGGGAGACAGTCTCAAAATTAAAAAAAAAAAAAAGTGCTAGGGGGCTGGGGTTGTTGTTCAGTAGTAGAGGCACTTGCCCAGCATGTGTGAGGCACTGGGTTTGATTCTCAGCACTGCATATAAACAAGTAAAATGTCCATCAACAACTAAAAAAATATTTTTTAAAGAAAGAGCTAAGAATGTAGATAACCTCTACACACACAGTATCACAGAAAGAAAAGGGAAAACAGAGGAGGAAAATAAAATAGTAAAATATTAACTTTCACAAACAAACCAGAAACTAGGTTAGCAGGGCATGGTGGTACACACAGCAACTTAGAAGGCCAGCAGGAGGATCACAGCTTGAGGTCAGCCTCAGCAACTGAGGTAGGTCAGTCTTAAGACCCTATCTCAAAAAATAAAAAGGTCTGGGAATGTAACTCACAGTGGTAAAACATCATGAAAAAAAACTTAGGTGAGTGAAGTTTTACATATTCCAAGATTCTCTATGTAAAATCCCAATGGATGGATGTTATTTTGCTTACTAGAGAGAAAAAGAATTTACATGGATGACCAGAGACCACCGTACTTTTATAAAGGTTTGCAAGTTTGCTCCTTGGTTGGTGTGGAAGAACTTGGATTTCAGGAGTATCCTGACCATTTCCTAGAATAACTCTCTGTGCCTAATTTGTATAGCCAAAATGTGGTTTAATATAAACACCACTTCCTCTAGGAGGGTGGAATTTTGTTATATGGTAAGTAGAGAGTACCTATAAAACTAGTCCTGAGTAACAACCCTAGGCAGTCTTTTTTTTGTTACTGCTATTTCCCTTGTACTGGGGATTGAACCAAGAGGTGCTTCACCACTAAGGTATACCCTCAGCCCTTTTTATTTAAGTTTATTTTGAGACAGGGTCTCAATAAATTGCTAAGGCTGGACTCATGATATTCCTGCCTTAGTCTCCCAAGTCACTAATAAGTTAACAACTAAGTGAGGCAACTTAGGGAGATCCTGTCTCAAAAACCAAAAGGGACTAGGGATGTGGCTCAGTGTTGGAAAGCACCTCTGGGTTCAATGCTTAGTACCAAAAAAAAAAAAAAAAAAAAAAGGTTCTCTGCTACACAATATTCAACACACACAGTATGTAACAATTCTTTGCTGGAGAAGTATGTTTTGTTCATTTCTACTGGGAGAGTACACTTGGGAGCAAGAGCCTAGTATCTTCTTTCCCTGTACATCCTTTCCCTGTGGTGATTTTGCTTTATACCCCTTTGCTATAATAAATCATAGCCCTGAGTACAACTACATGCCCGGTCCTGAGTTCTCCCAGTGAAGGTGGACTTAAGGATCTCCAACACACTTCACCTGGGCAAGTGGCCAAGATGCAGTTTTCTGGAGCTAACGTACTAAACTACTGATTTCCTCTCTAGAATGTACAAAATTCCAAAATTTTGTATTTTATCACAAATGCAATCCTGAAACTACTTTGAACATCTTTAGGGTATTTTAAGTAATAGAGTACAGCATACACTGGCCAGATGCTCACCAAATCTCTTTCCTCTTCACAGGTAAAGAACAAGACTAGCAGAGTGCAGTGTAAGACTAGCTACTCAGGAGGCTGAGGCAGGAGAACTCCAAATTTAAAGTCACCCTGGGCAACTTAGTGAGCCTGTCTCAAAATAAAAAGGGCTGGGGCTGGGCATGGTGGTATATGCCTGTAATTCCAGCTACTCAGGAAGCTGAGGCAGGAGGAAAATAAGCCAGCCTCAGCAACTTAGCAAGATCCTGTCTCAAAAACAAACAAACAAACAAACAAAAAACAGCTAGACTGTATTTCTCAGCTTCTTTACATTGGTGTGGCCAATGTGACTTAGTTCTAGCGACTGAGACAATACCAAAAATCATCTGTCATTTCTAGAATTGGCTCATAAGACCTCCTTCTACTTATGAACCTCTTGTTCTTTTACCATCTGCCAGTTAACACCACAAAATGAAGAAGCCTGGGTTCCCGAATTATTACACAGAAGGCAACTTACTGAACTTCTGCATGGAAAGTTATTTGGAGAAAAAATGCATTTCTATTCTGTTAAAGCAGGTGATATCTTGGGGCTTTTTGTTATGTTGGGGTTATTTTTAGACCTATTTTGCCAAGTAACAACACAGTAAGGTGAACATTTTAAAAATTTATTTTGTTGTAAGGCCTCACCAAGTTACAGCGGCTGGCCTTGAACTTGTTAAACTCCTGTCCCAGCCTCCTGAGTCACTGGGATTTTAAGTACATGCCACTGTACCTGGTGCCTTTTTTTCTTTCTTTCTTTTTTTTTTTTTGAGACAGGTTGCTGGTAAATTACCCAGGCTGGCCTTGAACCTGGCACCCTCCTGCCAATCCTAAACAGTGGGGATTACAGGAGTGTGGCTCTATGCCCAGGTAGAAGTAATTTTTTTTTTTTTTTTAAAGTACTGGGGATCTAACCCGGGGCATTTTGCCACATTCCCCACCCTGTGTGTTTTCTTATTTTGAGACAGGTTCTCAACAAGTTGCTGAGAGTCTTGCTAAACTGCTGAAGCTGGAAGTTGTGATCCTCCTTTCTCAGACTCCTGAGTCACAGGGATTATAAGTATGCACCAGCTAAATTCATTTTTAAAAACTGAAGAATTGGTCCATGCACAGTGGTTTATACCTATAAACCAGCTGCTCAAGAGGGTGAGGCAGGAGGATAGCAAGTTGAGGCCAGACTGGGCAATTTATGGAAACCCCATCTCAAAATAAAATAAAAAGCACTGGGAGGGCTGGGGCTGTAGCTCAGTGGCAGAGTGCTTGCCCAGCATGTGTGAGGCACTAGGTTCAATCCTTAGCACCTTATAAAAACAAATAAACGCATGCTGTCCATACACAACTACAAAAGGGGGGGGGGCCTGGGAGTATAGCTCAGTAAGGTAAAGGTAAAGCTCAAGGTAAAGCACTTGCCTAGCATGTAAAAGGCCCTGGGTTCAACTAGTACTGCAATATTAATTAATAATTATTAATGTTAGGGCTGGAGATATAGCTCAGTTGGTAGAGTGCTTGCCCTGCAAGCACAAGGCCCTGGGTTCAATCCCAGCACCGCAAAAACAAAGCAAATATTAATGTTAACCCATACTGCAAATTAAAAACTTAAAAAGAAAGAAAGAAAGACAGAAAGAAAGCAAGCAAGCAAGCTAGAAAACCAAGAATCACTCCAGAATTAGAAAGGAACCGGGCTGGGGATGTAGCTCAGTTGGTGGAGTGCCTGCCTCGCAAGCCCAAGGCCCTGGGTTCAATCCCCAGCACCGCGCAAAAAAAAAAAGAAAGAAAGGAACCAACCTCAGCAACTTAGGGAAGTGAGACCCTGTCTCTAAATAAAAAATGAAAAGAGATTGAGATGTCACTCTGTGGTTAAGCTCCCCTAGGTTCGATCCCCAATACTAAAAAAACAACAACAACAAAAAAAAAAACCAACAAAACACACACACACACACACAAAAAGGATGAAATAAAATACAAAATCAGGCTCAATGGTTGAGTACCCTGAGTTCAATCCCCAGTACCAAAAAACAAAACAAAAAAAGGGATTAAGTATATGATATACCTAAGATTGTTAAAAGTAACAATGGAGCTGGGTGTGGTGGTGCACGCCTGCAATCCCAGCAATTTGGAAGTCTGAGGTAGGAGGATCACAAGTTTGAGGCAATTTAGCAAGGCCTTAAGCAACTTTGCAAGACCCTGTCTCAAAATAAAAAGGGCTGTGAATGTGACTCAGTGGTAAAGCTTCACTGGGTTGAATCTGCATTACAAAAAAAAAAAAAAAGTAACCATGGCTAGGGATGCTTACCAAGCACAAGAACCTGGGTTCAATCCCCAGCACACAGAGAGATGGAAAATACACTTGTGTTTAAACTGGAATAAGGGATACTACTGGTAGATGATGACATTACAGATAGAAGTTGTAAAGACCTATTTGGACATCACACATAACAATCTTTTCACTATAGCACAGTATATGATAATGCTGCCACAGGCAGGCAGGAAGTAATACTGCTCTAGGTGAAGGTATCTGAAGGACACAGAAGGTTCAAAAGGTATCTTTTGAACACAGAAAGGATCCGTTCAAAGCAATGATTTAAGAGGCATTTTCCCATAACATAAAGAATGAACTGAAACAGGTGCGGTGATGCACACCTGTAATCCCAGCTCAGGAGGCTGAAGCAGGAGGATCACAAGTTCAAAGCCAGGCCTCAGCAATTTAGCGAGGCACTAGGCAGCTCAGCAAGACCCTGTCTCTAGACAAAATATATAAAAAGGGTTGGGGATATAACTCAGTGGTTAAGCACCCCTGGGTTCAATCCCCAGCACCAAAAAAAAAAAAAAAAAAAGTATTGTATTCCTAAAATATTTAACAATTTAGAACACACTCATGTAAATTTTGTAACAAGAAGAAACCTAATAACTATTAACTAGGTAAAGGAACTATTTTTAACTTTTTTTTTTGTATGCTGGTTTGGTGGTGCTGGGTATCAAACCCAGGGACTCTCATATACTAGGTAAGTGCTCTACCACTTAGCTACACCCCCAACCCAACTTTTATGTTTATGTGCAGTACAGGGGATTGAACCTAGGTATGTTTTACCACTGGGATGCTTTGCCAGCCCCCACCCCTTTTTTTCCTCCCAAGACAGAGTCTTGCTGAATTGCCCAGGCTGGCCTCAAACTAGCAATCTTCCAGCCTCAGCCTTCCAAGTTGATGGGATTACAGGTGAGTGCCACTGCTCAGAGCTATGACAACTATTTTGATAATGGCCAAACCAGACATTATAATTTTCCAAACCACATACACAACACCAAGAGTAAACCCTAATGTAAACTATGGACTTTGGGTGATAATGATGTGTCAATTTAGGTTCACCAACTGTAACAAATGTACCACACTAGTGTAAGATTGTTTTAATGATAATGGGGGAAGCTACGAGTGTATGAGAGTAAGCAGTACATAGGGTATCTCTGTTCCTTCTGTCCCATTCTGCTGCGAATCTAAACATACTTAAACAATAAACAAAGTTTAGAGGCTAGGAATCAAAAGTGACAAACTTTCAAGCTAATTATCTAAAAAAGGAAAATGCTGAGATCATAATATGAAGCTTAAAAATACAAGATTCTTTCAAAAACTGCTTTCATCCCATTTCATATAATTAGACCAGGATCACACACACACAAAAAGAAACCTACAGTTTTTTGTGGGATTTTTTTGATACTGGGGATTGAACCCACGAGTGCTTAACCACTGAGCCACATCCCCAGCCCTTTCTATTTTTTGAGACTGGGACTCACTAAGTTGCTTAGGTCCTTGCTATGTTGCTGAGGCTGGCTTTGAACTTGCAATCAATCCTCCTGATTCAGCCTCCAGAGTTACTGGGATTACAGGCATGCACCACTGCACCTGGGTACAGTGTAATGTCTTGTTCACCATTTTAGGAATTCCATTCTAACAACGATAACAAAATTAACTAAGACATGTATCCTTCAGGTTAATGTTGAGCATTCCAAAATTAAAAAACTGAAATGTGCTCATTAAATCTGTACTGTTCAACATTCCCAAAGTCTGCAGTTCCTTCAAATCTCAACAAAGGATTTCAGAGTAATTCTGTACCTCTCGTTACTGCCTTCTCAAACAACACTTTCAAATGAATTATTCGTTATTATTTGCTTTGTTACATGCTCACAATTTTTTTTTGTACTTACAATTTAACCCATGAGAGCTTTACCAGTGAGCTATATTCCCAGTCCTTTATTACTTTGAAACAGGATCTCACTAAATTGCTGAGGATTTCACTGAATTACTGAGGAAGACCTTGAATTTGCAATCTTCCTGCCTCAGTCTCCAGAATCACTGGGATTACAGGCGTATACCAATGCTCCTAGCCCTGCTTGCAAATCTGTAAGTAAAAGCTACATATGAAAAACTGGTGGGGTGTGGTGCTGCAGGAGGCTCAGAAGGCTAAGGCAGGATGACTAGGAGGATTGCAAGTTCAAAGCCAGCCTCAGCACTTAGCAAAGCCCTAGCAACTTAGCAAGACACTATCTCAAATTTAAAAATAAAAACGGCAGGGGATGTGACCCAGTGGTTAAGCACCCCTTGGTCCAATCCCCAGTACCAAAACAAACAAACAAAAAACAAACAAAACGAATATACCAAGTTCATAATATATAAGATTTCAAAATGGCAAACTACTGCTTTCATTAACTTAAGCAACATAACAAACAAAAATTACACTACTAGGGGCAGGCTGAGAGTGTACAGCATAGTGGCTAAGTGCAAGTTTTAGCATAAGGCCCTGGGATTGATCTGCAGGACCCAAAAAGGTGAAAAAAAAATTTGTCTTCATAATTACTGAGCATAAATTCTCTTCCATGGAACTGAGTATCAAAGACTTGTTACCTCACATAATGAAACGATCCAAGTTCATAAAGTTAAGCTGGTTAAAAAGAAAAATTCAAACAACTAGATCAGAATGTAACCAAAAACATACTTACCAAAAGCTACATGAAGGCATTTGAGATTAGGCTTTAAAGCATGTTTTGAAGAGATAGCAGGCATTTCCTTTACTGTCTTCACATAGTTTTGTTTTGTTTTTTAAATGGTTTAACCCAAAGTAAGGAGGATGTCATAGTATTTAGCTTGACAAGGTCCATTTAAAGAGATCAAGATTTAAACCCGGGTAGAAATTCAGAGACTAGAAAAAAAGAAAACTAAGCCAGGAATCCATTCAAGTGAGTTAGGAACCAAGAGCATTCCAGTTCTGTTCCACCATAATTCCAAAAATCTCTCCCTTAAAACTTCCAAGATTACAATCTTGGTTAAGGTATTAGTGGTCAGGTCTTTGTCCTGAATTCTATACCTGGTTTCCACGAAAAGGCTTGGAACCCATACTTGTCAACTATACAAACAAGTTTTATCAACATGCCCCCATTTCAGTGAAAGCAAAACTAGCCACCTAAAACTTCCATGTATCATCAACCCATTTTCTCTTTAGACAAGGTAACAATTTGTAAGGTCCTAAAACATGATTATTTAAACTGTTACCATATCTTATTAATCACTAAATATTGTGCAGCCAATCTCTGAAAAGGCAGGAATCCCAACCTGGACCACACATCAGTGAAGTATCAAATCCACACGTCACTACAAAAACAAATGTGTTCTGAAATATTTCTGACCTACTTTTTCAATGGTTTACTTGACTTCCTTCTTTTTGTTGTTGTTGCTGGGGGATTTGAACCCAGGGCCTCAGGCATGCCAGGCAAGTACTTAACCACTGAGCCAACCCTCTCATTTTTTTTAAATCCATGCATCTCTATTCCTTTTCAAAGGGATTGACATGAGAGAAATGTGGTTTCTCCAACAAAGTGCAATTTACACTCAATTATTGTTTTTAAAAATCCCCATGTAGTAACAGTCAATTGAAATAGGAAGAGTATTGTTACTGGAGTTTCAGGAAGAAAATCCCTGGGGTGGTGGTTGATGCCTGTAATCCCAGCTACTAGGAAAGCTTAGACAGGAGTATGGCAAGTTCAAGGCCAGTTTTGAAAATTAGTAAGACCCTACCTAAAATAATGAGGGAAGCTGGGTTTGTAGTGGGTAGAGAACCACTGGGTTAGATCTCCAGTACCTAAATAAATAAATAAAAAGTAATAACAGACTATTTACTAGAATGCGAGGAAATGTGACATTTGGAGCTGGAGATGTAACTCAGTGGTAGAGGGCTTCCTTAGCATGATAGTAGACCCTGGATTTGAGCCCCAGCACCGACAAAAAAAAAAAAAAAAGTGACATCCGATTCAGTGACTTTAGGGAAAAAGTTCACTTCTTATGTAAAGTTTATTTTAAATACAACACTTTCAAAACCACAAATACCAAGTATTTGGTTGGTTGGTTTTTTTAACCTACAGTGCACACTCTTCGTGGAGGAACGTCTGTGAGCACAGGTGGCTGAATTTTGCAGAGGGGGTGGTACTGCAAAAAGGTATTTGAGACCTGCAGCAAATCTCTCAGCAGCCTGGAGGCCTAAGCGCTCAACACACCTAGAGGACACTTCCCCTGGGTGAGCAGAACCGCCACTACTGCACAGACACCTCCGGGCTGAGTGGGTGGGGGCCAACTTTAGAGAAAGTGTAAGCACTCGGGCGCGCGAGTGGAACAAAAACCTGTGGCTCGAAGTAATAAGGAAGTGCTCGCTCCCGCCCGCCCCTCCCACCGGCAGACACCCGAAACACCGGGGCTTGACAACGTGCTGGGGGCCGAGAAGGGGGGAAAGTGGCCGCTCCGGGTACCGGGAAAAGAATTGGGAACCTGCAACAACTCTAAACACGGTACCCCCGCCCGAGGAGGTAGGCCTCGGGGGCCGATGCCCACTGCACCCGTTCGGGAGCCCCAGAGAAAGGAGTTAAGGAACTTCTGGAGTCTGAAGAACATACTACCCGCGCGAAGCGAGGCCCAGGGGCCCGAACTGCCGCCACCGCCATCCTCTAAACCTCCGAGCGCAAGCTGGAGCCACCCCAGGTCTCAACCCGCGTCCAGCCCTTGGCTTCCTGGAGCCTTCGCTCCGGCCTCTTCTCTTCAGAGTGCAAAGCCTCCGCGAGCCGTGGGGAGAGAGCCCGCCCTCTCCCGCCTCGCTCCACTTCCCGGTCCCGGCAGCCCCTCATTCCTCGGAGCTCCGGGAAACGCTTCCAATGGCCCCAGGTCCACCCCCGATTCTTCTTCCCAGCAGTACTCGCGTTCCGAGGCTGACACCGCCAGTCTACCCAAGCTCTTGACCCCAGCCCACCTCACCTCAGGCGGTTCCGGCGGCGCTGGACACAGGAAACTCCTGGGTCCCCGACTCCGGCTCTCCTCGACCCCCTCTTCGGTTAACTCCGCTTGTTTCTCTACAAAATGGCGCCGGAGGTCGCGCGCTCACGTCTCGGCCTTTCCCCTCCCCGTTCCCATTTCATCATTCGCTGCCCGCCGGAGGAGGGATGGCCCCAGCACCAGCCAATGACTGCATCGGGCCGGTGGCTCCCGCCCAATCACCGACAAGTGCCCGCGGATTTAAACCAATCACACACTATCACTTGCAGAAGTCGAGGAAGAAACCAGGCTTCTGCTAGCAACTACCAATCCGGACTCCCACTTCGAGGGCTTTGGCCAATTGCGGCTCACCAGCCCCTAGGGACGGGAGTCCGGAGTCCGCGCGCCTGCGCTCGAGGCGAGAGCCAATGGGAAGACGCTGATAACTTCGATTTGGGGCTCCACGGACTTCCCACCTGCCCTCGAGGTCTTCGACCAATGGGGGCATAGCATTTCCTTTGAGAAACAATAAATACGGGAGGGGACCCGTGATGCCTCGCCTCTCAGCGCGGGAACAACTTTGAGTTAGAGAGAAGTAGCCTTCCTCCACTTTCCTTCCTCTTTCGAAATGTCACTGTCCAGTAGACTGCGGGAATTCCCAATGGAAACGGTTCCCTGCCCTCATGTTTCTTTAACGGGGAACACCAGCTACCAGAAAGCAAACCAGGCGCATAGTAGAGTTGGGGCTCTTTGCACCCTGGGATATGTAGTCGCGCGTCGCGCCCCATTCCTGTCGCAAAAGTAATGCGTTATCGTCTGTCACTGGCTGCGCTGTAGAGGAGCAGTGCATGCTGGGGAATGTAGTCTCCCAGGCGCCCACCTGGTCCGTGCTTACTTTGCTTGAATGAGGGAACTTTCTCTTCTGATCCAACCTATTGAAAAAGAGAAGCCTTGCAGAGAGGTAAAACCTCAAGTTGTTCTTGCTTAAGCCCTCTACAGAAAAACAAAAAAGAATATCAATGCCGTCTGTTTTCTGTATAAAAGGCACAGGGATCTTTTGCTATGATTTGCTATCTATATTGTAGTAATTTTTAAGTTTCTATGAGAGTGAGAGGATAGAAAAGAAAGTGTGAACTGGTTAGCACTTTTTCAAATAAACCAATGTGCCCCCTCACCGCTGTCCTCGGGCTAGGCTCAGTAGCTCATCCTTGTCGTACCTTTTGTGCCTAAAACTTACTTTTTAAATTTGGATAGAGGGAAAACAACAACAACAACAACAAAATGTGGTAGAGCCCAGCGGTACCTGTGATTCCAGCTACTTGGGACGCTGAACAGAAGGATCACTTGAGCTCAGGAGTACAAGGCAAACAGCAAGACCCAAGATAGGTAGATAGATAAACAGATAGATGGATGGATGGATAAGCATATTAACCATTTTAATGTATACCATACAATAGTGTTAACTTTATGCACGTAGTGCTACAGATCTCTAGAATATTTCTACCTTGCAAAAACTGAAACTCTGGGGATGTGGCTCAGTGGCTAATTGCCCCTGAGTGGTTCAATTCCCATACCAAAAAACAAAACAAAAGGAAACAAACAAACAAACCCTGAGACTGCCTATTGTTAACCACTCCCATTTCCCCTTTTCTTCAGCCCCTCCCATTCAGGGACACAACAGATTTATTTAAGAAAGCAGATAGATATGCAAGGGAGAAGGCAGTTCATCTCCGTAGAGAGAAGCTTTGAGGGTAAAGCAATGAATACACATTCAAGGGAAAATGTGGGCCATCTCCAGAGGGGAAAATAACCCATTCTTTTTGTTTCAATACCTCATATATGTGGTATTTGTCTTTTTTCCGACTGACTTATTTCACTTAGTATATTGTTTTGTTTTCTTTTGGTGCTGGGGATTGAATCCAGAGGTACTTTACTACTGAGCTAAGTCCCCAGCCGTTTTATTTTTTATTTTGAGTCGACCTCACTAAGTTGCTGAGACTGGCCTCAAACTTGGGGTCCTCCTGCCTCAGGCTCTGCAGTCACTGGGATTACAGGCATGCACCATTGTGCCTGGCCACTTAGCATGATGCTTTAAAACCCTGAGGTACAGGCCTATTATCCCAGTAACTTAGGAGGCTGAGACAGCAGTGTCCCAGTTCAAGGCCAAACTCAGCAACTTAGCAAGGCCCTGAGCAACTTAGACTTTGTCTCAAAATAAAAAGAAAAAAGGGCTGATGATGTAGGTCATGGGTAAAGTGCCTCTGGGTTTAATTCAAGTACAAATAATTAATTGATTAAAATAAATAAAGGGAAAAGAAGGACTAGGGATGTAGCTCAGTGTTAGAGCACTTGACTAGCATATGCCAGGCCCTGGGTTCAATGTGCATATCAGTTTAAAAATATATATATATATATGTATATGTATATATGTAGAAGTAAATATATATATATATTGAGCTAAATATATATATAGAACTAAATACACATATATATGTATATATTTGAACTAAAGCTGAGTTGCTTTTTCTCTACCTCAGCACTGTCTTTGCCAGGTCTTTACCTGGGTCTGCTGAAGTGCCAACAACACTCCTAGGATTTGACATAGCATGGGGACTCAGCCAAGTACCCTTACACAATAGCCTGGAGATCGAAGCCCTTCAACTGTGTCAGAATGCTGGGTAGCTCCTATCCTTGCTGGAAAGCTGAGAGACTTGCAGAACGTTTACAAATTGAAAGGGATAGTAGAAAATTACCTGGTGCACCTTTTCATTTTCTCTGAAAGACATAGCTGTAACTCACACCCAAATTATTTTATTGGAGACTTTCACAAATAATCAACAGAATCGCCTCTTAATAATTATGAGTGTTGGTGTTCAAATGTATTTAGACATAGGGTGTTTTAGCCAACTGTTAATTACTCATCTGGTTCCTTTCCTTGGCTTTTTTTCCAGTCCTTCATTCTCCAATTAACTAGGCATCCCAGGCTCTGGAAGGATTTTACAAAACTCTTTGCTTCCCAAAATAGTCTAGAGAGGGAAATGTAAGTGCCAGGAAACAAAAGCCTTATTTTATTGGGTTAAGAAGAGGAGCAAAAATAATACGTAGAAGACAAAGAACTCAGAGTTCTTTGCAAATTGTGTAATAAAATGTGTGGAGTGCTTGGAAGAAAGGTGAGCAGAGCTTATTATTCCATGATCTTGTTTTTCAATCCTATTTTTCAGATGGTTCAGTAACTTCAATGTACAGTGGTTTTGACCACCTTAGTAGTACTCCTGTCCTATCCAGGTATAGTGGCACATGCCTATAATCCCAGCAGCTCAGGAGGCTGAGACAGGAGGATCTCAAGTTCAAAGCCAGTCTCAGCAACAGTGAGGTGCTAAGCAACTCAGTGAGACCCTGTCTCTAAATAAAAAAAAAAAAAAAAAAAAAAAAAAAAAAAGGGCTGGAGATATGGCTCAGTGCTCAAGTGCTCCTGAGTTCAATCCCTGGTACCCCACCCCCAACAGATTTCCTGGCCTATCCAAAACCTCCACTGACCTAACTCTAAGTCATTGGAAAAGCAAAAAACAGAACAAGTAGTAATTAGCAAATAATTTGAGGCCCTATGTTACCTATGGAATAAATGAGTCAAAAACCTCAAGGCTAGCAGGAGGGAGGAAGGAAGGGAAAGGGCAAATACTGGGGAATGATATTGGCCAAATCATATTGTTACATCATGTACATGTACAAATATTTAACAGTATGTGTACCTATAATGCACCTATAAAAATATGAAAAATTAATTTAGATTAAAAATGTAAGAACAGAAAAAAAATCACAAGGCTGGAAAAAGAGCCAGGAGAAACATTTTGTCATGACTCTTCCTTAAAATAATAGCCCATCACTGTACCCCAAAATGTGGACTGAACAGCCTACCCCAGTGGCCTGTTTTAAGACCACTCTGGCCGTGATGTGGAGAAAGGACTGACACGAGAAGCTGCTGGGACATGAACCAAGAAGCCACTGCAAGGAGTTCCAGGGAAATGTGTCCCTGGGAATGGAAAGAACTGGAGTCACAGGAGACATGGGAGGTAAAATCGTCAGGCTTTGGTAATTGACGGAGAGTAAAAGATGAGAGAGAAGAATGAAGGGATGTCTGCCACTGGTGCTTTTTCACAGAAGAGACAGAAAGATGGGAGAGGAGTCTGGGGACAAAGATGGAAGGCACCTGTGGTTTGCCCAGGTAAAGATGTTTGGTGGTTCCCATGGATTTGAAACTCTGGGAGACTCTGGGAATTGGAGACATCAGAGTGACAGAATGTGGAGCTGCTGCCCTGGGGGAGCTCCTAGAGAGAAGCCCGAGCCCTAAAAAGAGTTGTACCTGCGTTCCAGGCTGCAGGAGGGAAGAGTCTACAGCAAAACAGGAAAGGAGAAACTGCCCAGTCGCAGAGACCCAAGGACTACTGGAAGCAGAGACCACAGAGGGGCTCAGACAAGCAAGGAAAAGACTGATGGAGTCCCTGGGGTTGCGGGACAGCTGAGCCAAAGTCGACCTAGGAGAGTGCATTTTTCTCTTTCTTTTTTTGGGTGGGGAGAGGGGTGGATCCTGGTTATTAAACCCAGGGGCACTTAACCACTGAGCCGCATCCTCAATTCTTTTTTTCTTTTTTTTTTTTTTTATTTTGAGACAGGGTCTCTCGCTAAGTTGCTGAGACTGGTCTCAAATTTGGATCTTCCTGCCTCAGTCGCCCGAGTCACTGGGATTATAGGCATGCACCACCATGCCCAGAGGAAAGAGCCATTTCTATGGCATGGCTGAAATCAGATCCATATGGGCTGAGTCAGGAGAGGGGAGGAGAGCTAAAGCTGGGGGAGGTGGAGGCTCTGTTGTTTTAAGTATGTAGAGGCCAGGTGTGATGGCATATACCTGTCATCCCAGCAAGTTGGGAAGCTAAGGTAGGAAGATGGAAAGTTTGAGATCAGTCTGGATGACTTAGTGAGATCCTGTCTCAAAATAAAAAATGAAAAGGACTGAGCACATAGCGCAATGGTAAAGTGCCCCTGAGTTCACTCCCCATCCTGAAAGAAAATGGAGAGATTGTGTCTGTGGTGTAGCTCAATGGCAGAGCATTTGCCCAAAATGTGCCAATCTCTATCTCCCAAGGGATAGTGAGACACATTTCAATGCTAATGAGTTCTTTTGGAAAGAATTTATCTCTGGGCTGGGGGTGTAGCTAGCTCCCTGGTAGAGTCTTGCCTACCATGCATGAGGTGTTGGGTTAATCTGGGTGGAGTTTAACTTTAGATAGTAGAAGGGACAAGGTCTCCTTCTTTGTTCCCAGAGGAAGGAAAAAAATACCTTGTCTTTGAACATCTCTCAGGCCCTCCTCCTCTTGACATTTCTTTCCTGAGGCAGAATGCTTCCAAGGAAAGTACCATTTTGGAGCATTCCAAATTCAGGCTTCTGGAAGTAAAAAGGGCTCAAGTTTTCCTTCCCCCCCTCCCAGCTCCCATCAGGGATTCACCCAGAATTCACCCTTCCCCTCCTATGAGGACACAGGGCTTCCACAAATCTGTTCGCCCCGCTCTCTACCAGCAAGTTAGAAGCCAGATCAGCATCTCACTGCAGACAAGGGCCCACAGGTCATGCTGCAGTAGCTTTGGCAGAAAAGACCCAAGTCCATATACTCCCTCTAGGATCAAGAGCTAACCCAGTGGCTGCAAAGAGATCCAGCTGAGGATGGCAGTGTCTACTCTAGGACTCAGAGAACTTGTGAACTG
The DNA here is from genome assembly GCA_020662805.1 of Glaucomys volans. Classification (NCBI taxonomy): domain Eukaryota; kingdom Metazoa; phylum Chordata; class Mammalia; order Rodentia; family Sciuridae; genus Glaucomys; species Glaucomys volans. The sequence continues at coordinate 481,552 of JAJEJO010000185.1, forward strand.
GGATTCCTGGGGTCCCTTTTCAACCCAGTCTCCCAACCAGCCAAAAGTTTCCCCTTGCTTGGGCCTACCTGTTCCCTCACCTTAAGCTTGTGCTGCCTCCGATGACCTGGATGGATATGTACCCTGCCTGGATCTTATTTATCATTGAGGGCAGAATGCCTGTAGACTAGAAGTCCCTCTTTAGGTGGGCAGGCTGAAACCAGGTGGATCTAAGATGGCTCCCAAAGTGATCACCAGACAACCTCTAACTTCATTCCAATTCCTGTGCATGCTAAATGACACCCCCAGCACCATGACAGTTGACAATTGCCATGACATGATTGGAAAGAATCATAAGAGGAATGAAAAGAGGTGGCACTCAAATTCCAGGAAAATCTTCCCCATTCCTAGAAAATACATCAATACTCCTCCCTTTATTCGTGTATCCTTCTCCCATCCCCCTCATTTCTTTTAACCTATACCTTTCTTTTTTTTTTTTTTTCCAGTACCAGGGACCCTTTACCACTGAGCTACATCCCCACCCCTTTTTATTTTTAATTTTGAGATAAGATCTAGCTAAGCTAAGTTACTGAAGCTGGCCTTCAACTTGTGATCATCCTGCCTCAGCCTTTGGAGCCCCAGGAATTACAGGTACCACCACACCTGGCTTCTTTTACCCTCTGTCTATAACCTCCTGATCCCCTAAGGGTCAGAAAGTTGATTTGCAAGTCTGCCATCCCCTTCCTATTCTTGGCCAAGAATAAAGATCTTCCTTGCTCCGTTGGCACTGAGTCTTATTATTGGTTCCACAATTCTGATGGGAAATAAGGACCCAGTTGGGGGTAAAAAATTGGTAGCATATCCACCCTCCCAGGACCATTACTCTTTGTCAGCCTGGGATCCAGAGTCAGACCTTTGAAGTTCATATCCCAGCTCTGCCCTCACTCACCTTGCACTAGGATACCATCTCTGAGCTTCACTTCCTTCATCTGAAAATGAGGATAGCCTTAGTGACAGTAGCTATCCTACATGATCTTAGTGAGGGTTCAGTGAGATCAGCATGTAAAGTCCTCAATGTCTTGCATAGTGTAAATGAGGTATTCAGTCATTCATTCAGCATTAAGTGGCTCCTGTGTGCCAGATCTTAGAAATGTAGCAGCAAAAACAAAACAAAACAAAACAAAAACCAATGAAGTTCCTGTACTCATTGACCTTTCATTTAAATGGAGGGGCATAAGGGGAAGGGTGTAAACGACTAAATAATTCCACCAATAATGAAGGAAAACAAAGTACTGTACTGACAGAGAGGTGGGAGGTTTAGGGAGGTGGGCAATAATTTTTGTTTTTGGAAAATCTCGCTCTCGCTCTCTCTCTCTCTCTGTCTCTGTCTAACAGGATTTGAGCAAAGACCTAAATGAAGTGGAAAAGGAAGCCATATAGACATCTGGTGACAGAGTTTCAGGCAGGAGACCAGAAGTGCGGAGACAGGTTTGGTGAAGCTGAATCAGAGCAATGTCTTAGAGGAGGAAAGTGGTAGATGTGGTAGATACTTATGGTCAGAGAAGAGGGAGAACAAGCTGGCCCTGGCAACCATGGCAAGAACGTTGACTTTCAACTTAGTAAGAGAAGCCAGACAGGATTTTGAACTGAGGATAAAACAACCTTGCCTTGGTTCCCCACCCCACACCCCCAAATGGAATTGAACCCAGGGCTCACACAGTATGTATTCACTGGGTACATGCTCTTCCTCAGAGCCACATCCCCAGCCCTTTTAAATTTTTTTCTTTTGAGAGAGGATCTCACTAAGTTGCTGAGGCTGGTCTTGAACTTGTGATCCTCCTGTCTCAGCCTCCTGGGTCTCTGGGATTATTGGAGTGTACCACCACGCCCAGCCTGTAATTTGTTTTTTAACAATGGAAGCAGTCCAGATAAGAAACTGCTGTGGATTGGACTTGTTATTTCCAGACTACGGGTCCTAGCCCTTACCATCCTACATCACCAGTCACTTCTGGAGTAGCAACATAGTGCTGTGTCTTTGGACCTTGAGAGCTTGTTTGGAGGTTCTGGCAGGGGAGTGTAGCTACTTGTATACCCTTGACCAAAGAACTGTTCTTCACTACTGGGGAAGGTCATCCTCTTTGACTGAGCCCACAGCTTTGGGAGGGACACACATGAAGTGAGGGAAGAAAGGGACACCCACATAACCAACCAGATAAGTCAAATCAACCCTGTGATGGTGTGATGGATGTTGCAGCCAGATCACCCGCATATCCAGCTCTGTATATTTGGAAGTTTATGTTGATAATATAAAGCCCCTGGTGGCTATGTGTCCCCTTAACAGAGTAGAAGTTAGCTTAGCATAGAGTAATGTTATAGATGTGGAACCAATGCCCTAAATCATGCCAGAAGCTACCAGGACCTGCAGAGAAGAATTGGTCCAGTGGGATGTGGTGATGCAAACCTGTAATCCCAGTGACTCAGGAGGCTGGAGCAGGAGGATCACAAGTTGAAAGCCAGCCTCAGCAAATTAGGGAGACCCTGTCTCAAAATAAAAAATTAAAAGGGCTGGGGATGTGGTTCAGTGATTAAGTGCCCCTGGGTACCAAAAAAAAAAAATCAGTCTGAGGTCTTTTCAGGGTTCAGGGTCAAATACAGTTTGCTATACTTCTTGACAAGGTCCCAGTTACTTAGACACCCATCATGATAGAGCTCTCAGCAAAGAAGGTGAGACCTGAGTTTGTGCCTACCGACTTTTGAAGGAGAAGGCAGTCTTGGAGTTGGCCCCTGGGGACACATCACAGGGAGCTGGGGGAATCTGCAATCCTGGATGGGGATAATAATTCCTATTCTGAACAACAAAATTAGGTCTGGTGCATATCCAACTTCCATATTGCTTGCTTTTTGTTTTGGGAAATTTTTAAATTTGAGATGCAGGTCTCTCTATATTGCCCAAATTGGTCTTGAACTTCTGTGGCTCAAGTGCTGCTCCCAGTTCCACCAAGTGAGGGGGCTTGATTATGCTGTATGAGCCAGAGTTTATATGTTTTTAAGAAGTGGGGGATTGGGGATGTTGCTCAGTGGTAGAGCACTTGCTTAGCATGTTCAAGGTACTGGATTCAATCTCTAGCACCAGAAAAAAAAATTGAGGGGCTCACGTTGGACATGGTGGTACACACCATATTCCTAGCTACTCAGGAGGCTGAAGCAGGAATATTGCTGGAGTTCAGGAGCTGGGGGCCAGCCTGGGCCACAGTAGCATGATTTGGACTAGGTTGCGTACAGCCTCGCTAAATTGCTGAGGCTAGCTTCAAACCTGTGATCCTCCTGCCTCAGCCTTCCAAGCTGCTGGGATTACAGGCATGCACCACCATGCTCTACCTAAAAAAAATTTTTTTTTGAGCCATGCATGATGGCCCCATACCTATATTCCCAGCTATTTGGGAAGCTGAGTTAGGAGGATTGCAAGTTTGAGTCTAGTCTCAGCAACTTAGGGAGACCCAACCCTGTCTCAAAATTTTAAAAAATAAAATGGTTAAAAAAAAAAAAAGGTCTAAGGATGTAGCTCAGTGATAAAGTGTCCCTGGGTTCAATCCTCAGTACCCCTTCACACACAAATAAATAAATAAGGAGAGGTCAACTAGGTGGGCCCCAAACTCTAAGGTTTTCCCATGTCACCCATTCTATTTCTAGTAGTATCCCCACCATGTCCACCTGGGCATGTACAGCAGAAACTGTGCAAGGCTTCATGACAGCCAAACTTCTTGGCAGAAACCTAAGTTGTAGGACTCAGTAAACATCCCTGAAAGGGGCTGGGGATATAGCTCAGTTGGTAGAGTGCTTGCCTTATAAGCACAAGGCCCTGGGTTCAATACCTAGCACCACACACACATGCACACACACACAAATCCCCAAAATGCTAATTCTTGTTTGGAAAACAAAATGTGATGATCTACAATAACTCCCTGTGCCTAATAATCCTTTGTCAAGGTTTGCAATGTCTGCATTCTGGCAATGTCTAGTCAGAACTTTCAGGCCCAAGCACCAGCACAGGAAGCACAGTCCAAGTCAAGGCTACAGGGTAGCCATCTCCTCTAAATTGTCACTATTCCCTGTGACCACCTCTCTTTTCACTTCTTTGGGTTTTATTTTGTGTTACTTATTTATATTTATATTTTATGTTTTTATTTATTATTTGCCAGGCCATTCAGCCTTGAGAAGTTACTGCCATGCATGTCCAAGTGGAAGCAGGGAATACTTTAGGAGTGGAGTAAGTGAGGTAAGAGGACCCTAGTTTTGGGCTCTCATAGACCTCCCTTTTTGTGTGGCACTGTGGATTGAACCAAAGGATGCTTTATCACTGAACTGTACCCCAGATATATTGTTATTACTATTATCTTTATTTTGAGACAGGGCCTCATTAAATTGCTGAAGTTTGCGAAAATCACTTATGTAGTGAAATCAGAGGCAATTCAGTTACCTCCAGACTGATGCTCAGTCATTGCATTCAGATCTGCACACCCTCCTGGGTGGGAGAGGAAGGAGGGAGTGACAGGGAATACTGCCACAGGAGCTGGGGACGGTCCCGTCTGCAGTAGAGGGAATGCTATCTCTGATGTGAATCAGGGTTTGTCTGCTCAGTGTTCTGCCAAGGCCTCTGACTCTGGCGGAAGGGAGGGCTTGCTAGGGGGCTGCAGAGCCACAGGGACAAAGCCGTGCTGGACACACAAAAATCCTGCATCACTGTCCACACTCTGCCTCTTACTAGCTGGGAGGCCCTGATAGAGTTTGTCAGTGTGCAGGATGCGGGGAATAACACCTATTCTGAACAACAACAAAATTAAGTATGGCACACACCCAACTTCCATATTGCTTGTTTTTTGTTTGGGGAGGCTTTTTGGGGGGCGGGCTGTGAGGGTCTTGCTATGTTGTCCAGGCTAATCTTGAACTTTGGGGCTCAAATGATCCCCCCACCTCAGCCTCCAAACCAGCTGGGACCACAGGTGTTCACCACCACACCTGGTGCTTGAATTGTTTTTTTTTTTTTTGTATGTTTTTTTTGTTTTTTTTTCAGGGATTGAACCCAGGGGCACTCCACCACTGAGCCACATTCCCAGCCCTATTTTGTATTTTATTTAGAGACAGGGTCTCAGAGTTGCTTAGGGCCTTGCTAAGTTGCTGAGGCTGGCTTTGAATTCGCGATCCTCCTGCCTTAGCCTCCCAAGTGCTGGGATTACAGGCGTGCGCCACTGCACCCGGCTTGAATTGTTAATGAGGAAAATATATTTCATTTCAAATATAAAAAGCAGCCAGGCATGGTGGTACATGCCTGTAATCCCAGCAACTGAGGAGGCTGAGGTAGGAGGATAGCCAGTTCAAAGCCAACCTCAGTAATTTAATGAGGCCCTTTCTCAAAATGAAAAATAAAAAAAGGACTGGGGATGGGCTCAGTGGTGAAGTGCCCCTGGGTTCAACCCTAGTACACCCACACCCCCAAAAAATTAAAACACAAAAAGAAGTAAGATTTATATATGTGTGTGTGTGTGTATACATGTATATGTATATATATGTATGTATGTGTATATATATATATATATATTTTTTTTTTTAAAGAATCATCTGCTTTGGCTGGGCACAGTGGCATATACCTATAATCACAGTAGCTCAATAGGCTGAGGTAGGGACGTCATGAGATCAAAGCCATCCTCAGCAATTTAGTGAAGCCCTAAGCAACTTAGCAAGACCCTGTCTCAAAATAAAAAATAAAAAGTGCTGGGATGGTCTCAGTGGTTAAGTGCCCCTGGGTTCAATTCTCAGTACAAAAAAAAAATCATCTGTTTTATTTATTTTCTAAGTAATGATTTAAAATAAATACATTTGGGCACAGTAGAGATTTGACATGAAAAGTAGTTGTATCAGAATGGGCATCAGAAAAATAGTAACTCATCTTATTCCCTAGTAACTAAGAAATGTTTTTCTGTCTGATCATTTAAGTGTTATAAATCTTGAGAATGTTAATCACTGAACAAATTAAGTCCTAGAGTATAATTAAAATTGGCTTGGAAATAAGCCTTTTAAAAATGCTTTGAGGTGCAAATCATCTATGTATTAAACATGAGTCTTACATTTTACCAAGAGTTTAAACAAATATATCAAACAATTACAGCTCCCTGTCTCTTTAAACAGCTGTCAGTCAGGTTCAAGGACACACTGTTCCATAACTTCCTGTAAATTTGGGTTCTCCATTACAGCTGCCACTCCCTCTTTGTCCTTTATCTGCTTGTTGATATTTTCTGTTGTGTGATTTTCTTCAGAAATGTAGATTTCCAACACAGTCTCCAAAGAGCAATGAGGTACCCTTGGCCTGAACCTGGTAATAACCAGATAGCCTTCTTCATTTGTGTCCTGGACCTCCAGGCTACTCTCCATCACCACTTCCAGTTCGTTCAAAATATTGGGCTTTTCTATCTGGGCATGGAGGTACATGCCTGTAATCCCAGGGACTTGGGAAGCTGAGGCAGGAGATTGCAAGTACAAGGCCAGCCTCAGCAATTTGGTGAGGCCCTAAGCAATTTAGCAAGACCCTGTCTCAAAATAAAACAAAAAGGGCTGGGCATGTGGCTTAGGGATAGAGCATCCCTGGGTTAAATACCTAATACCAAAGAAAAGTACTGTGCTTTTCTGGGTCACACATAGTTCAAATCAAATCATAAATCTCTAGCACTTTCTCTTCCATAATCCAGGGTGCCTGGCAGCTTCTAGCTCAGAGAGACGTTAGAGCCACAGGATTCTGCTCAACATCCTTGTGCTTTGCCATCTCTGGATACTGTCCCGCCCAAGAAATAAGATTTAAAATTTTTTCTCTCCTTTTTTTCTTTCTCTTAGGGTCTCCCTACACTGCCCTGGCTGACCTTGAACTTGTGAACCTCCTGCCTGAGCCTCCTGAGTCCTTGGGATCACAGGCATGTGCTACCATGTCGGAAATGTTTTTTTGTTTTGTTTTGCCAGATGCAGTGGCACAGCCCTGTCATCCTATAATCCTATTACTCAGGAGGCCAGGGCAGGAGGATCGCAAATTCAAACCCAGCCTCAGCAATTTTGCTAGATCCTGCCTCAAAATTAAAAAAAAAAAAAAAAAAAAAAGAGTTGGAGCTCAGTGGTAAAAAACCCTTGGGTTCAAGCCCTAGAACAAAAAAAAAAAAAAAAGTTATTTTTCTCTTAGGAAATAAGTTTTGTCCTCTTTTGTTTTGCAGTGCTTGGGATGGAACCCAGGCCTCACACGTACTAGGCAAGAGCTCTACCACTGAGTCCTGAAATAAGATTTTTTGAAACATTAATATGAGCTCCACCAATCTTCCTGCTTCACAGGGTGACCGTACAGCACAAAGCAGAACGTACTGTACTTCACAGATGGGGAATGGGATCGGCAGGTGGGGGAGTAAGGACTGCACTGTGTACTGGGGTTCTAAGCTCTGCTCGTTCCTTTGCCCTCCTGCCAGCTGAGAAGAAAAGAGACCAAGAAGAAATGGCGACTCACCTCCTGAAGCCCCTGTCCTCTGTTGCTGAAGAGGTTGCAGCCGTCCTCAGAGCAGCCGAGGTAAGTGTTGCAGGATGTCCAGTGGCTGTGGGCAGAGAGTGGATAGTCAGGCAGGGCGAGAGGGGGTCCATTCCCATGAAAGTCCACCCCTTTCCTTCTGTATCTCTTTCTCTTTTTTGTAAAAAGAGATGTAGGAAGTTTATTAATTTATATTATTCTGCAAATATATTTTATGTATTTAACTTGCCTTAACTACATTCCACAGCCTGGATTTGAGGGTTTGAGGTTTTTTATTTTTACAATATTCAGTGTAATGACTTTTTTTTTTTTTTTTTTTTGATTCAACGATTTATCCAAAAACGCAGAAAATCTTTCTTAGCTGGTGAGGACTGATAAGTCTGTGCCCTGTAACAATCCGGGAAGTATGCTGGCCTTTTAGCAAGCTTCAGGTGTCTCAAGGAAGAACTAACAAAAAGTAAACAAATCAGCAATTTCCATCTTGCTACCGTGGTGTTGATCAGTTCTTGTGGAATTCTGATGAAAACAATGCTCCTTACCATAAGATAATTTCTCTGCTTTAACAGCTCCAGTGGCTTCTCACTCTCACCTAGAGAGTCCTGCAGGCTCCTCTTTATGTAGCTGTTTGGCCAATTCCAAATGATTGCTTATTGCTGCTGGGATTCGAACCCAGGGCCTCACACATGCTGAGTGAGTGCTCTACCACTGAGTTACATCCCCATCCTGCATTTGCTGACTCTTCATTTATTTTATTTTATTTCGTATTGGGGATTGAACCCAGGCACTTAACTACTGAGCCACATCCACAGCCCTTTTTATTTTTTTGTTTTGAGACAGGATCTTGTTAAGTTGCTTAGGGCCTCATTAAATTGCTGATGCTCGGCCATTGGATTAAAAGCATGTGCCACCATGCTGGCTCTTCATTTAAAATGACCACAAGTAGGTTTTTTGTTTGTTTTGGGCGGTGCTGGGGATTGAACCCAGGGCCTTGTGCTTGTGAGGCAAGCACTCTACCAACTGAGCTATATCCCCAGCCCAGGTAGCTTGCCTTTTTCCAGAATCTCCAAACAGCTTCCTGCATCTGCCTGACTGATAACAAGATTTGAGCCCTGAAGATCTTTCAAGGAATTCTTGCACCTGTAAACCTTCAGGTAAATGTCTCAATGCTGAATGGTTCAGGCACCAAGGTTTCTCTACCAACTTAGAGCATGAGTAGACTTCTTTTTCCTTTTAAATGAAAAATATTCCTTATTTTCCTAGTTTATTAGGGGGAGGGATGAGTTAACTCTTAATGATCTGTGGCAGATTTCAGTTAGTTTTCAGAACTAACTCTTTTTCTCTACCCCAGGCTGGAAAAGGAGCCTCACTAGCTCTAGTGAATCTGAAGACCCAGCTCACAGAGTTGGAAAAGAGCTGGTCCTGCTAACGAGAGGGGGTTGTTTGAAAAAGGTGTTGCACACTAGGAGGGGGAGAGCACCTGCCTCATGGGTTGGGCTAAGAGAATTGCAAGCCCTGAGATGAGCTGGGGACATAGTTGGTGAGGGCACCTGAGGGGAAAGACACAGGCTGACTAAGCAGGTAAAGGTGGCAACCCCTGCATGACCCACAGGGGCCCCCAGATCCTCCCCTTCCTTCTGTACTTCTTAAATATGATCAGTCTAAATCACCTTCCTGGTGGCATCACTTGTCTTGGGCCCAAGGATTACAGAGAGCTACCTGCCTCAAAGGTAGATGTGCCACACGGTGCCAACAACAAGGACTAGGAGGACGCAGGACTTTGGTGGCCAAGGAGGCCTTGGCAGTAACTGACCTCAATCACAGTGTCTGTCAACTGCTAGTTGGTCATTTCATTTCCTACTCCAAAGCCGTAAAAACTGAAAAGACAGGCAAGTGCCCCCATCTGATGGTGACAAGATGATGACAAACCTTGATGGAGCAGTCATTTTTTAGCAGAACCTGCTTTGAGTCCTTTATATCCTTTATTCACCATAATTCCACGAAGCAGAGTTTATTGTGTGCATATTTATTTATTTATTTATTTATTGGTACTGGAGGTTGAACCCTGGAGAGTTTTGACCACTGAGCCACATTCCAGACCTTTTTATTTTTTATTTTGAGACAGGGTCTCACTAAGTAGTGAAGGCTGGTCTTGAACTTGGAATCCTCCTACTTTAGATTCTGCTGGGGTTACAGGCATGCTCCACCATGCCCGGCTGCATTTTATAGATGAGGAAACTGAGGCACAGAGAAGATGAAGAGCTTGTTCAAGGGTACAAAGTCAGAGACAGAGTCAGGATTCAAACCCAGGTTGCTATGCTGGGTACAGTGGCACATGCTGTAATCCCAGTAACACTAGAGGCTGAGGCAAGAGGATCACAAGTTTGAGGCCAGCCTGGTCAATTTAGTGAAGCCCTAAGTGATTTAGCAAGACCCTGTCTCAAAATAAAACAACATAAAGAGCTGAGGATGTGACTCAGTGGCAAACCCCCCCAGATTCAATCCCCAGGACCAAACAAACAAACAAACAAACAAAAACAAACCCAGGCTGGTGTGACATCCAGAGCTTTGCTCTTAGCCACTAAATAGCCTCTTGCACAATTAACACAAAACCACACTCAGAATCTCAGATTGATGCCATTTACAGATGGGAGACAAATCAATTATCCTTCCATTTTTTTTATTTGTTCTTTTTTGGTATACATGACAATAGAGTATAGTTTGATATCCATTTTATTTATTTATTTATTTATTTATTTATTTATTTATTTATTTATGGATACTGGGAATTGAACCCAGGAATGCTTTACCACTGAGCTACATCCCCAATCCTTTTAAAATTCTGAGACAGGATTTTGCTAAATTGCTAAGGCTGACTTTGAACTTGTGATCCTCCTTCTCAGCCTCCCAGGTATGCCTATATACCCAGCTCAATCCTTTTTTTCTCTGCCTCCAAGCTCTTATTCTAGTCCATGTCTTTTTTATTTTTATTTCTTTTGAGACAGGAGAGCCCAGGGATTCGGGGACTCTCACCATGTTTGCCCAGGCTGGCCCCGAATGCTTGGGTTCTAGTGATCCTCCCACCTCGGTCTCCAGAGTAGGTGGGACTACATGGGCACCACCATGCCCAGCTCAAAGTCCATGTGTCTTCGTTGTCTTCAACTGAGCCACCACGTTAGGCCCTCCTGGTCTTCCTTTTAGTATTCTCCCTGCTCTTCCATAATCTGTCATGCAGCTGAGACCCTCCCAATGGCTTCCTGTGGAATTCCTGTCATGGCTCACAAAACCCCCTGAAACCAATGGTGCATGCCTGTAATCCTAGTGATTCAGGAGGCTGCGGTAGGAGGATTGCAAGTTCGAAGCGAGCCTTAGCAACTTAGTGAGACCCTGTCTCAAAATAAAAAATTAAAAGGGCTGGGAGTGAAGTTCAGTGACAGAGAACCGTGAGTTCAATCCCCAGTACTGAGGGAAAAAAAAATCAAAACCTCCACGATGCAGCTTCTTCCCACTTCTTCCCACTCTTCACCTACACAAAGCCACAGCCCATGAACTTCCTCACCCTGCACACAGCCTCTTCTTCCCTGCAACACCAGGTTATTCTGCCTATGCTCACATCTATGTTCCTCTCAGCCTTGACCACTCAGCTCTTCTTGCACCGCTTCTACTCACTGAGCTTACCCATTGCCTCCTCACGAGCCTTCCCAGCCCTGCTGTCTCAATCAGTGACCCTTCACAGCCCTTAGCATTCTCTGCGTCAGCTTGGACTGGAGATGTAGCTCTGTGATACCGCACTTGCCTCACGTAAGACCCTGGGTTTGATCCCCTGCACTGCAAATAAATATATATGTATTCATGTTTATTACCTATTGCCCTGACCAAGAAGGCAGAGAACATGTCTTGATCACTTAGACTGGGTGCTCAGTGAGTGTTTCTAGAATGGTAGAAACTTCAAAGCAAGGGATAAGAATTTGGGGGGCACTGGTGATGGTCTCACTCAGCTAGCCAGGGTCTGAGCCTTACCTTGAAGTTGATGGAGAATCAACTCTTGATAATTCATTCACTGAGGGAGGCACATCAGATCCCCATAAGCTTTCTCCAAAGACAGAGGCTTGGTTGGAAAAAGTGGGAAACTTTTCAAAGGAGCGAAGCAGTGCTTGGTAGTTGTCAGCAGTCCCCTGAGCAAAGAGGAAACAGGATCCCGGAGAGCATCCCCCACCCCAGGCAAGGGGTGAGAGAAATCAGTACTTAAGACAGGAGCTGCCCTCAGGACAAGGGGAAAATGCACTTCTGGGCCTTGGCTCATGGCCTGACAGCAGACCCCAGAGGCTTGGTGTGTGTCAGGGTCAGGCCCTGTATGTGTTCATGTGTTCTGTTTCTTTCTCTCTCTCTCTCTCTCTCTCTCTCTCTCTCTTTCTCTCTCTCTCTCTCTCTCTCTCCCCCTTTCTCCCTTTCTCTCTCCCCTTTGGTACCAAAGATTGAACCCAGGGGCACTTAACCACTGAGCCATATCCCCAGCTCCCGCTTTTTGTAATGAGACAAGGGTCTCAGTAAGTTGCTTAGGGCCTCGCTATATTGCTGAGGCTGGCTTTGAATTTTTGAACCTCCTGTCTCAGCCTCCCAAGCCACGGGGTTTACAGGCATGTGCCACCACGCCTGGCTAGGTATGCGTGCTCTTTAATAGTTCAGTAACTTATCTTTAGCACAGGACAAAATGCTTGAGCCGAGTTCACCCAAAGGCCATTAACATCCCCACCCCTGCAAAAAACCAATAAAACAAGCTCCCTTCTTTTGTTCACAGAATCTGCCTGCGGTCTTCCGGTTAGAGCTGTGTCTCCTTTCCTAAATAGAAGCCCTAATAAAAGCCTGGGCAGATTATTCACTTGCCTGACTTGATTCTGTTTCCATCTGCAGAGGGTCAAAGGATCCCAGTGTCCCGCATCATACTCGTCTGCATATTGGACTGGTCTCCCCTCGCTGCCTTCTTGCGCCACTGCAGCCACGTGGAGGAGGTCTTTTTACAGGGCAGAGTTGTTCATGGTATCCTTCATTGTCCTTAACCTTGGTGGGTTGTAAGACCCTCCAGAGCTTGCAGCCCCAGCTGTTGCCATTCTCCCTTGTAAATGTGACGCCTTGACCTCTTATGCATCAGTTTTCATTATCCCCATGATGACCACTCCCTCTGCTTTGGATGCCCTTTCTTTTTTTCTCTACCGAATTGACACTCGAACTCAGGACCTCATGCATGCTAAGCAGTGCTCCACCACTGAGCTGCATCTCCAGCCCTGGGATGCCTTTTCCTCCATATTCCACACTCACTGGCTTCCTTTCCTGAGGCTCTGTGTAATGTAGCTCCCTGCTTGGTGCTGCTGGAGTCCCTTGGACCTCCTCTTTTATCACACTGCTCATACTTTTTGTGGCAGGGGCTACTGGGAATCGAACCCAGGGGTGCTTAACCACTGAGCCATATCTTTAGCCCTTTATTATGTTTTATTTTGAGACAGGTTCTTGCTAATTTGCTTTGGGCTTCACTATGTTGCTGAGGCTAGCCTTGAACTTACAATCCTCCTGCCTCCTCCTGAGCCACTGGGATTACAGGCATACACCACTGAACCTGGCTGCTCACACTTTTCAATGTCTGCTTCTGCACTAGATTGTAGGTTCCACGAGGTCAGCCTCCTTCACCAACTTTCCCTAAGGATAACCTAGACCTGGCATGTGGTAAAGTACAAAAAAAAAAAAAAATTGCATCCAATTTCAGATTCGAAAATAGAAGCTAAGTGCCTTGGGTTCAATCCCTGGTATGAAAAGGAAAGCTAGACTAGACATGGTGGAGGGCACCTGTAGTCTCAGGTGTACTCTGGAGGCTGAAGCAGGAGGATTTCTTGAGGCTGGGAGTTCAAGGCCAGCATGGTAGCTTGGGTAATATAGACAGACCCTGGGAAAGGAAGGAAGGAAGGAAGGAAGGAAGGAAGGAAGGAAGGAAGGAAG
>JAJEJO010000185.1:495077-535525 GCA_020662805.1 Glaucomys volans
AAGGAAGGAAGGAAGGAAGGAAGGAAGGAAGGAAGGAAGGAAGGAAGGAAGGAAATGAAGGTCTTTAATTTCACATAGGGGGAAACTCATGTTCAGAGGTAAGTAACCTGCCCAAGGTCACACAGAAGTAACTGAAGAGCCAGCCAACACTGATTTCCAGTTTGCATGGAGTGTCTCCTCCTACACAGTCTCATCTCTGTGGTAGACTCATGAATGAGGAGGATGACAGCAAACAGTGAGGGCTTTCTATGTTCTAGTAATTTCTGTGTATTAACTTCTTTAGAGCCAGGGAATATACCTCTGAGGTAGAGCACTTGCTGGCTAGGTCCTGCTTTGATTCCCAGCAACACACACACACACACACACACACACACACACACACACACACACACACTAAATAATTTTTAAAAAGAGAGATAAAGAGAAGGGTTTCTTCCTGAGCAACTTCCCTCAGTTCCTTACTGGTGCTGTTCTTTCCTAGGCCCTCTGGAGAGGAGCATTGTGGAGAGATAACTCGTCTTCCAGGTCTTGTGCTAAATACACCGTGGGATTACCTCCTTCTTTCCAGAACACCCTTTGAAGTAGGTTCCCTTATTATTATAAATAATAATATTCATATTCCCATTTTTCAGATGAGAAAACCAAGGCTCAGAAAGGTTTATTTGCCTAAGGCCACATTATGGGAGAGCCCAAATTTGAACTCACACATGTCTATTTCCAAGACACACCTTAAGCTTAAACTGCTTCCTCCTACCACTGAAACTTCTCCATACTAACATCCTTTTTTTGGTGTTGATTTTTGGTGGGGAGTGGTAGTGGGAATGGAAACCAGGAGGCGTCAAACCACATTCCCAGGCCATTTTTTATGTTTTTTTTGTTTTTTTTTTGTTTTTTGTTTTGAGGCAGGGTTTCTATAAGTTGCTTAGGGTCTTGCTAAGTTGCTCAAACTGGCATTGAACTTCCTTCTGCCTCAGCTTCCAGAGTCGCTGGGATTACAGGCGTGCACCATGGCTACTAATATTCTTATAATGCATTTCACAAATGAAACTAAAGGAAACTAAGGGCTACAGAGGTGGAGTGATGGCTCAGGCACCACAGCGGGGAGGTGTTGGAGATGAGATTTGCACAATCTCCTGTCACATACTCAAGTATGTGAACCGACTTGTTTTCAGTAATGCTTCCTTTGTGTGGGATTGTACTCATCTCATCCTGAAATAACCATTGGGCAATTGAAAACACAGGGGCCCAGAGCAGGGAAGTGACTCCAAGGTGGCATCAACAGACACAGGTCTCCTGAGTCCATGTCCAGCTCTTTCCTCCACTCTGAGCTGCTTGATCTTCTGCTATCCTTGAGTTTTGGGCTCTGAAGTTCTGAGTGGACCTTGCCCCCAGCCCTTACTACCTGAAGTAGATCAACTTGAGCCCCTCAGGGACCATCACCCTAGCTCCAGCTTGTTTATCAAGGAAAAAGGCCAGAAGGTCAATCCTCCTGTCCCACCAATGCTGAGTTGTAGCTAGAATTGTCATTTAGCCAGAACCAGAGGATCCCATGAGGAGTTCCTCTGGGACCCTACAGGCCTATGGGTGCAAGAGAAAGTGGTCCTCTGGCACTGTGGCCCAGGGTAGCTAGGTTGGGTCAGTTTAATGGGTGAGTGACCTGTTAAGTCACACAGGACCTACGTTTAGAAGGTCCTTATTCTTGTATTTTTCAGTGCTGGGGATTGAACCCATGGCCTTGTGCTTCCAAGGCAAGCACTCTACCAACTGAGCTATATCCCCAGCCCTGAAATTCTTTTTTTTAATATTTTTTGTTGTCAATGGACCTTTATTTTATTTATTTATATGCAGTGCTGAGGATCGAACACAGTGCCTCACACATGGTAGGCAAGCGCTCTACCACTGAGCCACAATCCCAGCCCCCTGAAATTCTTTTTTTTGAACCAGGGATTGAACTCAGGGACGCTCAGCCACTGAGCCACATCCCCAGCCCTATTTTGTATTTTATTTAGAGACAGGGTCTCACTGAGTTGCTTAGGGCCTCGCTAAGTTGCTGAGGCTGGCTTTGAACTCGCGATCCTCCTGACTCAGCCTCCCAAGTCGCTTGGATTATAGGTGTGCGCCACCACACCCAGTGTGAAATTCTTAATAACCTTTTTTTTTGGTACCAAGGATTGAACCCAGGGGTGCTTAACCACTGAACTACATTCCCAGCCCTTTTAATATTTTATGTAGACAGTATCTTGACAAGTTGCTTAGGGTCTTGTTAAGTTGCTGAGGCTAGCTTTGAACTTGAAATCCTCCTGCCTCAGCCTCCTGAGCTGCTGGGATTTAAAGGCACACACCACCACACCCGCAATTCTTTTGTTTTTTTGGAACCAGGGATTGAACTCAGGGACGCTCAGCCCCTGAGCCACATCCTCAGCCCTATTTTGTATTTTATTTAGAGACAGGGTCTCACTGAGTTGCTTAGGGCCTCACTAAGTTGCTGAGACTGGCTTTGAACTCGCAATCCTCCTGACTCAGCCTCCCAAGTCGCTTGGATTACAGGCGTGCGCCACCACGCCCGGCCTCCGGCAATTCTTAATAACTTTTGAACAAAGATCCAGCAAATGACATTGCCAATGCTGCAGTCAGGAAACTTCCCAGCTGCTTGGAAGTGGGCCTCTTCTGTGATGGCAAGGATAGGTTGTCTTCCCTTGGCTTTCTGGGGTCCTCGCTGAGAACTCAGACTGCCCTTGTTCTTGCAGCTGGTTCCTGTGCTGTCAACCATGTGGTGGGGAAAGGGTGGAGATGTCTGCAGGATCATGAGCGGTGAACTCCAACTGGAGCCACAGAATGGGGTAGTTATTGGCTGCAACTCTCCCACTGTAGAGGAAGGATACTTAAGGACCAGAGAGGGAAAGAGACCTGCATGAGTTTGCACAACAAGTAGACACTTGGACTAGCACATTGGTTCTTTCCTTACCACTGTATCTTCCTAGGGGCAAACAGTGAAAAGACAGGCTCATATAGCACCTGACTGGGCCCTGGAGGACTTCTGTCATCCTAACTAAACTGTGTGAAGATAGGTTTAGGGGGTGGTAGGCAGGATGCTCACAGGCTGGGAGCAGCCCTTCTTGGTATTGAAGGCTGGGTGCAGTGGCACACACCTGTGATCCCAGGTGCTCTGAATGCTGAGGTGGGAAGAGCACAAGTTCAGGCTAACCTGGGTAGCTTAGCCAGACCCTGTCTCAAAAGAAAACAAAAAGCCGGGCGTGGTGGCGCACGCCTATAATCCAAGCGACTTGGGAGGCTGAGTCAGGAGGATCGCGAGTTCAAAGCCAGCCTCAGCAACTTAGCTAGGCCCTAAGCAACTCAGTGAGACCCTGTCTCTAAATAAAATACAAAATAGGGCTGGGGATGTGGCTCAGTGGCCGAGTGTCCCTGAGTTCAATCCCTGGTTCCAAAAAAAAAAAAAAAAAAAGAAAACAAAAAGGGCTGGGGATATAGCTCAGTGTAGAGCACCTCTGGGTTCAATATTCAGTACCAAACAAAAACAAACAAACAACAACAGAAATGCTGGGAGTGTAGCATGAAGCTTAGTGGTACAGTGTTCATGAGACCCTGGGGTCAATCCCCAGCACTGCCCAGAAAAAAAAAAAAGAAAAAGAAAAACCCGATCATCCAGCAGAGCACCTTGGCAGGCTGCATTTGGTGTGTTCTGGCAGCCACGCCTGCTGTGCTCACACCCTGAAGTTGCCCAGGGCTCTAATACTGAGCTCAGTCCATCCAAGAACCAGCCTGTCAGATGCTGATTTTCCCCCCTTTGTAGTTGTAGAAAATTCAAACTCTGGGGAGCTACAGCACTTTCCTGGATTTTTTTTTTTTCCTGATACTGGGGATTGAACCCAGGGGCGCTTGATCACTAAGCCACATCCCCAGCCCTTTTAAAATCTTTTATTTTGAGACAAGTTCTCCCTAAATATCCCAGGCTGACCTTGACTTTGCCATCCTCCTGTCTCAGCCTCCTGAGTTGCATGCACGACCACACCCAATTCTTTTCCTGGGATTTCTTATGCAAAGCTTTCAGAGCTCAGTGATCCACTGAGATAATGCATGTGAAATGTTCAACCCAGTGCCAAGTGCATAGTAAGTGGTCCAGAAAGGTTGGTTATATAAGATCCCACTGGCTGGAAATGATAAGAACCAGGATTTAATTCAGTCTGTTCAATTCCCACCCTGTGCTGTATTCCATTTATCAGGACTGTCCTGGTGTTAGAGCCCTGCTCAGTTAAACCTCCATTAATTTGAACTTAACTACCTAGAACTCAGGTAGGTTGACCTTTATTAAAGAAAAAAAAAAAAAGGCGGGGGGCGGCTGGGGTTGTGGCTCAGTGGAGAGCACTTGCCTCCCATGCATGGGGTACTGGGTTCGATCCTCAGCACCACAGAAACAAATTAAAAAAATAAATGCATTGTGTCCATCTACAACTAAAAAGGTTTTTTTTGGAACCAGGGATTGAACTCAGGGACACTCGGCCACTGAGCCACATCCCCAGCCCTATTTTGTATTTTGTTTAGAGACAGGGTCTCACTGAGTTGCTTAGTGCCTCGCTAAGTTGCTGAGGCTGGCTTTGAACTCGAGATCCTCCTGACTCAGCCTCCCAAGTCGCTTGGATTACAGGCGTGTGCCACCACACCCGGTCTACAACTAAAAAGGTTTAAGAAAAAAAGGCAAACTAGGATTTATAATTTAGTCTATGAGGCCATTTCTCGGGAATATTCCATGGTTGGGTGCCCACTCCAACCCACTGCCTGCACCTTCTCTGTCCCCATACCTAGGTCGAGACACAGAGTGACACACCATAGGTGTTTTAAGACAACTGGTAGAGGAAATGAAAGGAGGTAGAAGAGAGAAGGAAGATTTTTTGGGGGGATACCAGGGATTGAACTCGGGGACACTCACCCACTGAGCCACATCCCCATCCTATTTTATATTTTTATTTAGAGATAGGGTCTCTCTTAGTTGCTTAGCACCTCTCTTTTGCTGAGGCTGGCTTTGAACTTGCAATCCTGCCTCAGCCTCCTGAGTCACTGGGTTTACAGATGTGCGACACTGTGCCCAGCTAAAAAGGAAGATTTTTTCCAGAACTTAAGTCCGCAAAGAGTCAGAGTCAGAAGCTGGGCATGGTGGCGCATGGCTGTAATCCCAGCAACTTGGGAGGCAGAGGCAGGAGGATCACGAGTTCAAAGCCAGCCTCAGCAGAGGCAAGGCCCTAAGCAACTCAGTGAGACCCTGTCTCTAAATAAAATACAAAATAGGGGCTGGGGATGCAGCTCAGTGATTAATCACCCGTGGGTTAAATCCCCAACAAAAAAAAAAAAAAAAAAAGAGAGATTCAGTTATAGTCATGAAAGTTTCTTTCCTCAAGGAGAAAGTATTTCTAACACCTTTTGGAATTATTTATATTTACAGTCATGTGCAGTGGCGCAAATCTGTAATCCCAGCGACTTGCAGGCAGGAGGAAGGCAAGTTCAAGTCCAGCCTGGGCAATTTAGCAAGACCCTCAGCAACTTATCCAGACCCTGTCTCAAATAAAAACTAAAAAGGAGCTGGAGTTAGAGCTCAGTGGTAAAGTGCCCCGGGGTTTAATCCCTAGTATTGAAAAAAATTTATTTATTTTTTATTTTATTAATTTGAGTTTTTTAAATGTGGTATTAGGGGATTAAGCCCAGGAACACTCTACCACTAGGCAATATCTCCAGTCTTGTTTACTTTTACACTTACTTTGTGAGTGTGTGTGTGTGTGTGTGTGTGTGTGTGTGTTGGGTTCAACCCCAAGGCCTTGTACATGCTAGGCGAACATTCTACCTCTGAGATATATCTCCAGTCCCCTTATTTCTTGTTTTGAGACAGGGCCTTGCTAAATTGTCCAGGTTGGCCTCAAAACTGCAATCCTCCTGCCTCAGCCTTCCAGGTTGCTGGAATTACTTGCATAGGCCACTATAGCAGGTGAGGTCCAGCTATATAAATACAGCACCTAGAAGTCTCTCTTGCTCTTTTTTTTGGGGGGGGGGGTTGCTGGGGATCGAACCCCAGGGCACTCAACCACTGAGCCACCTCCCCAGTCCTTGTTTATATTTTTATTTAGAGACAGGGTCTCACTGAGTTGCTTAGGGCCTCTCTAAATTGCTGAGCCTGGCTTTGAACTCAGGATCCTCCTACCTCAGCCTTCTGAGCTGCTGGGATTATAGGCGTGAACAACCAAGCCTGGCCAGAATTCTCTCATACAAATATTGGTGCCCCAGGGCCTAGCCAAAGAGAAGGTCAAATTGGTTTCCCCTAGGTCCTCTGTTAACCATTAGCTGCCAGACAAGCAGGGAGGATGTCAGGATTCATGAACTGCCAAAGTTCATGGTAAAGCCGAGAGGTTATGTCCATCTTGCCTCCTGGTCCTGCCCTGACTCATGCTCCTGGTTAGCCCCTTCCTTCCCCTGACCTGAGCTTCTGGGCAGAGGCTGGTGAGACAGCTGTTTCTGGTGCTGGCATCTGCTCATCTACTGGCATTTCAGAGCCCTAGGGAGGATGCTGGATTGCCAGGGGGACTGGTCTAGACCAAAATTGACTGATTTGGTTAAAGGTTAATTGCAGGTTTCCAAAACCCAGATATTCCTAGGAGCCAGGCAGGGCACATACTTGAAAAAAAGCTTTCAGGTTGGCACTGTAGTGAGCTGGAGAGCAGGTACATCCAATTTTAGGTAGTGGTTTCCAAGCAGGAACATCAAACAGTGTTGCTGGATATCCTAATTTCTCAGTAAAGCTAAATACCCAGATCTCTCTGTAATGCTTTTTTAAAATTTTATTTTATTTTGTTCTTGGCATAGGGAATTGAACCCAGAGTTGCTTTACCACTGAACTATATCCTCAGCCCTTTTTATTTTATTTTTTATATTTTTTTAGTATCTCCCTAAGTTGCTGAGCTGGCCTCAAACCTGTGATCCTCCTGTCTCAGCCTCTCAAGTTGCTGAAATTACAAGTGTGTGATACCATACCGGGCTGGCTGTCATGCTTTTAATTTTCAGTTGCTAGCTCTTAATATGTTGCATTCTTAAAGCTTTCTTTCTTGTTTTCTAATTGAAATATCTTCTTTACCTTTCAGAGGTTTTCCTTTCTGTATGGACTCCGTCCCTCCGAGGTGCCTTTCTTTCAGATTGCTACTTTGGTCTCATGTTGGAAGTGTTCCCTAAAGCTCTCTGAGAGTCTGTGTTTGTTCACCCATAGCCAAGAGTCTGATGGCTGGAAGTTGTTATTTGCAGTTCATTTGTCAGCTGGGGCCATCACTATAGGGTATCAGCCTTTGCATTGGGGTATCCGGAGGTCTTTTCTCTGGGGTCATTCAACTTCTCCAGAGATGGAGGATCCTATCCTTTTAAAGCACCTCTTTTGAAAGCAGAGGAGAAGGGTGAGATGCCTTTAGTTCAGGCTGTAGAATACCCCATCTTTCTCCTGTTTTTGACCTCCCACCTGTCCCTTGACCTCTATTGAGTCTCCAGTTCCTGAGTCAAGAGCCATCCTGCTCAGCTGCAGGGAATACACAGTTTTTGGAATGTGCCTGGAGTTGGGGAAGGAGATTTAGAAACTTAGGTGGACTCCCCGGAAGCAGATTCTGAGATAAGGATTCTTGTAAAATTGACTTATTGATGGAGTTAGGAAAACAGGATGGTGCAGGCAAAGAAAGCTCAGTAGCAGTGTGGCCTGAGCCGGAGACTGGCTCCAGCCTGACCCGGGAGTACCCTGGGGCACTGTGGTTTAGTTTCGCTTAGAGGCCATTGCTGGGGTGGCAGCCTGACGTTCGCCTCAGTCATCAGCGCTGGTGCCCGTGCCAGCTGAGGCCTGTATCCCCCTGAGAAGACACTGTTTCAACAATTCTTTTGTAAACATGGCCTTCGGTCATAAAGCACTTGTGTTAGGTTTCAAGTGCTTTCTTTGTGTTGGTTTCTGTTTTCTCTGTGAGGTAAATAAGTCGGTGATTATCATTCATTTGTGTGTGTGCGTGTGTGCGTTTGTGTGTTTCTTTTTCTTTCTTTTTTTGATACCAGGAATGGAACCCAGGAGCACTTAGCCACTGAACCACATCCAGCCCTTTTTACATTTTTAATTTTGAGACAGGGTCTCTCTAGGTTGCCAAGGCTGGCCTTGAACTAGTGATCCTCTTGCCACAGCCTCCAGAGCTGCTGGAACTACAGGCCTGACTGCAACCTTTCTCCAAGGGTTTCTTTTGGAAGAGGGCAGCTTAACTGAGAAGAGGGCAAATGCTGGGCTCTGAGCCAGGCTGACAGCCACTGGATACTTGGGGGAATCAGTCTGGTGATATACCCAAAGAGGGTGAGGCTGGGACTCCAACACGATTCACTCCAAGGGCCAATGTCATGATCTAAAACTTAACCACTCACCTCCTAAGCCTCACCCTTGCTGTCCATGTGCCTGACCAGGATTCACCTGCATTACACATAGATGTTTATTGTGTAAGCCACTGGGATTCTAGGGTTCATCTGTTTTTAAGTAGCATCTTCTAATTAATGCATCAGTTTTGGGCGCAGGTGCTTGGGATTGAGCTGAGGGACTCAATCTGAGCTACATCCCCAGCCCTTTTTCTTTTGAGACAGTGTCTTGCTGAGTGGCTGAGGGTCTCACTAAGTTGCTGAGATTGGTCTCGAACTTGTGATCCTTTGGCCTCAGTCTCCCGAGTTGCTGGGATTACATGTGTGCATCACTGCACCCAGCCTGAATATCATATCATACCAAGGAGTTATTACCAAATCTTGGTTTGTAGTATCTATATCTATACCTAACCCATGTACCTTCACAGTTAGTATCTGATTATATGATTGGTCTGGTTTCTGCACCACGCTGGAGGCCATGATTTAGAGGTGGCCCTGCCATAGTCTAAAGCTTATCACCCAGATGTACCAGGCAGCAACCAAGTCACCAGGAGCCCTAGTGACTCAGTTGTTTGGAGTTGCCTCCAAGCTACAGGTGCCCCTCCGCCATAAACAGAAATTATGCAAAGGCGACCTCTATTGACCAAAGGAAGAACCTGCAGTCGGCACACTGTAGAATGAGACAGGCTCTCCACCATGGGTGAGGATGGGACTCCAACACGATTCACTCCAAGGGCCATGGTCGGGGAGGCCCAACCATGTATTATTAGGCCTTGGGTAACATCTACTCTACTAAGTGGAAACCGTGACTCACACTTTAAGCTGACTTAAATGATGTTCAGAGAGGTGAACCAGTTCCCTGAGTTCTCACTCCTTGGGATTCAACCCAGGTCTTCTGAGGTCAAGGACTTCGCTTTGTCCATCAGGCTCCTGCTAATCAGAAAGCTGCTAAGAACAGCACTGCCCTCACTGGGAGTGGTAGCCATAGGGACCTCAGGCTCCACACCAGACCTACTGAATCAGAATCTGTAGTCTAAGGAGATTCCGGGAGATTTGTGCCTTGCTGAGTGGCTGAGGGTCTCACTAAGTTGTTGAGATTGACCTCGAACTTATGATCCTTTGACCTCGGTCTCCTGAGTTGCTGGGATTACAGGTGTGCATCACTGCATCCCGCCTGATCCCCCAGGAAGTCGGGGAGGCCCAAGCATGTGTCCTCTTGAAAAGAGTTTTCACATTTCTTATAAATGTGGCCTTCAGTTGTGAAGCACTTCTATTATGTTTCAAGAACTTTCTTCACACTAACTCACTTTTCCCCTGTGAGGTAAATAAGGCCATCAGGCGTTCCCATTTTAGAGAAAAACAGGCCTGGAGGTGAAGTGCATCCCACCACTCTATGTGGATTGGATAGGAGAAGATCCAAGGCTTCTGAGATCTGATATTGGGGTTTGTATCATGAGGTCTGTAGGCTCCTGGGCTTTCCTTCTGGGTTCAGAGATCATGGAGTTAGCTGAAGAGCAAAGTTGCTGAGGCTGGTCCTGAGTTGCTGGGATTACAGGCATGAGCCACCACACCTGACTCCTTAGTCCTTTTTAAAAAATTTTCATTTTGCCAGGTGTGGTGGTGCATGCCTGTAATTCTAGCAGCTTGAGAGACTGAAGTAGGAGGATTGCAGGATCAAAGCCAGCCTCAGCAAGGCCCTAAGCAACTCAGCAACCCCTGTTGCAAAATAAAGTATGAAAAGGGCTGTGGATGTGGTTCAGTGCCCCTAGATTCAGTCCCTGGTTAAAAGAAAAGGAAAAGTTTTGAGGGCTGGGGTTGTGGCTCAGCTGTAGAGCACTCACCTAGCATGTGTGATGCACTGGGTTCAATCCTCAGCACCACAAATAAATAAATAAAATAAAGGTATTCTGTCCACCTACAACTAAAAATATATATCTATATAAAAAAAGAAAAATTTTGAGACAGGGTCTTGCTACCTTGCTGAAGGTCTGAGTTGCTGAGGCTGGCCTCAAACTTATGATTCTCCTGCCTCAGCCTCCTACTTACTGGGATTACAAGTGTGCACTGCCCTGCCCAGAAAAATGGGGACTTGAGCACAGTTTACAAATGTGAAGAGATGAATCTGGTATTGGCATTGGAGTTTGCCTTTGGCATAAGATGTAACCTTTCCTTCCCTCTGTTCATAAGGAAAAAGTGAAACCCAACCTTAGCTCTTGGCCCCCTAGTCAGGTGTGAACGTGGCCTAAAGCTGTTCTAGCCCCTTTAGCTCCTCCAATGTGTTTCCCCCTTGAAGGTCAAGTCCTCTCCCTCACCCTCATTTGAGTATAACTGACTGGAGCAGAGGGGAGTGTGGTGGGAGGTGATGGCTAGACTTGACTAAGAAGACACAGAAGGCAGGCCCAGAACCCTCACCTCTACTGTGCTCCCATATCTGGGCAATGCTCCTCCTACAAGGTCCACTTTTCAGTTCAGGTCATTCTTCCTACCTCAGGGCCTTTGCTCATGCAGTTCCCACTGTCTGGCGACAGTCCCCCCTCCTGTCTCCATTTAGTTAATTGCTAGTCACCATTCAGGGCCAGCTCAAACATTACCTCCTGCAGGAAGCTTTCCTGTACCCCCCAAATTCTAAGTCCCTGTTAGTTTGCCTCTGGAATGTCCTCCAAAGGACCATGTTGGTCCTCAGCCTATGGTTCTAAAAAGGTGGTATACTTTTAGGAGGTGGGGCCTACCTAGGCACCGTGGCCTGTAATCCTAGCAGCTCAGGAAGCAGAGTAGGAGGATCAAGAGTTCAAAGCCTCAGCAAAAGCGAGGTGCTAAGCAACTCAGTGAGACCTTTTTTCTAAATAAAATACAAAATAGGTCTGGGGATGTAGCTCAGTGGTCGAGTACCCCTGAGTTCAAGTCCTGGTATTCCCCATCACTGCAAAAAGTGGGGGCTTAGCTGGAGGAGTGATTCTGGGTGTGCCCTTGAAGGGGATATTGAGACCCAGGTCCCTGTTTGCTTTCCAGCTGCCATGAAATGAGCAGGCCTCCTCTGCTTTGTGCCCCTGCCATGTACTATGGCACCAAAGGCCCAAAGCAGCAAGGCCAAGTGACCGTGGACGAAACTTCTGAAACTTCTAGCTAAATATATCTTCCTTCCTTGGAAGAAAAGGGAGGTTTCAAGAGTCACTCATTGGTTTCACCAATGGTGGTGCTGCCACTCCTGGGACAGGGTCACAGGTGAAGTGCCATCCACACCTCTCCCCCCAGCCCCTCTCCCTCCCTCCCTCCAGGGCCCAGACTGTGTGACCCAGGACAGACACAGACCACGAAGCTCAGCAGCACAAGCTCCCTTTATTAACCATCCTCCCTCTATGAGTGTGCACAGTACAGAACAAACAGTGGAACAGGGAGGGAGGGAAGGCTCCTGAGGTTAGGCCCAGAGGCCAGATCCAGCTCTTCTTCTTGGCCAGCCCATGCCTGTGCAGCACTCCCACCCCTGCCTTACTCCCCAGACACTAAAATGCAGCACTGGGAGGCCAGTAGCCCTGCCAGCAGGCTGTCCTCCTAGCCCTGACGGGGCTTGCCACTGTGCAGGAGGCTGAGAGCCAGCAGCCCAAGGGGCTGATCCTGGGGGACAGGGAAATGGGCCTCACAAGGAGATGTGAGGAAAGGCAGCTTGTCCTGTCTCCAGGTTCGGCAGAAGGCCTCCAGCCACCCTGTGCTGCTTAGATTGGATGCCCAAAGGGCTGGGTGGACTCCTCTCACTCCCAGGTCAGAGATTTTAGGAGGGAAAGGTCAAGGAAAAACTGGGGTTCCTGGAAGAGGAAGCTGGATTCTGTACCTGGGAGTTATCAAAGTGGGCAAGGTGGTCACCATGGGAATATGGAGGGGAGAATCATGTGGCCCCTCTCCCTATCAGGGGTGACAATGCAGGCCTGACCTTGATGTGATTGACAGGCTGCAGACCTGAAGGAGCTGAGGAAGCTGATGAGAGCAGGCTTGGCACCCATGCCCCACAACAGAACAAAACAAAACACGACACAAATGGAGCTGCAGAGAGAAAGGGCAGGGTGAAGAGGTGATCCGAGATCCACATGGGAAGGGAAACTGCCAGGCCTGCCAATGGCAACCCAGCTGTCTTCGCTGGGTTGTCAGACTAGGGTTGGCTGCAGAGGGGGCAGAGCAGTGGCAGGGAGGAGAGAAGCAATCCCTGAAAAAGAAGTCGGAGTGAAGTTCACCTGGATTTTGGCCAGCCCAGCCTGCACCAAGGGTCTGAAAGGTTCCCAGCCTTCTCCCTCACCCACCCTTGAGTTTCTGAAAAGAGTGGCCCATCTGAAATCCAAGAGAAAAAGCAGACCCTGCCCTCTGCCCATGGGGAAAGCTAACGGAGGAGTACTCACAGCACCATGGCAAGGGCGGCCCCTGGCTTCAGAGCCAGGCTGGCGCCATTTGTAAACATTAGACTTAGTGATAGTTGGGAATGGAGGGAGAGATGGGTGCTCAACCTGGACCATTAGGTTTGGAGAAAGTCAGTGTGGGGCCCCTAAATATTCGGGAAATGTCAATTAGCCATGGGAAAGAGGCCATTGGGCTCACCAGGAGTCCAGGAGGGAGTGGACAGGCCTGTGTCTACCTATTTCTTCATGTTTGTATGACTTCAGTTCTACCTTTGGAAAGTGCCAGATCCTAGAAGCCAATACTGGCCACGGCTGCTGATGGGCTGGAGCAAGCACTGGGTCCTAGGGTACTAAGCACAGCCCCTACCCAGGACAGGTTGCTCTGTGGAGGACACTGCCCTTTGAATATGATCTTTCTCCAGAGGGAAAACAGACTGGTTCTTCTAGTACCTGCTGATCCTCTTTACCCACAGGGGTTCCAGGCATGAAGTTGAGAGTTGGGAGAAAGAAGTTCCTTTGTGACATGAGACCTGCCACCACCCATAGCACTGCCATGGCTGGGAAGCAGAAAGGGAGCAAGACTTGAACTGTCCACAGGCGTGGGGCCTGATTCTGCCCCAGAACTATCCCTGGAAAAGGATGTCTGATGTCATCCCATCAGTTGGAATGATGTTGGACTCTAAGAGAAGATTCCCAGGTCCAATGGTCAAGGCCATGTGCTCCCTGGGAGGCAGTGGTTATGCCAAGAGATCCACAAAGATGGCGTTGGCTGTGGTCTGGCCAAAGATGAAGGCTCCCAGGGTGACCAAAAGGACTCCATAACTGACCAATGCCCACCAGCTGTAGGGTAGAGGATGAAAGGAATGGATCAGTCATCCTGTTCATGATGCTGCAGACTTACATATATATGGAGGTTAAGTACCATAATTACTTATCCCATTTCTGACTTCTCAAGGACTTTTCTATAACAAGGTATGTGTGTAAGGTCAGGCGTATTATCTTTAGTCCACAGGTAAAGAGACCAACACCTAACGGGATGAACTGGCTGATCACCAGATGCTGAGGGCAGGACCAGGATTAGAGTACAGGCCTCCTGGTGGGAAGATGTTCAGGAAAAAACCAACCACATAGAATGTGATCCATTTCATCAAAAAAAGAATCAAGCCAGCCTATAATCCCAGTGACATGGGAGGCTGAGGCAGGAGGATTGCAAGTTCAAAGCCAGTCTCAGCAACTTAGCAAGATTCTGTCTCAAAAACAAAAAAAGGACTGGAGATGTGGACATCTGCAAATAGATGTATAAGATCAGAACAGGGTGATTACTTGGTACTGAGAATAAGGGTGATTTTTATTTCCTTCTTTAGACCTGTTTGTGTTTTTAAAGTTTTCTATAATTTCCTTCCTTCTTTCTTTGTAGTGCTGGGGATTGAACCCAGGGCTTCACCCATGCTACACAAGTGCACTACCTCTAAGTTCTCTTGAGATACCTCTATAGCCCTTTTAAAACTTTTATTTTGAGACAGGATCTTGATAAGCTGCCCAGGTTGGTCTTGAACTTGCGATCCTCTTGTCTCAGCTTCTGGAGTAGCTGGGATTACAGGTGTGCACCTCCATGCCCAGCTTAAAAAGTCCGTGATTTTAAAAGCATGCAAGACTCTTTATTAAAGTCTCTTACCTTCTTTAAGGTGTCCTCTCAGTCTCTCCCACTCCCCACCTCCCCAGAGGACCTGGGGCTGGCCCTGCTTTACCTGGCTGGTTTGACCTCCTCCATCTCAGAGAGTTTGGCTTGAATGAGGCACAGCCCTGGAGGAGAAGAGGTGGCTCTAGAGGAGTTGTAGGGAGCAGAGGCTCCCACCTTCAGCCCAGACCCCTCTTACCAAGAGGGTGGCAAAGAAAGTCGGGTTTACTCTGCCAGAAATTCTGCCTCTGTCCCAACTTAACACCCAGCTACAGCCTGGCCTCTACTTTCGAAGGACAGGCCAACATCTTCGCCCCTGGGACAGCACACAAGACTCAGCTACAGGGACAGCACTGAATGGTGACTCAGTGGTGCTCACACCTCAGTACGCTCCTGAGCAGAGGCAGCTCCCTTGCTCTGTGTGAAGTGGGGAGGGCTTTCAAGGAGTTGCCTGGATGACAGGGATCTGCAAAAGACCTGAGTCTACATCTCAGGTCTCCTGACTTCTACATCTGGGCTGCAAAACCAGGCCCTTTGGCCTCTGGGCTATACCGAGCAGAACCAGCCAGACAGATCCCCAGTTGGGAAGAACACATACTGAATGAAGGGTAAAAGTACAGGCTCTGGCCCCAGACTGACTTGGGTTTGAAAAGACCTCTTACTAGTTGAGATTGTTAACCTCTCTCTGGGCAAGTTTGCACACTCTCTGAACTTCACATTTTCTCATCAATAAAAAGGAGATCATAACCTTCTCTCCAGGATTTAATGCTCTGAAGGGGTCAGCCTGCAGCTGGTGGGGTGAGCAGTAAATGCTGGGGTTACCCTCCTGGGCAGGTTTTGAGCCAGTGGGGAGCTGAGACCAGAGGGTCCTGGGAAGTCAGTACTACGGGGCCATCAGACAGGGATGCCAGGGGTGCACACCTGGGAAGACAAAGATGAAGCAGGCAGCTAGGCCCCCGATGACTGAGATGACCTTGCCGATGTCAGGGATGAAGAGCGCCAGCAGCAGGGTGAGCAGGAACCACACCAGCGTCTGCAGCACGCGCCGCCGCCGCTCCCGCCCCACGTCCTCCTCCACAGGCATCCCCTGGTAGCGCAGCCAGAGGCCCTCGACCACTGCCCTGTCCATGTAAGGAGGGATTCAGGGGCACCCTTGCTCAAAACCCCCCACCTCTGACTCGCAGGAGCCAGACCCCAAACTGGGAAGATTGTGGGTAAGGCCTAACATGGGCCTACCAACGCTGTCACCCTGGGTCACTCTGGGGCTGAATGAGATGGTGACTGTGAAGGGTTTAGTGCTTTGCTTCATTGAGTGGAGACTGACACTCTGATTCTCTTTAAAAGGAATACCTTAGGGGCTGGAGCTGTGGCTCAGTGGCAGAACGCTTGCCTCTCATGTGTGAGGCACTGGGTTCGATCCTCAGCACCACATAAAAATAAACACATAAAATAAAGACATGTTGTTCATTTACAACTACAAAAATATTTTTTAAAAAAGGAATATTTTAGGATATTCAAAAGGCTGGGGGTCCATGGGACCGCTCAGGAAAGGATCAGGTCTAGCGGATCTTGGAGAATTCAGAATGTTCTGGTGACCCTAGGACAAAGCATACTCCCGAGCCCCAGCTTGGAGTACTTGGGGACTATCCTAGATATGGATTCTTTTGTAGGGGCTTCAATTTCTCCTTCCACAGAACGGGTTCCACACAAGCCCAAGGGCTTCAGGGGACCTGCATGGGGTCGGGAGGGGGCTCACCGCCCACAGAAGTGCAGGATGGGGTAGGAGGTGAGCACACTCAGGATGATGAAGGCTCGGGCTACAGCCACAGCCATGTCCTCCGAGGGGTAGGACAGGAGCACATCGGGGTCCACAGCAGCTCCAAAGGTCAGGAAGCCACAGATGCCTGTATGCAGGGACAAAGGGGCCAGGTTGGGGCCACCTGGGAGGGTAGCGGGGTGGACTGTCCACTCCTGCTAAGTGCAGTATCAGCCAGGGAGGATGCTGGAGCAGCTCGAGGCCTCAGCCTGAGTCCCGGGGACTTGAGCTGAGCAGAGGTCTCTTCCTGCCTCCTCAGATCCTCCCCTGGAAGCCTTCTAGCCCTCTGCACTGCCACTTTCTGAACTTGCCCAGCACATTCCTGCCTCAGAATTTCTGTGCTAACTGTCCAGTCTGCTCACTCTTCACATTGCCATCTCATCATTCAGGTCTCAGTTGAGATGGCCCCTCCTGAAGGAACGCTGCCCTGTGCGCCCACAATCACTGCCACCCCAGGCACTTGGCTCGCACCCAGTTCCATTCTCTTCACATCACTCAACTCCTTGAATTGTCTTTTCTTGGGGGGCGAGGCACTAGTGATTGAACCCAGGGGTGCTTTACCACTGAGCTACATCTCAGTCCCTTATTATTTTTGGTACCAGGGATTGAACTCAGGGATGCTTTACCACAGATCCACATTCCCAGTCCTTTTAAAATATTTTTATTTAGAGACAGGGTCTTGCTAAGTTGCTTAGGGCCTCACTACATTGCTGACGCTGGCTTTGAATTCGCAATCCTCCTGCCTCAGACCCCCGAGTTGCTGGGATCAGAGGCCTGCGCCACCATGCCTGGCTCCCTCTGAATTGTCTTTTTTTAAACTGGTGTCCTATTTGTCTACCCAGGCAGAACATGAGTCCCAAGAGAACAACAGACTTGGCCTGTTTGCCTGTTGGCTCCTGACTGTGACTTCAGAGCTGGAACTGTGCTAGCCCAGGCAGCTGTGTGTCCCCTCCCCTCCAAGGGAGGGTGGCAGGGCTCTACTTCCAGGGCTCCCAGTCCTGATCCTCATCCGAATCACCCAGCCAGCAGCTAGAGCCTTCTTCCCTCCAGCCACACCCCAGCATGAAATGCTTCCTCTCTGCCTCCCAAAAGCATGTGCCCCGACCCAGTTTCCTGCCTGACCTCCCTGCCACCTGCCCCTACACCCTGTACTCCAGCTACACAGAGCCCCATTCTGTCCCTGCCTCAGAGACCTGCCATTCTGCAGCACCTCTGTCTGGAAGGCTCCTCTTTGGCTCTTCATGTTCTGACTTTCTTGTCACCTGGATCTCCCCAGATGCCACCTCCTCAGAGAGAAGCCTTTTGTGCAAGCTACACCCACATGGTCCCATTCACTCCTTCTTGGTTTCACTGTCACGATGGCACTTGCCACTTCTGGAATTTCTTATTGATTCCTTATTCATTCTCACATGACTGTCTCTCCAACGACACTGTCAACCTCGCAGGGGCAGGACCAGGTCTACCTCTTTCCTTGTGTCCCTATGCTAAGAACAGCTCCTGGCACTGATCGGGCACTGACTTGGAACTGACGAATGGATGGATGAACACACCCCTCTCATCTTGGCAGCAGGCGGCCCCCAGGCAGCCCAAGTACAAGCTAATGTCAACATAGTGCTTGCCATACTGGAAATGCAGGCTGTCCTCAGGAAAGCTGGGCCAGGGGACATGGGGACTTGAGGGGCAGTGGGAGACTTAAAGCCTGGCACAGGGGTGCACTCACCTGTGCCCATGTAGACAGCCAGGGCTATGACCATGGCGGCTGTCACAACCCCACCCCAGGTCTTCACCTCGGGCTGTCGCATGCTGTTGAAGACGGGCACACTGCTCACGTGGCACTGTCGGGTGAAGGGCATGGTCACAGTGGGGAAAAGACCACATCTCGGTTTCCAGAGGAATGTACCTTGGGGACCGAGGCCCCCAGGACCAGGGGCAAGTCCTGGGACTCCCACTTTATCCATCCTCCCAGGATTCCTCCCATTCTGCTTGTAACATGGGTTATATCCCAGGTAGTGGATGAGCAGAGGGGACAGCAGGGATCTGGTAGCTGGCACCTGAAATCCAAAGCAGATGGTGGGCATGGCATTGAACACGGCCATCCAGGAAGCCGGCCTGTGGACAAACACAGCGTGCAGCTGCTCGTGAGCCTCTCAGAGATGTCAACCGTGCCCTCTTCACTTGTCCCCGTGCCTCTGAAAACCAGCAATCTACACACCTAAGAACAGACATCTCCAGTCTCAGTTCAGTCCACTGAGCCCCTGAAAGGACTTCCTGGACCAAAATCCAGAATTCCTGGCTCCTGGACTGGGGCTTTGCTTTTCTGGTTTGTTCTTTTTATTTTATTTTTTCCCTTTAAAAAGGGAATTTTGAAAAAAAAAAAAATGACAAAGCAGATTCATCCTCAGACAGCTGAAAAGCACAGATGGGAACATGTGTGGTTTCCACGACCTGGGGCCTGGTCGGGCACCAGCTCATCTGTTGGATGTTGGTGGCAGAGTCTCCTCCTGCCTCCGGCTCACACACTTCCCCCCCAGTAAAAAGAGACCAGGTCCTCTTGCCTCCTTCCCACAGTGACTTGAGGCAGCCCTCCTGAGCTAAGAAGCTCCAGGAACAGCACCCATGTGGCTTTTGGATTCCTGACCCAGCACCTCCCAGGACCCAGGCAGCAGCTTTTACTCTGTGCTTCCCAGGGGCCCTTACCCACCTGGTCAGGATGCTTCCTGGGGCCATCTCTTTATCTGGCCAGATGTACTTGATGATAATGATGGCAGTGACATACCAGGTGCCCACAACGCTCAGGAAGCTGCCGGGAAGGAGAGACTGATTTCTTCCTCCCCAGCCTCAGCTACCCCTCCTTTGATTCCATTCCTGGGTGGGTCGGGTGGCCCACCCTCAGCTCTAGGGACCACAAGCATCTCCTGAACACTGAGGTACTATGCCAAGCAAAGACTCAGGGAATGCCTGAGTAATGAGTTTCAGAGAGACCTGCCACAGCGAGGAGGGAGCTGGGCAGCCAACAGGGACCTGGCCTTTCTGGCCATTGGGAAATGTACTCATTCAGCTCTGAGGCTCAGAGATCATGGCGGAGAACAGTGCTTCAAGCACATCTGTAACTCCAATCCGAGCAGGCCAGACTTGGCAAGGGCTGCCAGCAGGCCATTCTCTGACCTGGCCTTGAGGATTAGGAGACACCAAAGGTAAAGGGTGAGTGTTCAAATACTGGCATGTTGACCTTTAAGGGGATCATTGAGAGAGCTGAGTGTGCTCCTTTTGTTTACAGACTGGAAAAAGGCCTTGACAGCCAGTCTCCTCCCTTTGCACTGACCCAGGTGGAAGATGCTGCCAGGCTGTCAATCGCACATGATTCAAATTCCACCCCACAAGGGAGAGCCAAGGCCAGGCCAGCAGGCTGTCACCAGTCTTTAATGAGGACATTTAGAACTGACTCTCCTGGGCTGGGGATATAGCTCAGCGGGTAGAGTGCCTGCCTCGCAAGCACAAGGCCCTGGGTTCAATCCTCCTCAGCACCACAAAAAAAAAAAAACTGAATCTCCCATCTGAGCAAAGGGCCACAGCCTTCTTTGATGGTGACAGAAAAAGACAGTCCTAGGCCTGAAACCCTGCAAACCTTGGTCTACTCTGCCTGGCCCACTTCTACTCCCTGAGAAGGTGAGCTGCCTTGGAGAGAAGGAGCTTCCTAAAGACATGGGGTCGCCAGCTGCCTGTGAGCAGAGTTTCTGACCTGCCCAGGCTGGGGCGGGGCTCCAAACCTGGCATATTTCTGGAAGCCAATCTCTCTGGGGATGGAGAGGGGCAGGATGAAGAGGAAGGCAGTGAGGCTGATGGTGAACTTGCGGTCTGTGTACCAGGAGCCACCGCTGGCCCCCTCGGGCTCCTTTGCCATCACAGCTATAACTGCACAGGGAGGAAAGAGGAAATGTCATGCCAGGCCACCAGAAGGCAGGGGTTTCTGCTTTGCTGGGCCCCAGGACCTCCCTCTGATGGGCCCAGCAGCCTGGAAGGAGGATTTCCAGGTGAATGTTTTGACACCCAGGACTCCCAGGGTTGAGGGGGAGGGACGAGGTCGTTGCTTCGGGGAGAACCTCACTCTTGTCCTGCTGGTCCCCGATGATGATGAGGAAGGCGATGCAGGTGCCAAAGGTGTAGATGGCGATGGCCACCTCGCACAGCACACCCGTCAGCTTGCCACACACGGCCCATACCACCTCCTGGTAGGTCCTCTCGTTGCTGGCCTGGGAGCAGTAGGCCAGGATGACAAGGCCACTGATGATGAAAACCAGCATACCCTAGAGGCAGGGGCAGGGCAAGACAGTGTGGGAAAAGCCTGGCAGCCCAGGGCAGCCTGAGCTTGCACAGCATTTACTGGGCCAATGCCCAAAGTGGGTTTGGCAAATGGGTCCCACCTGCTGGAGGTTGCCAAGGTGAGATTTTTTTTTTTTTTAACAAAAAGTTTTGTGACAAATTTCAAACATACAAAAGTAGACAGAAAAGAAAAGAATAATGGACCCCTATGTACCCATTACGTAGCTTCAAAAATAACCAGTTCAGCATGCCTGTAATCCCAGCGATGCGGGAGGCTAAGGCAGGAGGATCGCAAGTTCAAAGCCAGCCTCAGCAATTTAGCAAGGCCCTAAGCAACTCAGTGAGACCCTGTCTCTAAATAAAATACAAAATAGGGCTGGGGATGTGGCCCAGTGGCAAGTGCCCCTGAGTTCAATCCCTGGTTCCAAAACCAAAAATAATAATAATAATAAGAATAACCAGTTCAGTCAATCTTGTTACTTTTTTTTCCCTTCCTCCTCAGGATTACTTTGAAGCCAATACAAGCTGTGTCATTTCATCAGTAAATATTTCAGTAGTACTAAAAGATAAGGGTCCTGTTTTATTTTTGTGGTACTGGGATTGAAGCTAAAGCGTTATCATGCTAGGAAAGCACCCTACCACTGAGCTATATCCTCAGCCCTTTTAAATTTTTTTTTTTCTCTTTTTGGTACCAGGTATTGTACCCAGGGGTGCTTAACTACTGAGCCACATCCCCAGTCCTTTTTATTTTTTATTTTGAGACAGGCTCTCATTAAGTTGCTGAGGCTGGCCTCAAACTTGAAATCTTCCTGCCTCATTCTCCTAAGTTGCTGGGATTACAGGCGTGTCCCACCACACCCAGCTAGCACATTTTGAGACAGGGTCTTGCTAAGTTGCCCAGGCTGACCTCAAGGTTTCGATTATCCTGCTTCAGCCTCCCGTGTCAAGCAAACAGCATCTTTTTTTTTTTTTTTTTTTGAAGATAACCAGAAAATCACAGTAACACCTAAAAAATTAATTATGGTGATGTTCAAATCTGATTTATGGGAAGGCTGTTGCTATCTCATCTGGGCTGGTAAAGAGTAGTAGAATAGATTGGTAGTGTCACGTGTAAGGGAAGAAAGAATGGTAGTGTGTCTCCTATTGACCATCTCTGATCCCAAGTCTCCTTTGTGAAGCAAAGGGCCCCCCTGCACTGCGTCTCTGCCCAGCCAACACACTCACCATCTGCAATGTGACCCCGGCTGCCACACCCCCCGCGGTGCTGAAGGCTGCCGGGAAGTTGAGCAGCCCTGCGCCCAGGCAGGCATTGACAACGATGAAGATGGCGCCCAGCGTGGAAGTGGTGCCTCTGTCCGGACCTCCTGGAGAAGTTTCTCCCTCACTCTTGGAAGCCGTGTCCACACAGGGACTCTGCAGCAGACGGGCCCGCTCCCCAGCATCTGTGCTTGAGCCCCACTCGCTGTAGTCACTGTTGATGCTGATGTGCGCCATGGCCCAGAGCCTTCTTTCTTCCTGCAAGGGCTGCGGAAAGTTCTGCCTCACAGCCACATCCCCTGGGTAGCTGAGGGAACACCTGTCTGTTCAGAGCTGTTATCTAATGAGGATTCTTGTCAACCTAGATGGGACAAAGACAGGTACTATTGTTATTGAGATAGGGAGGCTGAAAGGTGAAATAATATGGCTGGCATTCAAACTGAGGAGTACTTCCGCTCAGAACATTAATGGGCACCACAGTGTGGGATGGCGGACACAGAAATGTCAGATGCAAGCCAGGTATGGTGGTGCATGCATGTAATCCCAGCAACTTGTGAGACTGAGACAGAAGGATTGCAAGTTCAAGGCCAGCCTCAGCAATGTAGCAAGACCCTAAGCAACTCAGGGAGATGCTATCTCAAAATAAAAATTAAAAATGTTGGGCATGTAGCTGAGTGGTAGAGCGCCAAGCATCCTCCCTTGGTTAAATCGTCAGTACAAAAAAGAAAGAAAGAAAGAAATGTCAGCAAATCTCACTTGCTTGATGCTTAAATGAGACCTAAACATAAAAGAGAGGAGTACTACATGTCAGCACTAGAAAGAGGCCCCCATTGAGTAGGTGTGTCATGGATGTTATCTTATCTCATTCAGTCCCATGACAACCTCATGATCAAAAAATTCAGAGACTGAGTTCAATCCCTGGTTCCAAAAAAAATAAAATAAAATAAAAAATTCGGAGAGATCAAATCACTGACCCAGGATCATAGATGAGGAAGCGGCGGTGCCGGACCTGAATCCAAGTCTGTCTGATTTCCCAGCCTGTTTCTAGACTTCAGGGTCCTAAATGAGGCGCTCTCACCCAGGACTGAGGGTGTTTCAAGGTACTGCAGCCCAGGAAGCCTCACCACAGCCCACAGCCTAAATTGTGTGGGGCTTTCAATGCCTTCAAAATTCAGGCCAATTCTCAACTTCTCCCACAAGTCAAGCTCCCCACATCTGTTACACGTGTGTCCCCAGGAAAACAATTACTAATCCTGTGCTTGGAATGCTCCCAGCGCCTCTTTGCCAGCCACTCTCTCGTGTGCCATGTCTTCCCCATTTCCTCAGAACTCACGGAGCCTTCTTGGAACCACCCAAGGGCCCAGCACCACTCAGGCATTCTCCTTTGCTAGCATTTCACGGCCCTGGGCTGCTCTCCTCAGCTAGATTGCCAGGCTCAGGGGCTCAACGTGTGGTCTCCATTGCACGGTTGACCATTACTGCTGTGGCTATGGGATGCACAATCTCATTCGATTGTCAATGTGGTCCTAAAAAGTAGACTAGACATGACTGTCACTGTTTTACCAAGAGGAAACCAAATCCCAGAGGTACTGAGCACTCGACCCTGGGTCATACAGCCGTCAGTGGTGGAGCTGGGATTCAAAACTAGGCCCGTTTGGCCCTAGAGTTGCTGTCCATTTGCATCTGCCTTGCCTCTGAGTCTTTACACAAGTTCCTGTGAAGTCTATTAATAAAAGTAAGGGCTTAGCACTCAATAAATGGTCATCAGGCTGAGGGTGTATCTCAGTGGTAGAGTGCATGTTCAGGGCACTTTGGGGTTCAATCTCCATCAATCATCCCTGCCCCCAAATCATGGTTTCTGTTATGTTTGCAAATACCCCTTTCCATTTTGTCATCCCTGCTTTGCCTAAGATTCTCAGCCCTAAGCAAGCAGAGCAAGTATTCATCACACACTGGCCTGGTGCCACTGGTCAGGTAGCAATGAGGTGCATAGGTGCTGGGACAACAATGGGGAGGAAGAGCAAGAGGAAGGCCAGGGGTTGGGCTGGGGAATGTAGCTCAGTGAGAGAATGTGTGCTTAGCATGTATGAGGTCCTGGGTTGAATCCCCAACAACTAGGCCCCTCAAAAAAAAAAAAAAGAAAAAAAAAGGGTAGGGCTGACGAATGTTTTCTCTGATATGCAGAAGCTAATTCACAACAAGCGGGTAGGGAAGAGTAGGGTTACTTTATATTAGGTAAAGGGGAGTGAAGGGAGAGGAAGGGGTGTAGGGGAAGGAGTGATAGTAGAGTGAAACATTATTACCTCATGTACATGTATGACTGCATGACCGATGTGATCCTGCAACATGTACAATCAGAAAAATGAGAGATTACACTCTATTTATATATGATCTATCAAAATGTACAAATGCATTCTACTGTCATGTACAACTAATTAGAACAAATAAAATTTTAAAAATTAAAAAAAAAAAAAAAGGGTAGGGTTGAGTGGGTAGTGAGGAGCCAGGAGCATCCTGTCCTTTGGATGCTGCAAAATCTGCCAAAAGCTCCTTCTCCCATCCTTGCTGAGTCCTGATCCCAGGGTAACAAAAAACTCTACATTTTATGTTCTACTTACTCCACTTGGGTTTACCCTCTGCCCTAATCCTGGCCATGTGCTGGGAAATGGGAGCACTTTTTTATTGAGCTACATCTCCAGATCTTTTTTTTTTTTTTATTTTTTATTTTGTGACAATCTCACTAAGTTGCCCAGGCTGGCCTTGAACTTGTGATCCTCCTGCCTCAGCTTCCCAAATCACCGGAATTACAGGTGTGTGCTACTGTACACAGCTTATTCTTTATAACTCATAGAGAAGAGAACTGACCAGATCCAGCCATAGAGACAACCTAACCACTGTCCATTGTAGGGCCATCAGCTCCCTGGTGGTCTAGAATGGTTAATGAAGCCCCTTGAGATGCTTCTCAATTTCTCTTTCTCATGATGGACAAACAGCTGGGAACAGTGCCCTCAGAGAAGGAAAGTTTAGCCGCTCTCAGATGTCTGTCATCAATCATGTAACCAAGGGACACAGTAAGTCCCAGAGGGAACATCCCTCTGCTGGCAGATTCTGAAAGCTCAGTTTATGCCACAGGACTTCTTCCTCTTACGAAACCTGCCCCCAGCACCAACTCAGCAAAAAATCAAAGCAGTGAGTAGTGACAGCAGCCTCTTGGGGCTCCCAGGCTTCCAGCATTGCTCCAGGGAGATCCAAGACTGCCTCCCCCACCCCGCTCACACCAAGGACAAAGGTCTACTGGGTGACTGGTCCAAGGTCACACAGCTCCATGAAGCTCCTGACGCTCCAGACAGCAGATTTTCCTGTGGTACCCCTGCCCTACCCCTGAGCCATCTGCCCAGCCCCTCCTTCCACTGTACAGGAGCTCAGTCTGAGGTCCTCAGGGAGATCAGATCAGAGGCCAAGAGATCCCGCCCCTTGCAGACTCTGCATTAATCAAAGATTTCTTACCCGCTCTCTCCAATTACTCAGCTCCATTGTTCTAGCTCACCTGCTTGGCTCTGGTGGAAGGGCGATGCTTTTACTCCCCAAAGGGCTGATATCAGGTTCTTTTTACCTCCCTCTCCGATCTCAAGTTCTTCTTTCTCAAGATTTTACCTAAAACCTGCAGTTAAGAGAGAAGAGTGTGGGCTGTTTCTGGGCAGGCTTCAGCAGCAGGGGGCGGGGAGGGGGGATTGAGCTGCTCTGACACTAACTCATAGAACAGAGTGCCAGATCAGACAGGGAAACGGGCCCGCGGAGGGAAAGCGCAGAGTCAGAACTGGAAGCTGATGTCCACATGCTCAGGCCAGAGATACAGCCACTGCAGTAGGCCCCTCAGCTCCCATCCCCAGTGGGTCCTCGGTCCAGCCTGGGGTTGGAGCCCCGAAATACGAGCGATGGGTTGCACTGAGAGGTGAGTCAGGGGCGGGGGGCGATGCCCAGGCCTGACGCGAGACTGGTCAGCCGCCTGAGGTGTCTGGGGAGGCGATCAGGGCACTCGATCCCGGCCTAGGACTAGGTGGAGTCCTGCCGGGCTAAGGCGCACAGGGGTGGCGCAACAGAAGGCGGGGTGCGGCGAGGTCTGCTCCCGACCCTGCAGGAAACCAGAACTCTGCCGCGGCGGGGTCACTCAGGACCCCGGGAACCTAATGCGTCCACCCTCCACCGCCTCTACCTCCGCCTCTACCTCGTACCACCTACCTACGGTGCTAGGTTCCCGAGCCGGCCGGGGAGCCACGTGAGCACGGATCATGTGACGACCGGCTTGGGCGGGGCGCCGACACCCTGGGAGTTGTAGTTTTCGGCAGATGTCAATCTTGGCCAACTACAGCTCCCGGAGTCCTGAACCCCGCGGCGTGGTTCTGAGCCAGCCCGGCGCCCCGCCACCCGTGTGTATCCCGTAGTGTTCAGGTTTGGCCTCTGGCCAAGCCTAAGAGCATCAGAGGTTTGGCATCTTTGTCAGTCCAAAGTCCCATGGGCCCAAACTGATTGCCTCTCTGTTCTTACCCGTCTCTGTCCCTGCATCCCTGCCTAGGGCCGGTGACCCCGGAGTTTCTTTTACTGCGGAGCGTGGGGGCCCGTTTTCACCTTCCCTGCAACAGGGGACTGGCCTGAGTGTTGTTCATGACGATAACCCCAGAGCCTGGATTCTAGACACGTTTTTGAGGCAATGTAGGCCCTCAAATATTTGTTGAATGAAGGAATGAGTGTCCAGAGCCCTGTCTTCTGTCCTTGGCTGTGTGCCACTTGTAACTTGTCACAGTATTTCTGTTATCATTCATACACACACACACACACACACACACACACAGGGTATTGAACTCGGTGGTGCTTTATCATGGACCTAAGTCCCCAGACCTTTTTATTTTTTATTCTGAGACAGGGCATTACTGCTGCTTAGGGCCTTGCTAATTGCTAAGGCTGGCTTTGAATTTGCAATCCTCCTGCCTCAGCTTCCCCAGTCACTGGGATTACAGATGTGCACCACCACGCTTGGCATCTCAGGCATTAAAATTCCCTCATTTGTGCTTTGGGGACTGGCTGTCTACCACACTTACCTTTCTAGTCATTAGAGGGCCTCAGTGATGAGGAGACACTGGAAATGCCTCCAACACCCAAGTCTTATTTTTTAAATTGAAAATGCTATTGATATCACTGTGGATTCACATGCAGTTGTAAGAAATAATACAAAGACCGCAGGGTATGGTGGCTCACACCTGTCATCCCAGTGACTGGGGAGACTGAGGCAGGAGGATCACAAATTTGAGGCTGGCATCAGCAACTTCACCAGGCCCTGTCTCAAAATAAAAAGTTAAAGGGGCTGGAGATGTGAAAAAGTGCCCTCAAGTTCAATCCCCAATGCCTCCCACAAAAAAGAAATGATACAAAGTGTTCCTGTATATTGACCCAGTTTCTCTCAATGGAGATATTTTGCAAAACATCACAGCCAGAATATTGACATTGACACAATCCATTGATCCATTAGATCTCCCCAGTTTTACCTGTCCTCGATTTTTGGTATGTGTTTGATTCTGGAAAATTTTATCACATGTATTGGATGTGGTGGCACATGTCTGTAATCCCAGAGACTCAGGAGGCTGAGGCAGGAGGATTGCAAGTTCAAGGCCAGCCTGGGCAATTTAGCAAGACTTTCCTCAAGATAAAAAATAAAAAGAATGTAGCTAAGTAGAGTGCCCCTGGGTTCAATCCTCAGTGCTGGAAAAAAAATTTTATCACGTGTAATATTTGTACATGCACATCATATGCAAGACACTGAATATTTCCATCACCACAAGGATCCTTCCTGTTGCATTTTTGATACACACCTCCTCCTTCAGCATCCTTA
The DNA here is from genome assembly GCA_020662805.1 of Glaucomys volans. Lineage (NCBI taxonomy): Eukaryota > Metazoa > Chordata > Mammalia > Rodentia > Sciuridae > Glaucomys > Glaucomys volans. Next base: position 522,836 of record JAJEJO010000185.1, read on the forward strand.
GTTCAGATTGCTGAAACAGAATACATAACTGGGTGTCTTAAACAACAGGAATTTATTTCTCACAGTTTTGCAAGATGAGAAGTCTTTGATCAGGGTACCAGCAAGTTTCATTTCTGGCGAGGGCCCTTCTGCTACTTTGCAGATGGCCACCTTGCTGTGTCCTTGCATGGTGGAAAGCATCATGAGGGTGGAGACCTCATCACCTTCCAAAGATCATCACATTGGGGATTAGGTTTTCTTTTTTCTTTGGATAGAGCCCAGGGGTACTTTAGAACTGAGCTACAACCCAGTTCTTTTTATTTTTTATTTTGAAACAGGATCTTGCTAAATTGCTGAGGCTGGCTTCAAACTTTTGATCCTCTTGCCTCAGCCTCCTGAGTTGCTGAGACTATAGGCATGCACACCTAATCTGGTGTTGATTAGAGTTTCAAGATAGTACTTACTTTGGGAGGTGGGGATGCAAACATTCAGGCCTTCCACACTGTGCCTACTGACCTTCCCTTTTCTTTACATGCCTTACTAAATGCTTACTAAAAGAGTATCTGCTCCTGAGTTGTGAGCTCTGTTCAGACATTTGACTGTTAGGACGCTGACTCTTCCCTTGGGACTCCTGTTTTCAGATGGCACCAGATGAACTGCTCCAGGAGTGGGAAGCAGACTTCTGTGCACACTGCATGCACTTTTGTAAAGAAGTCTATTGTGAGCCGGGCACGGTGGCGCACGCCTGTAATCCCAGCAACTCGGGAGGCTGAGGCAGGAGGATCGCGAGTTCAAAGCCAGCCTCAGCAATTTAGTGAGGCCCTGAGCAACTCAGTGAGACCCTGTCTCTAAATAAAATACGAAATAGGGCTGGGGATCTGGCTCAGTGGCCAAGTGCACCTGAGTTTGATCCCCGGTTCAAAAAAAAAAAAAAAAAGTCTATTGTGGGCATCTGCTGGTTTTGCCTATTAAGCCTCCCATTTGAAATTTCTCTCTGAAGAACCTGAGCATCCACACACCTGCGTCAACCTGAGCTCATCACCATTCCCTCTTCCAGGAGAGGGTATCTGTCCAATCTGTGGAATCCATCCTTTAATTTCAGGGATAAATATGTGACCCGAGCAAGGCCGAATCAGGAAAATAGGTTAGTGGGTTTTCTTGCAGGGCGGGGGCACTGGGGATTGAACCCAGAGGTGCTTTACCACTGAGCTGCATCCCCAACCCTTTTTTTTTTTTTTTTTTGTGGGGTGGTGGATCGAGCGCCGGGTGCTTGCAAGGCAGGCACTCTACCAACCAAGTTAGATCCCCAGCCCCCCCAACCCTTTTTATTTTCCATTTTGAGATAGGGTCTCCCTAAGTTGCTTAGGACCTTGCTAAGTTGCTGAGGTGGGCCTGGAACTTGAGATCCACCTGCTGCAGCCTCCTGAGTATGTACAGGTGTGTGCCACTGTGCCTGGCCCAGGAAATCAGGTCTTGAGATATTTATTGAAACTGTTTGGAAAGAGAAGTTTTTGGTTTTGGTTTTGTTTTTGGAGGGAAAGTATAATCAAGATGAGAAAAGAAATTCCTGTGACTCAGTGGTAGAGTACTTGCCTGTCATGTGTGAGGCCCTAGGTTCAATCCTCAGCACCACATTAAATAAATAAATTAATTAATTAATAAAATAAAGGTCCATTGACAACTAAAAAAATGTTAAAAACCCTGAAACTCTTGGAGCTACTGGTGATTATGTTCTTACTGTGCGAAGAGAGCCTGCTCAAGAATGAAGCTGGGACCCGTTCAAGTGGAGCGGACGATTCTTGGCAACACTGAGCACCTGGATCTCGCTGTCAGACCTACTAGCCAGACCTACTTAGACCAACCTGGGGCTGTTCACATAGTTGAGCTAGTACATGTACCTGAGCTAATCCCTTTTTTGCTTATGCCAGTTCAAGTTGGCTTTTGGCACTTGAAACCAAGGGAGTCCTGACTGAGAGAGTCTATGGTCCCCTTGCCAAGGGGTAAAAAATGAAAGTGCTGTAGAACTCTAAGCACAAGGACCTGTTCACAGTATGTGCTCCCAAATATTTATTGAGGGTTGTTATGCACATTAAATAAGATTATGTACATTTTGAAGTGCCATATAAATGAAAGAAATACTTTATCTTTTTTGTGTATGTGGTACTGGGTATTGAACACAGGAGAAGTCTACCTCTGAGCTACATCCCAAACCCTTGATTTTTTAAATTTTATTTTGAGACAGAGAGTGCCTGGAACTTTCAATTCTCCTGCTACTCAGGGTTCTGAGTAGCTGGGGTTCCAGGCATGTCCCATCATACCCAGTTGTAGTAATGGATTATTAAGCACAAGCTTTAGATCTGGGCCTGGTGACCCACACCTGTAATCTCCACTATTTGGGAGGCTGAGGCAGGAGGATTCCAAGTTCGAGGCCAGCCTCAGCAATTTAGCAAGGCATTTAGCAATTTAGTGAAACCCTGTCTCAAAATAAAAAAGTAGATAAGGTGGGGATGTGTCTCAGTGATTGTGCACCTCTGAGTTCAATCCCTGGTACCAAAAAAAAAAAAGGAACCTCCCTCCTTTAGAATAGATAGCCATCATTCTGACCAATATTACAATAGATCAGTTCATGAACACCACATAAATGGAATTATATAGCTTGTAGTTTTGAGTCTGGTTTCTTTTGGTCAACACTTTGGAGCTCATCTAGATTAAGCAGCAACATGATTTTTCTCACGAGGGTAAATTTTAAAAAATCAATTCTTCTAAAATAACTTGAATCCATTTTTCTGTTCATGAACATTTGCATGAACATTTCCATTACTGTCAATTATGAATACATTCTATGAATGTTCTTGTTCTTGGTTGGATGTACACTAATTTTTTTTTGAGCATATACTTGCTGGAGCATAGAATAGGCATCTGTGTGGTACTCCACCACTGAGCTTCATCTCTAATGGTTTTCTTTTTTTTTGAAACAGAGTCTCCGTGGCTCAGGCTGGTCTTTGTTTTTTTGGAACTGTGGACCCAGGGGCACTTAACCACTGAGCTACATCTCCAGACACCACTCCCACTTTTTTAAAATTTTAAAATTTGGAGACAGGGTCTCACTTAGTTGCATAGGGCCTTAAATTCTTTTTTTTTTTTTTTTAATTTCTTTTTGTAGGTAGACACAACATCTTTATTTTATTTTTTATGTGGTGCTGAGGATCAAACTCAGGGCCTCATGCATGACTAAGCAAGCATGCTACCACTGAGCCACAACCCCAGCCCCAGCCTCTTTAAGGTGTGAGATAGCTGGGTCAAATGGTGCTTCCATTCCAAGTTTTCTGAGGAATCTCCATACTGCTTTCCAGAGTGGCTGCACCAATCTGCAGTCCCACCAGCAATGTATGAGTGTACCTTTCCCTCCATCCTCACCAACACACTTATTATTGCTTGTATTCTTGATAATTGCCATTCTGACTGGAGTGAGATGAAATCTTAGTTTTGATTTGCATTTCTCTAATTGCAAGAGATGATGAACGATTTTTCATGTTTGTTGATCGATTATGTGTCTTCTGTGAGTGTCTGTTCATTTCCTTAGCCCATTTATTAATTGGGTTTGATTTTTTATGGTGTTAAGTGTTTTGAATTGCCTCAAGTTTTGAAAATATTCTTTTTTTCCCCTAGGCTTCTTGTTTCACTGTATTTCATCTGTGATTCATCTTTGAATGTATTGTCAAGTGTGTGAGTGTGTGTGGGTATCCAAATTCATTCTTTTTATTAAACATCCAAATGAGTACATACTGATTCCTTTTCAGGTTGTATTTATCTTTTTTTTTTTTTTTTTGAACCAGGGATTGAACTCAGGGACACTCGGCCACTGAGCCACATCCCCAGCCCTATTTTGTATTTTATTTAGAGACAGGGTCTCACTGAGTTGCTTAGGGCCTCACTAAGTTGCTGAAGCTGGCTTTGAACTCGTGATCCTCCTGACTCAGCCTCCCAAGTCACTTGGATTACAGGCGTGCGCCACCACGCCCGGCTTGTATTTATCTTTGAATGAAGGCAGTATCTGTGGGGCAGGGGCTGGGGGCCAAGCTCAGGACTGGCAGAAAAAGCCCCAACACAGTGAGGCCTGCGCATCTGCAGTGAAATTGTGTGCCATTCCTCTTCAGGGTCAGCGATGCTGGGAGGAGCGGGGGCCAGGTAAGCACTGATTCTCCATCCTGCAGCACCATGGGAAAGGTAGCTTTCCTCCAACTTCTTTTCTAAGCCAAATATAGTTCTTACATAAAGGGCCTGTTGGTTCCTTCTGGGGAACTTGGTGCCTTCCAGGGCTTGGTAGGGATTTCCTTCTAGTGCCTTCCTCATCTTGGTCTAGTCTGCACCGCTCTGGGCTCTGCTCTTCCTATGTGGTGGCTTGTTGTGGCCTGTATTATTGTTATAAAATACTGAATGAACTTCCCTGAGGGAGGATGGGAGTTCTGTCCTATTGTCGTCATGCTTGACCATGCAAATTGCTCTGGGCAATGAATTTGGGTAGATGTGCCATGTGTTAATTCTTATTTTTCTTTCTTTCTTTTTTTTTTTTTTGTGGTGTTGGGGATTGAATCCAGGGCCTTGTGCTTGCGAGGAACTGTGTTATTTCTTGACAAAAGGTAAGAGTTGAACGTCGTTTGTCAAATTCTCTTCTGTGCCCTAAAAGGTCATGTTGAAGAGTGCATCTAGCTACATAAAATAAAGACAGGGAGGAGGCTGAGGGTACAGCTCAGTGGTAGAGTGCTTGCTTGGCATGCATGAGGCCCTGGGTTGGCTTTCCAGCACCGAAAAAAAGGAGTTTGAGCTCAAACATCCCCAGATTTTGGGGATGTTAATCTTATCCCACTATTGAGGTATATAATATAGTAAGTTTTATGTGCTTGGCTGGTCTCTAGTCCCACTTTAGACAAACGTTAAGACCCAGAGTCAGGGCTGTGCTTTTGTACATAGCCTTTGAGTGGATCTTAAAACCCCACTTCTCATTGTTTGGAAAGGACATGGAGGAAGGTAATTGAATCTAAAGGAACTAGATAACTGCCAGCCTGCAAATGGTTGTGGATATTAGGCGGAAGGGTTGAAGCTTTGAGGGGGTCCATAGAAGCAGAACATAGACTTTAAGCAGAGTATACATTTAATGTAATAAGACCCTAGATTTGTGGGCAGACCGTGTGATCATGGGCAAATCAATGCTTGTTTTGCTTTTGTCTAAAACGAAATTGTGGGCAGGAGGTGTACGTGCCAGGCCCTGGGTTGGTGCTGCAAAATAGTGGCTATTTCTTGAAACCACAGGTTTAAATAAGGAATCTAAGGACAGTTGGTGTTCAGGGAGTGAAAACAGGTGTAGTTCTCTGCAGACCAGGCCATGTAATTAGTATCTGACTCCGGAGTTTGTGTTGCTACCACCACATGATACTTGCTCCCTAATAATTTAGGAATATTTCACAGCATTCAACCTTCCAAGCAGCAGGCTTAAATCCTGAGAGGGAACCTGTTTGTCCAGATGAGTGAACTGGTCTTGGTTGTATATCAGGATCTATGATCTTCTTACATGCTGAGCAAATAATGGAAATATTTGCATTTTGAGAGGAAGAAGGATGTAGTGTCTGAGAAAGTATTATAAATGTCTGGACATCACTGCACAAGTGTCTAATCGGGGGTTTTACTTTGTTTAAATTTGCTTTTTTTTATTGTTATTTTTCGATACTGAGGATTGAACCCAGGGGTGCTTAACCACAGTCATATCCTCAGTCCTTTATTTTGTATTTTATTTAGAGACAGGGTCATGCAGTTGCTTTGGGCCTCATTAAATTGCTGAGGCTGGCTTTGAACTTGCAATCGTCTTGTCTCAGCTTCCCAAGCTGCTGGGATTACAGGCATGCGCCATCACACCCGGCTGAATTTGCTTTATAGAATTGTTTTTTTTTTGTTTGTTTGTATGTTTTGTTTTTTTTCTTTGGAACCAGGGATTGAACTCAGGGACACTCGGCCACTGAGCCACATCCCCAGCCCTATTTTGTATTTTTATTAGAGACAGGGTCTCACTGAGTTGCTTAGGGCCTAGCTAAGTTGCTGAGGCTGGCTTTGTATTCACGATCCTCCTGACTCAGCCTCCCAAGTCGCTTGGATTACAGGTGTGTGCCACCACGCCTGGCTAGAATTGTTTTTGAGGTAGAGTCCAGCTATGTTGCCCAGGCTGGCCTTGACCTTGTGGGCTCAAATGATCCTTAGCCTCTGCCTCCCTAATGGGCTATAGGCATTTAGGCACTCCCAAATGTGCTACCACATTTGCCTTCATAAAATTTGGTTTTTGTAAAGCAAGAATCAAAACAATTATAACTCCTATCATAAAAGGCTATTCTCCCTAAGAACTCCTGAAATCAATGACAGCCAGTATTTCCACAGAAAATTGAAAGATAGAATGAAAAATGCTAAACTTCCCTCAAGAGAAATGCACATGAAAACTATCCTGACATGTAAACTTTCACCTCAGATTGGTAAAGGTCAATCATAATGTATCGCCTCTAGGAGGAAACCCAACCCATATGTGGTGGGAGAGTGAGACAACATCTCCAAATGTACACCCCTCACTGCCTCAGCAATTCCAGCACTGCACATTAATTCTTCAGCTACACTTGGTGTGCATCAACTGACACATGTATAAGGCCATTTACTACCACATTCTTTTTTTTTTTCTTGTACTGGGGATTGAACCCAGGGCACTCCAACCACTGAGCCACATCCCCAGCCCTATTTTGTATTTTATTTAGAGACAGGGTCTCACTGAGTTGCTTAGGGCCTCGCTCAGTTGCTGAGGCTGTCTTTGAACTCACAATCCTCCTGCCTCAGTCTCCCAAGTGCTGGGATTACAGGCGTGCGCCACCGCACCCGGCTCTACCACATTATTTCTAATGCCAAAGCCTAGAAAAGGCCTGTTGTAAGAAATTGAATAAATTACAATAAAGCTAATCAACGCACCAAGCAGTCCTTTAAAAAACACTGAGTTCTTTTTATTTTATGGGGAAAAGGCATATAACATGTTAAGTGAAAAAAAGCAGAATACAGAAGTACATAAACAGTACAATTTCTACCACGTAAATATTTGCATAGGAAAATCAATGGAAGACCATTTAATTTAGCCAACTGTTATCTCCAGGTGGTAGACATTTGGGGAATTTTTCACTTTCTGAGAAAATGCCTTTTTTCCCTGCTCCCAGTGCTGGGGATTGAACACAGGGTCTCAATGCATGCTAGGCAAGCGCTCTACCATTGAGCTGTATCTCTAGCCCCCAATTTTTTGCTTTCTAAAACAAATATATAATAGTGCTATCACTGAGAAAAAACAGTATTCAATATTTTTGTATCATTTTGAAAAAAGAAAATTGGTCTTTCAGTTACTGCTAGGTGTAAAGAAACCAACAATTTCTTTTTTTCATACTGGGATTGAATCCAGGGTGCTTTACCTCCTCAGGCCTTTTCAAATTTATCTGGAGACAGGGTCTCACTAAATTGCTAAATTGCTGAGGCTGGCCTTGTATCTGTGATCCTCCTGCCTCAACCTAAGTTGCTGGAATTATGGAAGTGTGCCACCGAGCCCAGCTAAATCACAATAATGAAAAAACATCTGGGCTGGGGATATAGCTCAGTTGGTAGAGTGCTTGCCTTGCAAGCACAAGGCCCTGGGTTCAATCCCCAGCACCACCAAAACAAAACAAAACAAAACAAAAGAACAAAACAACATCCACAGCCCAGAAGTTTTAAAACAAAATTCTCAAGCTGGTTGACCGGGCTGGACTTGGCTGTTTAGATGTAAGCCCGAGGCAGTTTAGTCTAATAGCTCTTAATGGCCGGTCCATTGATCAGTCAAATGTAATCATCTGGGAAGTTTTATTTTTCAATACTCGATATCCAGTTCAGGGTCTAGGATATGTCAGGCTAGTGCTCCACCACTGAGCTACACCTCCAGCTCTAGAAAGATTTTTTTTTGATACCAGGGATTGAACCCAGAGGTGCTTAACCACTGAGCCACATCCCCAGCCCTTTTTTATATTTTATTTAGAGACAGGGTCTCACTGAATTGCTTAGGGCCCCACTAAGTTGCTGAGGCTGGCTTTGAACTCGATCCTCCTGCCTCAGCTTCCTGAGCCACTGGGATTACCAGTGTGCACCATTGCAACCAGCTTTTCTTCTTAAAATAAAAAAGGGGGTCGGAGGTATGCTCAGTGGTTACGTACTTGGCTAGCATGCACAATGCCCTGGGTTCATTTCTCAGCACTACATCAAATGTACACATACATGTATATATATATAACACATGTATGTGTGTGTATATAAATACATACATGTATATATACACACAATTGTTTTGGTTTTTTTGGTTTGATTGAACCCAGCTGGAAATGCAGAAGGGAAGGGGAGAAAAAGAACAATTTCAAGGGAGCTCCTGTTTATAATGTATTGAACTATACTGATGAATAAAATTAAACTATTTTCATGTTATATTATTCTTTTTATATATTCATGGACTTGGTATTTTTAGAATTTTTGTATCAAAATTTATAAGTAGAATTGGTATCATTTTGTATACTGAAGAAAAAAAAAAGTTTGAACCCAGAGGCTCTTTTCCACTGAACTCAATCCCCAGCCCTTTGTTTTCTGAGATAGGGTCTTACTAAATTGCTGAGGCTGGCCTCGGACTTGCAATCCTCTTCCCTCAGCCTCCCCACTTAGCTGTTAGCAGTATAAGCGTGTTCCACCATACCTGACTACAAATATTTTTTAATGAACAGTCTTGATTTGGGAACTAGTTCTTACCTTAAATTATGATAAAAGGCATTCTTTCTGAGCAGGCAAAAAACCCTTCTCCATTAGATTGGAGAACACCTTAGTCCCAGACTAGGAATCTAGGAAAAAGTTGTAGGCAAATGGCCTGAACTTGAGAAAATCATCAGGTTTCATACACCACATGAAGAATGGGGCTCCGTGCAGAGTGAGCAGCGACCCTTACGTTTAAAACGGGGTTAGCAGGGTGGTCAAGTTCTTTTCTAGTTAATTGAGGTCTTGGCACCCAACTTTCAGCCATTCTTGCTCCAGACCGGGGGAATTTCAAGCAGTTTCTCCTAATCTAGGCAAGCATTCCTTTTCCAGACTGGCCAATATGTTTATTTTTCCATTTTAAGATACTTTTCAAAAGACATCCAGTGAACCAGTCTGTTTGCTTATCCTTCCACCACCCTGGTGCATCCATCAGCAACAGGAACCCAGAAGAGCAAATGGTCAGGAGTGACTCTGCCTGCTGCACTGTCCCTCAGGAGTGTGAAGCAAGGGACAAACACATGCTGAGCCTGTGTTTCCCTCCCAGACAGATGGCCTCTGGGCTGAACCTGCTCCATTGCTTCTCTGACCCATTTTGAATGGCCTCTGGCACTAAGCAGAAGTGGACACAATAGCTGCAGGCAGGACTGATGCCAGGCAGGTGCCACTGCTAGACGCCTGCTGACAGCACATGACCTTACACAAGAGCTTGCAGACCAGCACCTACTGCTGCAGCTCGCTTATGAATCACTTTTAAAACACTGAATTATTTGCCAACTTTTTTTTGATTGCCAATTTTTAAGCATAGATAGACCTTCCATAGAAATAAGGATTTTGGCTTTTTCCTTTAACATTTAGGACCTGCAACCCGAGCTTTTCACAGCTGTCACCTCCCCTACTGCTCCTCCACTGTGGATGAGGGCTGATCACCAACCATCACCCTCCCCCCATTACTTCCTTGGCTCCCAAGATATGTGGAGCTGTCACCTCCCCTCTCTACAAGATTCTCAACATTTTGGGGCTGGCTTACCTCAATGGCATGATGAAGAAAAAGACATACTCTGAGTCAGCATGGGGGACCACTAACACATCTTTTGGCTTACAGTCAGCTGGATGTGACCCTAGACTTCAGGAATATATACTGACTCCTACCCCTTCCTCCCGTTAAAGAAAAAGGTAGACAGTGGTTGGATCTACAGTAATTTTATTGTAACAGAGAAACCAAGCCGCAGTAAGTCTACATGATAAGGACAGATGGCGGTTATCTTTCCAAGGGTGAAGCCTAAGCCTGGCTGGCAGCACACACACCAGAATATCTCCTTTCTGATCCTGTGTTGCCCGACTCGTGATGTGAGATTGGTTGGCTGCACAATCACAAGGAATGAAGGGAAAGGTCCAGCTGGGCAGAGGCAGCATCCCAAGAGGAGACAATCACACAATCACTGTGAGGATGCTGACATAAAGTGCAGTTACCGACTCTCCTCTTCTTTGCCAAGAAGGAGGGGGTATGGCATGAGCAGAAGATTATGTTCTTCATTCTTAAATAGATCCTGATAGGCTGGGGTTCATGGTTAATCAAGCAGTAGAATGGGATTGAAACCTAAGCTAGTTATAGATCTTTGTGTTAAAGAAAAGAACAGCAATGATGAGAGAGAGCTTTTCCTTTTTTCTTAAATAAGACAGAAAACAGAATCTATTATTTTCTTCGCTGCAGTTACAACAGACTCTGGTTTTTGTAAAGCACGATTTGTGCATTACGGTCTGCGGATGAGGATGCTCCACCGTGGGGGACAGATGTGAGGTTGACTGTTTATGACTGAACTCAGTCTGTAGCATGAGCTGTGTCTCATGCTGGATCCAGAGGAACCCTGACACCATAAGTGCTTCAGTTAAAGCTTCTGACATACTGCAATGTCATGACGGGTTTTTGGTACCGTGACTTTCTTATACATGTAAACTCTTTCAGAAAAGTTGGACATAAAGGGATGGGGGAGAGTTTGGTTTAAAGCCAGAGTTCCAGACACCAGCCATGGATGCCTCTGCCCTATTTCATTACATGTTCTTTTCTGAGAAACACATCCAATCTCTGAGTATTATGCACTGTGGTTGAAAGAAATGATCCACTCACCACCATCCACCCTCCCTCATCCTGCTTGTGAATCTCACAACAGCAGGGGCCGATGACAGAACGGTTGTCTCTGTTCTCGCACCGTGAAGTTACTTGGTGACCTGGTGGATGGCATGGGCAAGGTAGGCCACATTGCTGGAGGTGACCCCTGCCACAGAGATGCGGCCATCCTTTGTCATGTAGATGGAGAACTCCTTGATCAGTCGCTCTACCTGTGGGGAGAGAACAGTTGGGATACTGGTCAGGGAATTTTCCCAGATCTGGCACAGCACAACAGCCAACTTGTTAAAATGGAAAAATAACAGCTCTATTTTCTCACTTGCTAATGCCCTATTCCCAGATTCAGTGAGCCAGCTTAAGAAGATATGATGAATTCCAAGGTGGAACAGGTGGAAAAAAAAAAATCTCATACGAAGCACAGAACCAGATTCAGCTATGCAACAGCCATTAATCCTACATTTCCTTGGAGAACCAGCAGTGGTGACGACCAATCAAAACCTCTGTGTGGGCTGGGTGTGTAACTTAGTGGGAGAGAGCTTCCTAGCATGCACAGGCCCTGCATTCTATCCCCAGCACCTCAAAAACCCAAGAATAGAAACTAAAACTAAGAAACCCCAAGCTGTTGGATTATGTGGGCTTCAGAAGTAAGCAGTCTCATGGGGGATACAGATAGGTAAGCAATTAAAAACAGGCCAGGCATGTGGCCAATCACTTGAGTCCAATGCTAGACCAGCCTGGGCAACACAATGAGACTCCATCTCAAAACATCAATGTTATTGGCTCGTGCCTGTAATCCCAGCTATCAAGGGGGATGAAGCAGGAAGATTCTAAGTTCAAGGCCACGCTGGGCAATTTAGTGAGACCCTGTCAAAAGAAAGGTCACGTGCAGTGGTGCATGCCGGTATCTCAGCGACTTGTGAGGCCATTTCAAAATGAAAAATAAAAAGTACTGTGAATATAGCTCAGTGGTGGTCCAGCATCCCTGGGTTCAAATCCCAGTATTAAAAAAACAAAGGGTTGGGAATGTTGGGGATGGAGCTCAGCGGTACAGCGCTTACCTAGCATGTGTGAGGCTCTGAGTTCAATCACCAATACTGAAACAAAAATAACAAAACCCAAAGCACATGAAAGCTACATATTAACTTCACGTAAAAAGGCACCAAAATAGCCATGTCCGGTGTAACCCTGGTCATGCAGGCGACCTATGCAGAATTCTTCTGGTTTACAAGGACCCACCCACCAGTCAACTGTGGAGAAATGGGAGTGCGCTCACCTGGTCAGGCTTTAGGCCTGTGAAACAAAACATGCCGATCTGGTCCATGATGTGCTGCCAGCTGTGGGTGGAGCCCTCCTTCTTGAGGTTGGAGACCAGCTGGGTCCGCATGCTGATGATGCGGTCGGCCATGCCTTTCACTTCCTGCAACCTGTAAGGAGACCCCAGGAGGGAGCTCATCCTACCAACCACCAACAGTGTTTTCACCTTCCTTGAGTTCCTCTCCTGTTTGCCTCAATTCTAAGTCCTTGACTGAGTCATAAGTTGTCACTGGCCAGTCACATGTTGTCACATTTTGTAGCACTGTTTTTTTTTTTTTTAAATTTTTTTAGATGTTGATGGACCTTTATTTTATTCATTACTTATATGTGGTGCTGGGAATTGAACCCAGTGCCTCACACATGCTAGGTGAGCGCTTCACTGCTGAGCCATGACCCCAGCCCCATGACTTTATTCTTTTTTTTTTTTTTTTGGAACC
>JAJEJO010000185.1:535625-580842 GCA_020662805.1 Glaucomys volans
GTTTGTATTTTATTTAGAGACAGGGTCTCACTGAGTTGCTTAGGGCCTCGCTAAGTTGCTGAGGCTGGCTTTGAACTCACGATCCTCCTGACTCAGCCTCACAAGTCGCTTGGATTACAGGTGTGCGCCACCACGCCCGGCTGACTTTATTCTTAACATGGGTGGAGTAAACATTTCTGCTTCACAATGAAGACAATGCGCTGGGAACCTACAATAACCAAGTCTTGTGCTACGTACAAGGACTGAGAAATGGTCCCTGCTTCTAAAAGCTAACAGAGAATGATAGGAGCCAAACCCATAAACAATCAGCTATGGAACAAGGCCTGCTAATGTTAAGAGTGCTATACTAACAGAGAAGAACAGTGAATTTGTCCTAGGAACTGGAGAATGCACTCTTCTGTGCACACATGCCACTTGATTCTTTTTTCTTTTGTGGCAGTAGAGATTGAACTCAGGGATTCTCTATAATTGAGCTACATTACTGGTCCTTTCTTATTTTTTTTTTTATTTTTTTATTTTTTTGGTACTGGGGATTGAACCCAGGGGCACTCCACCACTGAGCCACCTCCCCAGCCCTATTTTGTAATTTATTTAGAGACAGGGTCTCACTGAGTTGCTTAGGGCCTCGCTAAGTTGTTGAGGCTGTCTTTGAACTCGCGATCCTCCTGCCTCAGCCTCCCAAGTGCTGGGATTACAGACGTGCGCCACCACGCCTGGCTCCTTTCTTATTTTGATACAAGGTCTTGCTATGTTGCACAGGCTGGCCTTAACTTGGTGATCCTCCTGCGTTAGCCTCCTGGGATTACAGTTGTGGGTCACTGCACCCTACACAGCCCACTTGATTTTGAACATAGTCTTCTTTCTTAGAATTTACCCTTATATTCCATTCCCATGGCTCTGTGGGAAATTCTTGTCAGACGCTATTAACTGGATCATGGAAATGGCATTTATAGTTTACCTTCCTGGGTGTTACGTGTTCACTTTCCTAAACCATCTCTCTAGGACCATGTTACCCAGGCCTAGAACAGAGGTTATGAACTGTCAATTAAAAGGCCAAATAAGAGTCCTAGGTATGTTTTTTCTGACTCAGTGAAACTTCAAAATTTGGTACCTGCACTGGAAGTGGTGCCTACCTGTAATCCTAGGAACTCAGGAGGCTGAGGCAGGAGGATCGCAAGTTTGAGGCCAGCCTCTCTAACTTAGCAAGAACCTGCCTCAAAATAAAAAATAAAAAGAGCTGGGGATGTGGCTCACTGGATTATCTGTGTTTTTTTCTTATTTTTTTTTGTGGTGTTGGGATAGAGCCCAGGGCCTCATGCATGCTAGGCAAGGTCTCCACACTGAGCCGCAGCCCACTTCACAGCATCAATAAAGGTGCCTCCTTGTGGGCTCTACCTCCTCAGCTTTGCTGGTTCTAAGTTCTTCCTCTCCACTCAGTCTTTTCACTGCAGAAACCACATGGAACTTTCTAGGCACACTCTGCACAAAGCATGTCCCCTGTCTGTACCTTTTCGCAGGCAGATCTTTCTGACCAGTTTCCCTGTCCTTTCGTTTCTTTTAGGAATAAAAGCCTCTCTCCTCGCTCAAGGCACAGCTCACACACAGTCCTTACTACATCTTCAACTTCCCACTGAATCAGCAGCCCTTCTTATAGTCAGCATTCATTCCATTCTGTCTTTTATCAAAGTTACATATGCATCTTTCTCATTGGATTCTAAACTTCCAGCGTGTTTTGGTCATCTCCTCGCATGTCTGTCATCTTGGTCCTTTGCAGATTCTCCAGTGTGTACTGAAATGTATACGTTAAGATAAAAATCTGAGTGGCACAGTGGTGCATGCGTGTAATCCAGCAACTCAGAAGGCTGATGGAGGAGGATCATAAATGCCAGGCCAGCCTTAGTGAGACCCTGTCTCAAAATTAAAGAAGGAAATACAAAGGACTAGGCATGTAGCTCAGTGGTAAGCACTGTGGCTTTAATCCTCTGTAACACACACACACACACACACACACGCACACATACGCACACACAGATTTTAGTTACATGTACATGAACATATAAATAACATGTATTTCAGGGACACAAAGTAAAATGCATTTTTTAAGTGGAATGAGATCAAAAAGATTAAGGAACACTAATTTAGAGAACAGGTACTGAGATTCAGATGACAGATGATCAAAATAAAAAATTTGAAGAAATATTGATTCAGTGCTAGCTATTATTGAGACAAAACCCAAAATGTGGGAGCTGGGCATGTAGCTTAATGTAGAGTGCTTGCCTAGAATGTGTGAGGCCTTGGGTTTTGATCCCTAGCAACGCAAAACAAAAACTAAAATATGATCTTCTGAAGGAAGTTTTCTTATGTATGCTATTTCAATTTGAACTTGACGTTAGGGAAAGACAGGTTGTACTAAATACAGAGATGAGAGAATAAGAGGAACTGCCATTTCCGAATTCCATGTTTCTTGTTTCTGTGGATAAAATGCACACTTCTTTCTTTCTTCTTACCCTTTCCATAAATGGAACCTGAAAGGTACTATGTGTCACTAGAGGTCAATTTAAACTAGCTCTGAAGGAGCAGTGGTCGGAACACCTAGATGGCTGGAGGGTGACAATGAATATTTACCATTGCTGTCGCAAATCCGGGGTAGTCAGGATGGTAGAGGCAATCCGGGCCCCATTGAGAGGAGGATTGGAATACAAGGGACGGATCAGGATCTTCAACTGCGACTCCACCCTTTTGGCTTCATCAGCATCTTTGCAGACCATAGTGAAGGCTCCCACACGCTCGCCTGGAAAGACACAAGGGATCTTGTCTCCGAGTTCTCCCATTTAACATATTAAAGCAAATCATTAAGTTTGTTGAATATTATCTGTTTCCATCAGAAGGGCCATAAAAATAAAATTGAAGTTTTCAACAGACGAATGGTGAATGAAAGTGAACAGAAAGTTCAAGTATTCAAGATTTCTGTTCATTGTATCTATTTTCTTGGCTCATTTATTAGTTACTTTTTGTTTAGAGAAATAGTAATCAGTTTTCTTTGCTGGAGGAATTTAAGGACACTGAAGACAAAGAAAATCTGTAAAATCCACTATACCAATCTTTCCTCCCCAGGTAAGGAGGGACATGGACTTAAACACGCACAACTTAAACTCAAGTTCATCAGAACACATCGCACACTGGGTCCTCTAGCTTACCATATAAGCCCATGTTCTTGGCATATGATTGGCAGAGACAAACATTAATGCCCTGTTCGATGAAGTGGCGCACAGCCCAGGCATCCTTGTTACCATCACCACTGGCAAAGCCTTGGTAGGCCATGTCAAAGAATGCAAAGAGATTCTTTTTCTGGGAAGGAATGAGAAGACCAATGCTTTAGGTAGCCATCTGCAGATGCCCTACATGGTTACCTGTGCTTATTGGGACCGCACCTGTTCCACCCAGATTAATCAAACCCTATTTCTTCCCCAGATGGCAGTTTGGCATTTTCCTAGACTTAAGATATCAACACATTCTTCAAAAGACTAAGAAAAGAGTCTTAATTTCAGCATGCCCAGAATGTTGCTTAGTCAAACAGAAGGATCTTCTAAGGCCCACAGGAGTCTGGCTAATTATTTTTGGTCTAGTCAGCACAGGACTAGCACCAGACTTTTCTGGGATTAATTTAACTCTGCCGTACTCACAGGGTGAGAGTTCATTAGAACCACCTCATTTTAAAAAGGCTCTGCATGCTGTTTGTCTTGCTTTGTAGCTTAGATTTGTGTGTGAGTGCGTGTGTGTGTGTGTGTGGGGGGGGTGGGTATTGGGATCAAACCCAGGGTTTCTATGCCATTGAGCTACATCCCCAGATGTTATTTTTTTATTTTGAGATAGGGTCTTGTTAAGTTGCTGAGGTTGACTTTGAACTCGAGATGTCTTGGCTCAGTCTCCAGAGTCACTGGGATTATAGGCATGTACCACCATGCCTGGCTTCTGCAGCTTGGATTTAATAACAGTGAGTGGAAATAGGGGCACAAGACAATAGGAATAAGTATAATCCTTCCTCTTTAGGAATTCTGATGTCTTTTCTGATAGCCAGCTACACTCTGGGAATGATAATGACAATGTCAAGGAAAAGTGGCAAGGAAAGAACCAGTGGAGGAAAAACAAAGAGTATAAGGGCTGGTAAGTAACCACTGAGCAGGGTACCCACAGGCACCATCAGCAGACACCTGGGCCGGCAGTCTGTGGCGCAGGTGGGCCAATGACAGGTTTTATTAGAATTCACTATATCTGGGCTGAGGAACAAAAATTATTTTCATATTGCTCATGTATCAATTACAGAACTGCTAATTATGCAGATGAGGGGAACTTTCCTGGGAGCTTATGTATACAGAAATTTTGTACAGATCAAGGTTAATTAATTCTTATTTTTAAGACGTTGTCAAGTTAAGAATCAAGGCAAGTTACTAAACATAGAACGGTCATCAATTGGTTCATCCTCCTCACCTTTACTACAGATGCCATTTCCTTCCACTGCTCGGGACGCGGGTCCACTCCTGTGGGATTGTGGGCGCAGGCATGCAGGAGAAGAACACTCTGTTCTGGTATTTTCTAAAGAGAAAAAGAACCAAGAGATGACTGTTTTGCAGCTTTAAAGGAGCTGGGTTCCATGGAGTCACTATCATTTGGTAAGTAACGAAGATATCCTGAGGTCTGGGAATCAGCCACTCTCAGGATTTTAAGATATTAGGACCCCCTGGGAGACATCAAATGTCCACAAGGAAGTTTATTCCTTGTTCTTTCACCCTTCCCGCCCCGAGGGCCACACTTACTGAAATGTCTTCCATGGCACCTGTGAAGTCAAAACCGCAAGTCTTGGGGTCATAGTATCGATAGCCTTGTAGCTTCATGCCAGCATCCCTGAAAATGGGTGTGTGATTTCCCCAGGATGGTTTGGGTAGAAAGACATCTCGGCTGAACTTAAAAAATCTTTCCTATGAGATGGGGTGAAAGGGAGTGGAAAAATGAAGAAAAAAGAGGTAAAAACATCAGCATATTTCCTTTAGAGGGTATTTTTTTTTCTACTGAAACTCAGCTTAATTCTATGATTTAGAGATGCACTGACTCAGCAGCAAGACTGTGTGGGTGAGTCAGGCTCTGACTGTTACCCTGGCTGTACGGCTAAGGACTATTTGGGTCTCACTTTCCTTCACTTATAAAATGGGTTAATGGAACCTCCCACAGGGATTAAATGAGTTAAAATACAAAAGCTCCCTAGTAACAGTATGTGCTCAATAAACTGAATTTCATGATTGTTATATCTTCCATGTAATTTCTCCAAGGTACTTTCTTTTTTAAAATCAGAATAGGAAATCTGGCAACTCCTTGCAAAGAGGAAACTATTTCTGACTATTTCTGAGTCAGTAAATACACACACAGAATAGGAAGACCTGCTGCCCTCAAAAGTTCTTTTCTGAAGGAGTTTCCAGACTCACCAGAAAACTGGCTCCAACCCTTAAGGCCCCAGTTCCAGAAATGGTCTGCACGGTGACAAACTGTTGGAGAGACACCATTGGTTAGTGATGTTGCTAGACAGAGAGGCTCCACTCTGTCCAGTCAGTACCCTGTGTTCTTGAGAAGCTAATTCCTTATGGCCTGGTAGAACTATATCCATGTTACATGGAAAACTTCCATAGCACAAATTTCTCCCCAATATGCAAAAGGAATTATTTACACAAAAAAGCATAAGAGACCAAGGATTGCCATTCTGTTATTACCCCAGAATTATATAAAATAAAATGAAATGATCCATTATATAAAATGAAATGAACAGCAAGGTTCCTTGAAAATCAAGTCAGTAAGTACATTAAGATGTTTGTATGTTTTATTTATTTGTTTTTTTGTGGTGCTGGGAATCAATCCCAGGGCCTTGCACATGCCAGGCAAGTGCTCGACCACTGAACCACACTCCCAACCTATAAAGGATGTCTTCCTCCCAGCCCTACCCGGAAAAATAAATATGCAAATGTATTCTTAAAAAGCACATTTTTTTCTTTCAAAAGAAAGTAAATCACAATGCACATAAGTTCGCATGTCTTCTCTCTTATGTTTTGTTTTTATTTTTTTAATCTTTTAAAATATTTTCCTGTATTTTTTATTGGTGTATTATAATTACATGTAATGGTGGGATTCACTGTTACTTTTTTTTGGGTGGGGGTTACCCAGGATCGAACCTGGGGACGTTCAACCACTGAGCCACGTCCCCAGCACTTTTTATTATTTTATTTAGAGAAGGTCTTGCTAAGTTACTGAGGCTGGCTTTGAACTTGCGATCCTCCTGCTTTAGCGTCCCCAGCAAATGGGATTACAGGTGTGCACTACTGCACCCAGCTTGTTACATATTTATATATACAAAGGATGGGTTTTCTTTCTTTCAATGCCCAAACTGGCTGGGACAGGGGCTGCTAACAAAGCCAGATCGGTTCTGTCTCCCACAGTCCACCCGTGGCTGGTTTTTTACCTCCTTCTCCCATCTAAGCTGGAAGCTAAGCACATGAGTGTGGGGACTAATCATATTATATAAAACTAGACCCAGGAAGGCAGTTTTAAAGCACATTTAATGTAAAATGAACATAACACATGGATACTAATGGAAAAGTAAGGTCAAACCTACCCATCATTTTTACAATTACTAGTACATTTTTAGAATTGGTGTCATAGAAATTTTTTTGGTTACTGCCAATTTAACTTTATTAGCAGGTGTGGCCACCTCAATCACTACACATGTACAAATCTTTTCCTATTTGTTTAACACGTTTAAATTACTTTACATTTGTTAAAATTGTTACATATAAAAGCAGAACCTGCCAGAGTCTGCTTGGCTTACCCGGCCGCTTTTCACCACCTCACTGTTCTCACCCAGGGCTAGTTCTGCAGATGCCTTACAAAATTCAGCCAGTCCACCAATGGGCAGGTATTCCTTGTCCAAATTTTTTGCAGCAATCTGGGCCTCTGCCTAGACAAGAGAAAAATGCATTTATTTAGTTTCTTCTCCCTATCTGGAACTATTATTAATAAATATTTTAAATTCTGGAAGTCATCTTGCTTTGAGAAGAGGTATTGCTATGTTCTAGATTTTCTGTGGGTGGGTCTCTCTTGGTTATCATTTAACATAAAATGCCATTCCTGGAATGCACAAGAACAAAGTTTAGGTGCAACAGCTAAAGCAGGTATAAGATGAAAGGGAAACATTCAAGGCATATGCCAGTCTAAGAACTTCTAAGAGTTAACAGTCATAGTCACATATTTTCATGCTTTAGAGTCAGAGGCCTGGCTGTCCCTTACTAGCTGTACGAGTTATTTAACGTTCCTGAGTCCCATTTTCCTCATCTGTTAAACGGAGGGACAACTGTCCCCAATGCACCCTCGCCCCTACTGGGAATTGAACCCAGGGGCACTTAACTACTGAGCAACAACCCAAGACCTTTTTTTAATATTTTATTTAGAGACAGGGCCTCACTGAGTTGCTTAGGGCCGTGCTAAGTTGCTGAGGCTGGCTTTGAACTCGAGATCCTGTGGAGCCACTGGGATTACAGGTGTGTGCTACCACACCCAGCAGGACAGCTGTTTTTATGTCTCCTACGGCTCAGGTGAAGTGTTAATAAGGCAAGGTACACTAGTGCTTGGTTATGTTTCAGTTTCCAACAATAGCTTATTTTTACTAAATAAACAATTATTTTTTGGTGGTGCTAGGGATCAAACCCAGGGCCTCACGCATGCTAGATAAGTGCTCTACCACTGAGCTACAGCCTCAACCATGAATAATTTTCAAAACCTTTTCTAAGTGGGTTAGTTATATGAAAGTTATAATAGAAACCATGTCCCTAATAGGAATACTTCTAATAAAAATAACAAAAGAGCCAGGCGTGGTGGCACACACCTGTAATCCAAGCGACTTGGGAGGCTGAGTCAGGAGGATCGCGAGTTCAAAGCCAGCCTCAGCAACTTAGCAAGGCCCTAAGCAACTCAGTGAGACCCTGTCTCTACAAAATACAAAATAGGGCTGGGGATGTGGCTCAGTGGTTGAGTGTCCCTGAGTTCAATCCCTGGTTCCAAAAAACAAAACAAAACAAAACAAAAACAAAAGAATGAATGAAAAGAACTCTGTAGTTCAGCAAGAAAGATGGACAGAGTATACCTGTGTACAAGGGTTTTTCTAAGGCAACATAACCCTCATGTACAGAGGGCTATTTTCCTCTTGCCAACAGACAATGTCTAAATTTTTGGTTTTCTTGTGTATCCTCAGGTTTAAATATGACACTATGCCTGTTTTTCAGTCTTGGAAAAGACAGTGTGGTTCTAGCCCCCCGCCCCCCTCGCTCTTTTTTCTTTTTCTTTAGTACTGGTGATTGAACTCAGGGGTGCTCTATCACTGAGCAATAGTCCCCGCCCTTTTTATTTTGAGGCAGGGTGTTGCTAAGTTGCCTAGGCTGGCCTTAAACTTTCCATCCTCCATCTTTGCCTCTCAAGTCACTGGGATTACAGGCATGCACTACGGTGCTCTCATTTTTACAGCCAGGACTACAGCCAGAAACCCTGAGCGATTCAGTTAGTGCCAGAACTACAGCCCAGGGCTGTGGAGTTCAGTACTCTATCTGTGGCTGTCAGGTGCTCCCTTCAGCTTCGCTCTTCTCAACCAGCTGGAGGCAGATGGCAAGCTCACCTTCCGGACGCTAGGGAGCACATAAGGCTTTCCATTGTCGTCCCGGTAGGCACCAACTCCCAGGTTCATCTTTTTGCTGTTAGTGTCTCGCTTAAAGGCTTCAGTGACTCCCAGGATGGGATCTGGGGGTCCCATTTCCACATGAGCCCACCAAGAGCTGAAACGAGAAATACCTTGTCTCAATCACTTTAGTAAGATCCCCATGGTCAGAGCCAGCTTTGATCTGCCAAAGATCCATTTCAACAAATGTTTGCATACAGCACACAGGAAACAGTAATAAGTACTGATAATTTAAGAATGAAGACGACTTTAGAGCACTTTGCAGAAGAATAGAGACCAATAATTTCAACACACAGATACTATGAGATGCAGAGGGGGGCATCGGGATCATTATGGGGAGGATGGGGTGCATGTGTAGGGTCTTAAAGCGTTCTAAATTTGATCTGAATTTTCATCCATTACTTCAAGTAATCTGGCAGTGAGAAGCTGACAGGGGTAAATGAAAGGACTAGAAGCAAGGTGTATTCAAGAATATTATGTGCCTCCCTGAGGAGCCTGGGTTTTATCCTGTTCTCCAACTTGATAGAGCATGGTTAGGAACGCTTGTTAAACATCCTGGGGTCTGCTTCAGATGCAGTGACACATGGAGAAATATGAAAGGCTTTTGAGGGTGATGGTGATTAGGTGAGGGGAGTGACAAAATGAATGAACATTGGGGTGGGGTACTGAATCGTGAGTGGTAAAAGGATGGATGCAGAAGGATCACCGAAGAAGCTGGTTACCCAAGATAAAGAGATGAGGGTAAGAACCAGGGTCATGACAGTAGGGGGAGAGAGTTACTAGATGTTTAGGAATTTAAAATTGGCAGGAAGAAATGGCTATAACATCCTACTGGTTCCATCATTACTCAAAGGGTTAAAATGTTTGACAAAGTCATCACTTTGTACTTGTATGTCATGAATTTACCTTAGCAAAACAAAACAAATGAACCATTCTGTAACAGTCTTGGAGACCATCCCGGGGACGGGGACGCCAATGGAATCACTTGACTGGGCAGGGTGAGCTGCGCTGCTGGGGAAGTGACTGCATCTTTCCTTGGCTCCGAGGGAATCCCAAGATGCAATAAAACTTTTTTTTTGGACTGAACTCAGGGCATTATACATGTCAGGCAGGTACTCTACCACTGAGCTGCATCCCAGCCGACAACTGAGCATTAAATAACCATTTTTTTGTTTGTTTGTTTTTTCCTGGTTTGTTCCCCTTTCTTGTCCAGTTTTCTTTTAAAACTTGGAGCTTATTTAAATCAATGAGGAATTCTTTGGCTTAAAAAAAAAATTAGACTTCAATTTTTTATTTTGTTTACTCTGGTCCTATAACCAAATGTGTATTTGAAGAGCTATAACCTTGGTGTATATAAGTAATTCAGAATTTTTATTAAAAAAAAAAACAAAAAAAACCTTTGAGTGCCTGAATGTGAAATGCTTTCCATCTCTGGAGAATACAGATTAGATGATATATGTCTCAAATAAAAGGTTTGAGTTATGGACATAAATGCAGCGAACGTTCCTGAATTTCCCAGGAAATAGGAAAGCAAATTTCTAGTCCTCTCAATGTACTACTTTTATTTATTTATTTATTTTTTGGTACTGGGGATTGAACCCAGGGCACTCCACCACTGAGCCACATCCCCAGCCCTATTTTGTATTTTATTTAGAGACAGGGTCTCACTGAGTTGCTGAGGGCCTCGCTAAGTTGCTGAGGCTGGCTTTGAACTCGAGATCCTCCTGACTCAGCCTCCCAAGTGCTGGGATTACAGGCATGCGCCACTGTGCCCGGTTTCAATGTACTACTTTTAAATTGGATTTTCATCTTATTTCATCAATTAACCGGTATGTTTAGGAAAAGCATATAGAATAAAATGCATACTATACTATACTTAACATGAATATATAAAAGCCATAGCTGTTTTCATTAAAATTAAACTAGTCTTATTTATCAAAGATTTATTATGTGAATCTGAATTCCCAAAATGTTTCTGAACTCATTTATGAAAAACAATGTTGCTGGGCTTGGTGGCCAATGCCTGTAATCCCAGCCACTCAGGAAGCTGAGGCAGAAGGATCTTAAGTTTGAGGCCAGATTGGGCAAATTAGTGAGTCTCTGTCTCAAAATGAAAAAACAAAGGGTTTAAGATGTAGCTCAGAGTTAGCGCTGCCCTAGGTTTAGTCCCCAGTACACAAAGAAAAATGTAAATTAAACTAATCTGACAAATTTCTAATTTCAATAGTAATTATATACTTCTACTCTCTCTTTTTTTGTTTTTGGTACTGGGGATTGAGTCCAGGGATGCTTAACCACTGACCACATCCCAGCCCTTTTTTATATTTTATTTAGAAGTTTTTTGTTTTTAAACCAGGGATTGAACTCAGGGACACTCAGCCACTGAGCCACATCCCCAGCCCTATTTTGTATTTTATTTAGAGACAGGGTCTCACTGAGTTGCTTAGGGCCTCGCCAAGTTGCTGAGGCTGGCTTTAAACTCGAGATCCTCCTGACTCAGCCTCCCAAGTTGCTTGGATTAAAGGCGTGCGCCACTGCGCCCGGCTTACTTCTACTCTTATTAACAGATTTTTTAGAACCAGGGTAGAGTTATAGGAAATCAATCACAGTTTCCATCCACCCCCAGTTTCCCCCATTGTTAATACTGTATAATAGCATAGCACATGTTACAATTAAGAAACCCATAAAGATACACTATTAAGTCCACTAATTATTTAGATTTTCTTAGTTTTTACTTAATTCTGTCCCAGAATTCCTTCTAGGATACCATATTACACTTAGTTGTCATGTCTCCTTAGGCTTCTCCTGGCTGGGACAGTTTCAGACTCTCCTTGTTTTTGATGACCTTGAATGGTTTTGCAGAATACTGATCAGGCTTAGTAAGATGTCCCTCTATTGGTATTTGATGTTTTTCTCATGGTTAGACTGGGATTATGGATTTTTTGGAGAATAGTAATTATACTTTATAACATGTCAGCTTGAAGACAATTTCTAAGACCTTTTAGGTAATTAAAAAAATTTTGGTGTAATACAGGGGATCGGACTCATGGGCACTCTACCACTAAGCTACATTTTCAGTCCTTTATTTTTTTATGGTACTGGGGATTGAACCCTGGGTGTTTCGTCATTAAGCTATATCCCCAGCTGTTTTTATTTTGAGACAGGGTCTTGCTAAGTTGCTCAGTTTGGCCTCAAACTTGTGATTCACCTGCCTCAGCTTCCCAAGTTGCTGGTACTACCGTTTTTGTTTTTTGCTTTTTTTAAAATTTGAGATAGGGTCTTGCTGAATTGCTGAGACTGGCTTTGAACTTGCATCCTGCTTCAGCCTCCCAAATTGCTGGGATTACAAGGGTAAGCCACCACACAAGTCTTCTTTAGGTAACTAAATCTTAGACTAATATTAGAATGAGTTAATTAATGGTTTAACTAATCATTGGATACCCAGGTAATTTCTAAGCAAGATAGGATACAGGCACATTGATTACTAAGTATAATTTAAACTTTAAAAGGCATGTGTGTGGCTGTGAAAGTTGTACTCAGTGTGTTCAGGAGCTGCTTAAAATGCAGACTAGCAGGGGGCTGACATCACTGCCTCCCTACTCAGTTTTCTCTGTGAAATAGAAGTTATTTTGGTTAAAAGATAATCAATATGTTGGTGAGAACATACTGTATGAGGATCAATAGTGACAGGGAAACACAACTGTGTGTTTGTTTTCCAAGGAAAAAAAAGCAGTAGTTCTCAAACCCTTTTGAATTTAGATCCCTTTATACTCAAAGCTTACTGAGGACTCCAAAGAGCTTTTGTTTGTTTATTTTTTTGCCTCAGGTTCACTTGTACAAACAGCAGAAGAGGGCACCATGCAGATGGCAGCTGCTGGGTTACAGCAGTTTTCCTGCCATCGTGTTGGCAGACAGAGTTAGGTACCATGGAGCCTGGGCACTTTTGGAAGCCTGAGAAGGAACTGAAGCTGAAGCCCCAGCCTGGGTCTTGGTCTGGGCTGTGGCCCTGGCTTTTGGCTGGCTGGCAGAGCCTAAAACCCTTGGCACTACGAGCATGAACATGCTTTCTGAGCTGGGTGAGCGACAAGGGCAAGCCAACTGAGCTGTAGCTGAAGCTTCTCAAATAGCATTTATTTATGTGCAGTATAGCTATGTTTACTATACTAGAAATTAAAATTTACAAATTTTTTGTATGTATTATTGAGTCACTAGAAAATAGCAATGATGGAAACACTGGAAACTGTTATTTATGTTAGCATAAATAACTTCTTTATTTTTTTTGCTGTGGGTGCTGGGGATTGAACTTAGCCTCAAGCATGCTAGGCAAGTGTTGGACCAATATTTGAAAGACCCAATGTTCTTTACAATTATGTTTTGTTTAATTTTAAAATTTTATTGTCATTGGTTAAATAGATAACCAGTGACTGTTTCTCAGGTACTCACAATCCTATCTTAAATAGCCAAATATCACATAACAATTTTTTGAAATAAAATTTTTTTCAGATTTTCATTGAAAACTCTCTTAATATATCAAACTATTACCATGAGGGTTTTCTGTAAATGTGTTTTTTTAGTTGGACACAGTGCCTTTATTTTTATGTGGTGCTGAGGATGGAACTCAGTACTTCACATATGCTAGGCAAGCGCTCTACACTGAGCTACAACTTCAGCCCCAGAATGAGGGTTTTTACTTCTACCATGGTAAACTACTGAGCAAAGTAATGTGGTAAATATTAATATTATGCCCGCATAAATAAAAGGTCTTTGAGGGGTGTTAGCTGTAAATTCAGAGAAAATGATTAGTTTACCCCTTTTCTTCAGAGGAAATAGGCAAGAAGTTTTTTACATAGTTTCATATTATATAAAATGAAGTCTTGCCAGGTGTGGTGGTACACACCCGTAATCCCAGTGACTCCAGAGGCTGAAGCACGATAGCAAGCTTGAGGCCAACCTCAGCAATTCAGTGAGACCCTATAACAAAATAAAAAAATAAAAGAGGGCTGGGGATGTATTATCAGTGGTAAAGCGCCCTTGGGTTCAATCACCAGTACCACAAAAACAAAAACAGTCTTTCAGATCTCCTAAATCAATCATTAACTTGTGTGTGAACCAGGTGTGGTGGTGCAAGCCTATAATCCCAGCAACTCAGGAGGCTGAGGCAGAAGAAGCCAAGTTCGAGGCCAGCCTCAGCAAATGAGCAAGACCCTGTGTCAAAATAAAAAATAACAAGGGCTGGAGATGTAACTCAGTGATTAAGCATTCCTGGGTTAATTCCTGGTACAAAACCCAAACCGAACCAAAAACCCAAACCCAAACCAAAAAAATCAAACCCCCTACCCCCAAACTTGTGTTCATTAACATGTGCTACGGGAATGTAAAATCACAATCCCTTCCCACCAGAGCAGCCCAGGGGTGACCAGGAGGGAGCTGAGGGAGTGATAAACAATGCAGACTGGGAGTGTGTGTGTGTGTGTGTGTGTGGGGGGGGGGGATTCACAGTGACAAGGAGAGGCCCAGGGCACTGCATATCATTTATGGGAGCCTGAGGGGAGGATTTAAGAGCTGAAGGAAGGAGAGGAAAGTATAGGGTTAGGAAGGCTTCCAGGAGGAGGTGACCGATGAGCTGAATGTTAAGGATAAAAGATGGGGGGAAAGGCCATTCTAGGAAGAGGCTTAAGAATAACAGCTGAGGATGGGAAAGAACTGGGTGTTGTACTGAACAGGGAAGCCAGGGAAGCAAGGCTCCGAACAACTCAGGTTGAATAGCTCCCGTTCTCTTGGTAATTATTCATCTCATCTCTACCAAGCCAGTGTTTCAGCAGAGCACGGTGAAAGTTCTCTGTGCTCACCATGCTGAGCAGTTTGTGAATTATTCACTAGAATTTCCTACCCAGCAATGGTTTTCTAACTCAATCTGTGACCAGTCATCATTTGCCTCACGGTTCCATGAGGCACATGAACGGCAGGCATAGCATTGCAGTGCAGAGTTGTATTCATGCTCTTGTGACAGGTTCAAAATTGCCTTAGGAGTCAATAGCTGTGCTTGGTGTATACAGTTAATTCTGTTACTTAAGAGTAGTAACAGGATGGAACCTGGGGACTCATGCATGCTAAGAAGTACTCAACCATGAAGCGACATCCCCAGTCCTGTTTTTTAAATTTTGAGACAGGGTTTTGCTAATTTGCTGAAACTGGCCTTGAATTTACAATCCTCTTGCTTTAGCCTCCCCAGCAGCAGGGATTACAGCTGTGCACAACCACACCCAGCTGCTTACTTCTTTTAATGGTGTCTTTTAGTAGCACGCCTTGGGCAAACTGCACGGATTCAAACAGCAGCTGAGTCATCTATCAGCTATGTGAGCTGAGGCAAGTGACTGCTCGAAGTCTCATCTTTCCTTATCTGTAAAATGGGTCCTAATGGCACCCCTATGTCACAGGGTGGATAAAAGGATGAAAAGGCTCAGAAGAGAGGCTGGCATGGAGCAAGTGCTTGATGGTAGCCAGTGTCTTGTTACTAGGTCACAACTGCACTTTCATTTGCAACTACCCTGTCACTAGTTTGGAGCAACGTGAGAACAGCAGAGAATTCAAGAAACATATGGTCATAGGACTGTATGACCAAATGCAGGTCTTCTCTGCCTTGCCATTACATCTGCTTAGCTTTCCCCCCTATAGTCTCAGGAGACATTGTCATCATCATCCTTCCCCCTCACTAGCTCGAGTGTCAGAATTCAAAATCCCCACTTACCCCTTTTTTATTGTTGCTCCAGGCTGCTTGGTCATTTCTAGCACCCAGCAAAAGTAAGAAACACAGATACCTTGAAACAACTTCTAAACTGGGCCTGAAGAAAACTTTGGTTATTTCTTATCCACAATTCAGATCCTGAAAACATGTAGCCACCTGCCTATCTATATCACTGTCATTAACTGCTGAGTGACAGGAATACTTTGAATGTCAAGGGCATATTAGATTATAAAAGAGCAACTTCTAGAAAGTAACTTTTATTTTTTAAAAGATGGTCTGCCTCCAAGGCTCTTATACAGTGATGACAGTTCTGCTCCTAGCCACAAGGAGAAGGCACCATTCTTGTAAAATCGTGTGAAAAGCACTTATTTGTCAAGTTCTTTAAAATGTTCAGCATATAAACCCATTCTCTCAGAAAGCACTGTCTTGAGTCTTCTGGTCTCTCTCTTAAGAAGAATGCTAAAAGCAATGCCAAAATATTGAATTTTAAGCACTCTAAGTATAGGAGCAGCGATAACTCAATTTGATCAGCTTTAATTAGTAGCCATGTTTCACATCCTCTATGTTCTTTATTATTCCATTCCTTAAAATGCTAAAGACTATGCAGATGTTTAGAAATTGCACTAGTTGAAAACAAGAGTGCTCTAGGGGTAAAATCAATGCTGATAACCTGTGGCTTACAAAGCAATTCCTATCAAGGCCCTTTGGACATAAGCACAAAGCCCCAAAACAATATTTGAAGAGTCTCAAACAATAGTTGAGCAATACTGACAAGCCAACCAAAAGGCGTTAGGTACAAAGTATTCAGATAAACATTTCCAGTTCAAAGGCCTTACATTTCTTGGGGATGTTAGCCTATCTAGCACTTTAGTTTTTACAATGGATTTCCTCACCTTCTTATTTTAAAATGAGAAGTTAATTAACTTGCCCATGATCACAGAGCTAAAAATGGCACAGACCATGCCATAATTGTGATCTTTTAACTACTGGGTATTGTACCACAATTGCCTTTCAAAGAGGTCTTACAATACTCCTTTAGTTATTTCACAAAAAGTTGAACAATCAGAATTAGATAAAAACAGGCTGGGGTTTTTAGATCAGTGGTAGAGCACTTGCTTGTCCATTCATAAGGCTTTGGTTTCTGTCTCTAGCATCACAAATAAATACACATCTTTATAAATAAAAATATATTAGTATGTCACCATGTATAGGTCAACAAAAAAGTTGTGTTCAGTGTTTTCCATTTTAAAAAATGTGGCTAAGGGCTGGAATTGTAGCTCAGTGGTAGAGTGCTTGCCTAGCACTTGAGAGGCACAGGGTTCGATCCTCAGCACCACATTAAATAAAAAAAAAAAAAAAAAAGGCATTTTGTCCATATTACAACTAAAAACAAAAATATTCAAAAAATTGTGGCTAAATGAAATAATTGAATTTAGAAAGCATTTCATGTGAGTATGAAAAGTATTTCATTGGATAAATCCAATGTTCTTCAGGATATTAACTGCCAAGGTTTTAGGTGTTATTGTATTCGAATGAGTATTTTTTTAAAGTAATCTTAAAAAAAAAAAAGAATTTTTAATGGGTTTCTCACTTGAAATTTTTAATGTTTTCCATTTTACCATTTGGCTTCAAGTAAAGATCACTTCCACTGTGGAGGGAGTACAGCATCTCACTTCCTTGTCTGAAAAGTTACCAACATCTGACAGGGCATGTATCACCCAATCCTAGGATCACTGTTTAAACATCATCATATACTTAAATATATATTTCTTTTTTTGGTACTGGGGATTGAACTCAGGGACACTCGGCCACTGAGCCACATCCCCAGCCCTATTTTGTATTTTATTTAGAGACAGGGTCTCACTGAGTTGCTTAGGGCCTCGCTAAGTTGCTGAGGCTGGCTTTGAACTCTCGATCCTCCTGCCTCAGCCTCCCAAGTGCAGGGATTACAGGCATGCGCCACCATGCCCGGCCATCATATACTTAAATATTTTAAGACTAATTTTTCTTACATAATTTGCAGCATTATGGTTCTCCTATATGTTTAGATTTTGATATAAAATTCAACATTTGTATCATATTTGATTTAAAAATAGGGTTTGAAACACAAATATTTGCTTTTAAAGACTAGCCAGGCATTATTATATGAATGCTGCAATGCCACTCTGAACAAAGTAGGCAAGGTATCTGCCCTTATATACCCTCTACTCCTCTTTTAAAATTTTGAGGGTCATGCTAAATTGCTCAGGCTGGTCCAGACCTTGAGATCATCCTGCCTCACTCTCCAGAAAAGTTGGAATTACAGATGTGGGCAGGAACACCTGGCTCATGTAACTTACATTCTAATGGGGAAAAGGCAGAAGAGAAAAACTAGGCTCTCAAATGGGAAAGAATGACTAAAAGTCACGAGAACTTCACCAAGCACTTTAACTAGAGCTTCAGGCCATCCAGCCAAACCCATAAAATTAGGGTTATTTCAAGATTACCATAATGGTGAAATGGACTTTCTCTTGATTACAGTTTTAAGCACTTCTTTTTGGTCTTCAATTTTTCTTCATAACTCACTCAATTATGGCCCACTGGGTAGGTAGGCTTAAAGAGCACACATTGACAGGGAGCCAAGAAGGAGCTAAATAAGGAAGAGAAGAAAGGGGAAAAGCTGGGGCAAAACTGTACTGCCAAGAGTGTGGGGCTTTGGAAGGGACAGGCTGTTCTGCTGGCTTAAAGACCTTGTGTATATATATTCAATCGGAAGGTCAAAGAACGTATAATAGGCTTCTGGGAGTTAATATCTGCTCGGAGGTGGTTTTAAGACTGGGCTCCTCATTAGGCAGTACTTAAAGAGACAGCCTGTGTGAATCAATTTCCTGGCTCAGGTCTCCACTAGGAAGAAATTCCTATTTCATTTTATGCTCTGAAATTTCCCCCTGCACCACGCATCACAGCTTGAAACTACACACTTTGTCATTTTTTGAGGGAAGTAATCTTTCCCTCTTCTTGTTCACGGCTGTACTGCCAGTATTTGGTCCAGTGCCTGGAGAAACTGGGGTTATGAAATATTTACGGAATGAAAGAGCAGAGGGAAGCGAGAGACCCGGGCGCTCTTTACACGACGAACTCCCGAGGGTGAGAGTGTGTGTGTGTGTGTGTGTGTGTGTGTGTGGCGGGTGCACTACGCCTCAGTCCTTTCCCAGCTAAAGACCAGACGGGCCCCAGGGTCACCCGGGACACAGGCGGTAACACTGACAGGAGGATGCCACACGCCAAGGTCACGGGATGCAGCGAGGAAAACGAGGTCTGAGAGCCGGCACTCCGGGTACCTTCCTCCAGGGCGTTTCCTTCCCCTGGTACGCAGGCAGCAGCCAGCCGCCGCCCTGTCCAGCCCGACCCGACCCGACCCAACCGAACCCGCCCGGTCCGGCCTCCGCCCCAGCCAGGCCAAGACAGGTGCGCCCGGCCGCCCCCCAGGGCAGCTGGTCAAGGGCACGCGCGCCCCCCTGCACCACAGCCAATCGGTGCGTGGCAGCCCCGGCGCCGCAGCCAATCGGTGCGTGGCTGGCTGGGGCCCCGCAGCCCGCGTGCTTTCCCGGCCCCGCACCCCCACCCGGCCGACTGAGCATCTCCGACACCCCCGCCTTCCCTTGAAAGGGAGTCCGGGTGCCGCAGAGGGCCACACTTCCCTTCCCAGGGGATTGCGCCGGCTCGCTCTTCTGCGGTGCCCGGTGCAAGGAAGTGAAAGGATGTGGGATTCTGAGGATCACTGTGAGGCGTGGACACACAATTCTCAGGCCATAGCGAAGGGAACCGTAGGGGTTGCTGAGAGGGAGGTGTGTGTGTGTGTGTGTGTGTGCTGAGTTTGGAAGCGGGGAGGGCTAGATGACCCACGGCGCCCATGGCTTTGGGCAGGCCTGTCGTCCTGCTCCATCTCAGTATCCCTTTGCTTACCTGGCTCTGGCAGAGGCTGCGGCGGCAAGGCCTGGGTGGAAGGTGCCAGCAGCTCCACAGAGGATGCGGCCGGAGTGCAGCAGGGCCATGGTGGATGGCAAGAGGGCAGTGGATAGCGCAGGACAGAGCGAAGGGCAAGTGGCCGCAAGAAGAGAAGCGCGGGCTCCTGAACAAGGTAAGGACAGCGACTTCCCTGGGCGAGGCTAGAGCGGCCGCCTCCGGGCCGGAGCTGCGTCACAGAGTCCCCTGGCGGCTGGGGGTGGAGCGGCGAGGCCTCCGCAGAGGTCCTGGGGGTGGGAATCAGAGCACCCTTTTATCTTAGCCTGCGCCCAGGAGCTCGCCACGCTTCTACCGGTTCTTTATGCCCGAGCGCAGGGGCAGCTGCTAGTAACCAGTTTGAAAGGTGGGAAAATGTAGGCTGACACAGGTGAAACATTTTCTGAAGTCCCTAACAGTCATTAAGACCCAAGGTGGCCTTGCTTTCAACTCTCAACCATCAGCGCGACTGCTTTCATAATTGCAAGTCATCTCACATTCCTGAATGCTTCCTTATCCCTATTATGGAGAGGATAGCAGGCGTATTTTGTGGTGCAGTTGTGAGGATTAACCGAGATTAACAGATTATGTCTAAAAACAGGCCTGATTTAGTAAGCACAGAATAACCCATGGTTAATGACAAATGGTTATGCCAAATCCTTATAATTTTGTGTGGAAGGGAACAAATCATTTTTTTTTCTTTTTAAAAGGACTTATTTTAAAATGCTACACAAACAAAATTTTAAAAGAAAAGAGAGTGAATTAATTTGAGAAAAGTCTGCAAGTCAAACAGGTCTACTCTAAACAGGCCATTTTCTGATACTCTTCCCTAAAACTGAGACAGAACTGTGCCCTTGCCCATTTAATTTATTCTTTGTGGCTCTAAGATGCCTGTATGATGAAGTTCAGATCTCTCCATGGCAGGTTCTTCAGTCCAGCCATAATCTACTGTCTCAGACTCGCATTCTCTTTCACAGGACCTTGATTTATCCTCCCATAGGTAGTGACTTGGAATTCCACCACTGTATGAGTTTACTTGGGTTTCTGTAACAAATCACCACAACTGGGTGGTTTAAAACACACATTTACTCTCTCACAGTTTGAGAGACAGAAGTCCAACCTAAAGATGTTGGAAAGTTGTGTGCCTTCTGAAGTCTGAGGGAGTATCTGTTCCCTCCTAGGGCCACTCTACTGCTGAGCTACATCCCTTGCCCCTTTTTCTTAAGAGAGGGTCTGAGTTGCTAAGGGTGGCTTGGCACTTGTGATCCTCCTGCCTCAGCCTCCTAAATCTCTGGGGTTATAGGTGTGCACCACTGTACCCAACTTAATCCTTGATATTCTTTTGCTTTTAGATGCATCCCTCTGATCACTACTCTGTTGCCACATGATGTTTTCTCCCTATCTTACCTCTGACTCTTCAAATGACGCCAGTCATATGGAGTTAGAATGTAGTGTACTTTAATGGCCTCATTTTAACTTTGATTATGTCTACAAAGACCCTATTTCCAAATAAATCACATTAGCAGGTATCCTGAGTTAGAACTTGAACATTTATCTTTTTAGGGGACACATTTCAACCTATAACAACCATTATCCCCAAACCCAACAACTATACTTCCAAGTGTACACCCTAAACACCTCACACATTTATAAATGTCAGTGAAGTATTGCTTATAGAAGGACCCTAGTTGCTCATCAATGGGGTAATAGATGTATATGCCGTTGTAGTCATGTGATGGGACATTGTAGACCTATTGACATGAGTAAACCCTTTAGGTATCAAGATGAATAGACTTGCTGGGCACAGTGGTATGCACCTGTAATCCCAGTGATGTGGCTGACTGAGGCAGGAGGATTGCAAGTTCAAGGTCAGCCTCAGCAACTTAGTGAGATCCTTCTTAAAATAAAAATATGAAAGGAATTGGGGGTATTGCTCAGTGATAGATTGCCCCTGGGCTAAATCTCCAGTAACACACACACAAACACACACACACACACACACACAAATTATAGAGAAGATTAATATTTGTCATCATTTGGGGAGCGGGTATTTGTTATACTGGACTCTGTACTTTTCTGCATAAGTGTAGATATATATATATATATATATATATATATATACACACACACATAGTTTATATATGAACACATGTATGTATACAATTATGTTCACATATGTACACACATATACATACTGTTTTGAATTATTGGTATGAAAAGGGAATTGGACAGGGCAGGAATGCAGCCCTCTAATTGGAAGTTTGAATCTTGCATTTTGGGTTTTGGTCCTGATCTTTCTTTTTTTTTTTTTTTTTTTTCTATTTTTTTTTAGTTGTCTATGAACCTTTATTTTATTTATATGTGGTGTTGAGAATCGAATCCAGGGCCTCACACATGCTAGGCAAGAGCTCTCCCACTGAGCCACAACCCCATGGTCCTGATCTTTCATTTAGCAGCTTCAGATCCTTTAAGCCATACACCTACCCCCTGTAGTCTCAGGAGCTTCTGGCAGGCACCCTAACCCTCAGACTCAACCTTTACATATCTACGTGTATACATTTTGCAATATGTAGTAAGTGTTTATCTTTTATGAGTTTTATTTTTTGCTGTTGTTTTAAATAAGTTTTAATAAAATAATGCACAAGCCTTTGGGTTAGGCAGTCTGAATGACCTTTGAGTTTGGGCATGTGTAGCACCAGGTTCCAGCACTTAGAACTTACCAGACACTGTGCTCTCTGCTGTGTCTGGAGCTTATCCAGGCCTCTCTCATTTCCTGCTGGCCCCCAGACAAGCCCAGAGGAAGCATTTCCAGGATGATCTCAGAAAGGGCTGTCCAGGGCTCTGGGTGGACATACATGTGTTGTGCTCACCTGGGAGAGAGGAGGTGGGAAGCATCCCATAGTGAGGGGGTCCTGAGTCACAGAGTGGCCCTCCTTTACCATATCAACTTCTTCATCATTTGTATTACTCTCAAATTACTCTAATCACAGCTGGATATTTTGCTTGGGCTATGAAAGCTGCCTGCAACCCAGCTACCTGCTTGCCAGGGTCAACAGAGACAAAGCCCTGCCCCAAGGGAACAACTCTCAACCCAAAGCCCACCTTCCCATTTGCAGAGTTATCCTGAATTGGGGAAAGGAGGTCTGGCTTTTAAATCTCTGCAGTGACTCCCCTCCCCCCACTCCTGATGAGTGACTGGGCCAGTGAGTGCTTCTGTGGACTGGAGGCAGGGGGATGGTGTGTGTGGCAGGGCATCTAAGCAGCTCTGCACAGCATGTACTATATAAATGTGCAAATTGTGTAAGGAGAGTATGTGTGAGTTGCCCATGTAGCTGTGTGTGTGTGTGTAGCTGTACGGATGTGTAATGGGTGACTGTTGGAGTGTGACCTTGCTTCCTCACATTTGTGTACATACATGAGTCAGTGAGTAGTGTGTGTCTCCGTGCAGATGTCTGTATGTGTACGTGTTTGCACGAATGTGTTCCATGTGGGAGGGATGGGGATGGATGTGTGCCAGCTTCTGAATCTGTCAGGAGAGAGTCCCTTCGTGCTCCTGTTCCTGAAGAGGATGAAGGAGGCTGGGCTGACCAGGGGGTGGGAGGGAGCTGGGTTGCCTCAGTGGCTTTGGGTGGGAAGGGGCGTGTGCTAGGGGAAGGGAACTCTCTAATTTGCACAAGCATAGCTTTCTTTGGACCAGGGCCTTTTGTATCCCCATACTATGGTTTGAATGTTCCCTCAAAACTCATGTTGAAAATTAAATA
Organism: Glaucomys volans; assembly: GCA_020662805.1. Taxonomy (NCBI): domain Eukaryota; kingdom Metazoa; phylum Chordata; class Mammalia; order Rodentia; family Sciuridae; genus Glaucomys; species Glaucomys volans. Next base: position 558,877 of record JAJEJO010000185.1, read on the forward strand.
AACTTTATTGGTGTATTATAGTGATATATAATAGGGAGATTCATTGACATATATTTGTACATGCACCCATAGTAACAGTATAATTTGGTCAGTTTTGTTCCTCAGTACCTCCCCTTGCTCTTCTCTCCCACCTCCTGCTTGTCTCCTTCCTCTGTTCTACTGGTCTCCCCTCTATTTTCATGAGACCGTCCCCACTCTTTTTTCGTTTTTCCTCTCTAGCTTCCATGTGAGAGAAAATATATGACCCTTGACCTTCTGAGTTTTTCATTTTACATAATGCTATGAAGGAATTCTTTTTTCTGCAAACGACATACTTTCATTTTTCTTCATGGCTGAATAAAACTCCATGGTGTATATGTACCAATGCTCCTGCCTCAGCCTCCTGAATAGCTGAGACTGCGGGTGCACGCTATTGTACTTCACTTAATAAACGATTGAAAAAATACTATTGGTGTCCTTCTGTGGCTCTTTGTGGTGCATCTCTTGGGTATGTCCTGATTGCTCTCTGTTTTGCCTCCCACTCAGACTTTTTACTAGAAATACTCGGGGCCCCTCTTGGCTAGGGTCATGATTACAGGAGCTGCAGGTGCTGGACTCGGCCTGGGCTCATGCCTGCTGCTTGTAGGGACAGGCAGCAGAGCAGCAAACGGGCTGATGAGTGCCTGTGTGTGCCCTGTTCTGTGCCAGGGGTGTGAGGCAGTGGAGGCCAGACACAGCTTTGAATTTGCTCATTGCAGAGTTTCTGGGAGCCTGGAGTGGAGATCGCTTCTCACAGGGGAACTCAGAGAGGTGGTATGGGAGGGGCAGCATACTAGCAGGGACTTGGAGGAAGAGGAGCTGTGCTTCACAGTTCTAATGTCTGGGAAATGAGGGTTGGACACTGCCATCCCCATCCACATCCGTGTGAGTACAGGCCCCAGAGTGTGAAGTGACTCACCCAGAGCCACACAGAGCCTCTGTTGGCCAGCCTTTCAGAGAATTGGCCATTGCCTTTGTCAACCATTTCTGTTCACTCTGGTGGACTATGCTGGACCCACCCTGCCCTGCCTGTGGAGGTGAGGATCAGAGACAACCAGGACTGGGATGCGGAGGGCCTGACCGTGTTTCACCCACAGATCTCAAGTAAGTCCTCCTACTTATCCCAAGAAACTGACTCACTCATTATTGAATCATTTCGGATGTATTTACCCATTTCTTTGAGCAAGACATCTGAGTCATCCGCGATCTGTTTCTCACCTCCCATCTTCCCCAGTCAACTCCAGAATGTGTCTAGAGTAATGATAATACACATTTATTCACAAGGTCCACAGCCAGGGAGGGGCAGAGCAGGGATTCGGTCTCGGCTGTCCCCTTCTGACTCCAGGAAGAGGAAGCCACCTGCCTGTCTTCATCTACATGGCTACTACCATCACTGCTTTCTGGGGCCATACCTGGGCTCTGTGACTCCAGTCTTGCCCCTCTAGGACATACCCCACAGAGCATCCAAACAGATCCTTCTAAAACACACAGCCCATCATGCCTCTCCCTTGCTTAAACCCTTCAGAGGCTCCCTAGTGCCTTCAGCACAGAGCACAGTGTCCTCCACACAGTTCTTGAGGAGGCCTTGCAGGATCTGCCCACTAACAGAGAAGCACGGGCTGACTGCCCATGGTGGACAATGTGAGTAGTCCATCCACATCCTCGGGGTCCCTTAGATGCCTCAGTGTCCTTGTTCCTTGTTTGCCTTCACTCTCAACAGCCACCCTATGTGCCTAGAGCATCAGTAGCCATCCTAGGGGATGTTGCAAAAGAGGGCAATTATTAAAGAATATGCTGCTTCTGCCATAATCCTGCGGGAACTCTGATTTTGGGTTTTCTAAGCACGGTGACAAATGGTAGGGACACTGGCGGAGAAGTTCAGAACAGACACGCCCAGCCTGGGGTGCAAGCAAAACCACCTGGAGGAGAGAACACTTGAGCTAAGTCTAGAAGAATGAGGAAAGATTTATTTGTGGGGTGTGTGTGGTGGGGGAGACTTGAGCAGGAACAGCTCTTGTCAAAGCTGGAAGGCATCCGAGAATGAGATAGAAAGTCAAGGTGCCCCCAGATGGTACAACGTAGATTGGAAAGCAGAGAGAGATAGGCAACCTGGTGAGGTTTTCATGGTGGGGTATCAGCCCCATTTCCCAGAGTGGAAACTGAGGCACAAAAAAGTCACATGACTGGCTCATCAAGGTCACAGACGGGTAGTCAGAGTCAACCTGACATGTAACTCAAGTCTTGGGTGTTCCTATTCCTGCAAATGTGTGGCATGAGGTTCTACTGGGGAGAAATTGTCTGAAAGGATTTGAGATCCCTAGAGGCCTCCTGAGCATAACTTGCACGTTCTCCATGCTTAGTTCCCCACGTAAGTTACGTTTGAATCATGCTGAGCACCTGACAGAGCCATGAAGGTAAGACCACATTTTAACCTTAGGACGGAAGCTATTCTAGTATCATTTTTATTTCTTTGCAGTACTGGGTGTTGAACCCAGGGTCACTGCACCACAGAGCTACGTCCCTGGCCCTTTTTTATTTTGAGATGGGGTCTCACTAAGTTGCTGAGGCTGGCCTTGGACTTGAGATCGATCCTCCCACCTCTTCCTCCAGTCCCTGGAATTAAGGCCTGTGCCATCACACTCATTTATTCTCCTGTCTTAGTCAAAGCCATAGAGTCTGGCCCTCCTTCCAGGCCCAGGTCTAGCTGTCTTTGTTTTTGTGGGCTAAAGCAGACCCCTTCACATAACTTAAATGAGGGTACTTGCTGATTTTTGTTTAAGATCTGATGAGCATTTTTTATTAGTTCGTTATAGTTTTGTATAATATGGTTCATTTTGACACAATTATACAAGCATGGAATATAATTTGTCCAATTCAATCCACCTATTTTGATTTTTCATTGCTGGGTGTGGAAATCAGGGCCTCACACCTGCTGGGTAAGTATTCTACCACTGAACCACACTGCCAGCCCCTAATTTTTTAATTAAAAAAAAATTAAAAATAATTTAAATTAAAAATTATTATTATTATTATTATTATTATTATTATTTTTGGGTACTGGGGATTGAACCCAGGGGCACTCCACCACTGAGTCACATCCCCAGCCCTATTTTGTATTTTATTTAGAGACAGGGTCTCACTGAGTTGCTTAGGGCCTCGCTAAGTTGCTGAGGCTGGCTTTGAACTCTCGATCCTCCTGCCTCAGCCTCCCAAGGGCTGGGATTACAGGTGTGCGCCACCACGCCCGGCAAAATTATTTTTTAAATTCTTAAATGAGAAAGATGAAATAAAGATTGCAACAGTTCCAGACATTGATTTCATGGATACAAGTTGCACCCCAAACTGGAGAGAGCATTTCCTGAAGAGTACAGTCATATTGGCATGAACATTGACCACAGGGGTGAGCTGTGGTCTTGTTAAAGCAATCCAGAAGGGCTTGAGCTGTTCCCACCTCCAGTTAATGCTTGTCAGAGGCTGGGCAGGTGAAAAGAAGCCACATAGGATCAGATGGCCACCGCAGCAGGCTGTCTTGACAAACTGATTCATTCAGAGTTAAACCACATTCTCAGGTTAGTTGAGAACTCAGAGACCACGTAGCTCAGCTTCACCTTCCAGATGGAAAAATGCAGGATTTGATTACAGAAGGTGACTTGCTTCAAGTCAAGGGTGATCTGAAGGGTCACGGCACAAGCAGAAGTCGAATCAAACCTTCCAGATCAGACCATCATTCTTACGGGGCTTAGCTGCTTGGAAAGCAGTAAAATGCTTTTGGTTCCAAGTTTTGCTTTCCATCTGGCTGAGAAAACAGGAGCATGATTACTAAAGAAAAGGCTTCTCACAAACAGCAAAGAAACAAGGGGGGTCGGCTGCACCACAAATGCTGGAGCTCATAGCTGGGCTTGTGCACGCAGTGATGAGTGGTGTTTACGGGCACAGCTCAGCTGCGGTGTTGTGTGATCAAGGACTGACAACTGCGGTCCCTGTCAACAAGCCCATTCCCATTCGCATCTGAGCCTGAAACAACAGAAAGAAAATTAAATGTAAGTAATGATAGCAGAAAGAAAAAAGATCGCTAGATCTCATAGTTTGGCATTTCCCATATACAATCCACAGGATGCTGATTTGCAGTCATGAGAATAAAAAGGATCCTGTGGTCAAATAACTTCTGGGAACTTTGGTGTAATTCAAATCAAATGGGTTTCTTTTCTGTAGGGCTTTTTAGAGCTTTTACTATATGCATTATAGATGTTTCTATGGGAGACATTTAAGATGCAAAAATTTCCCAGATTTTGTGTCCATGGAGGCCCTCTCCCCAAGAATAATCTCATGAGTCTCATTCATGTTCCCTGGCATGAGCATTTAATTTAAATTCAAATTTTATTTTATTTTTCAGGGCTGAGGGCCTTCTGTGTGCTAGGCAAGTACTCTACCACGGAGCTAAATCCCCAGTCCTCATTTTAAAAAATTCTAAGAAGCCTCTTCCAATATACTAATTTTGTAGATGAGAACACAAAGGCTGCAAGGGAGAACTGGCTTGTCCTAAGTTACACTACTGGTGAGTGGTGGAACCAGGACTCAGACAGATTTCCAGACCGAAATCCAAGCGCCAAATCCCTTCCTCCTTCCTGCTGTGTCCCTAGTAACTTAGCTTTGTGTCTCTAATAGAGTGAGTAATGATACAGCGGGTCACAGTGACTGACAAATAGCAGCTCATCGCGTTCTTAATGCACATTTTTCATGTGGTCTTGATTAAAACCCTAAGGGACAGGCACTGTTATTACCAATTTTACCCATTTACCCATTTTATGGTAAGCCAGAAATTGTGAAAGGTCTGAGGTTTTTCTTTACTTAGAAACCCTGCCAGTTAGCTTATCACAGTTTTATGTACACACTGTCAGAAGACCCAGGCCCCCTGGGTCAGTGGCACAGAGGGTTTATGAGTCAAAGTGAGACAGCAGCCAGGACAGTATCTGGGTCAGTTCTCCAAGCTCTGATTTCCATGGGGTGACACCATGAGGGCCAGATGTTGCCTGCACGTGCAGTGGGGTCCCTGATAGATGAGGAACCCTGAAATTAAGAAACTGGTGACCTGTCCATCTTCTCCCCTGGAGAGAGAGAGAGAGAAAGATTACTCATGGTCCTAGAATGTAAGCCAATATGTTCCAAGGGAGGGGGAAGAAGAAGGTTTATTTTTACTATGCTGGGAGATCTCCAGAGAGATTCATCTTCAAATCTCTCAGGCGAGACTGGCAGTCTTTCACTTCCAAGGCCATCTGCTATTCAAACCTATCTTTTACTCCAGAAGGTCCAGACTATGCAGAAATAGGAGACATCCAGGGAGACTCACTCTCAACAATAATATGGACATAAGCTCCCTGGGCTTAATGTACAAACAACTTGATCTCGGGCATATGGAAGTGCTAGGAAAACGAATTACTTAATGGACTTCCTGTGCGAGCTGAGCAGGGGCGTGGGCCTCGGTTCCAAGATGTCAGGCTCCAAGGCCCCTCCTGAAGGAACCCAGACCCAGATCCCAGCTTTAAGAAAGATGTGACCTTAGAAAGGAACACAGATCCAACAGCACTGCAGGTTTGGTTCAAAGAACCACAGAGCAAAACTCAAGAAAGAAAAGTGTAATATTCAGCAAAAGCAAGAAGCTCCACATCAGTGGTTCCCTGAGTCTGGAGCCAAGACCAGCCCTTCCCAGAGAAGTGTGGACACATCACCGATGCCCTGACAGTGCCTGCCCCGTAGCCCCAATTCACAGGAACTGCAGGACACCCTCTTCCAACTCAGCATATGCCCCCTTTTAAGGTCCACTCAGGCCACTCTGGGAGCCACAAAATAGTCCATTTTGGCTGCTGCCAAGACTCCATGGTATCCATCCAATATTGGAATCCCAAGATTGTTCTCCAAACCTCTCTTCTACTCCTCTTGACTCCTCTGTGCAGAGGAGAGAGAGGAGTTAGACACAGGTAACACATGGGTTGTGATGATTTTTAATGCTTTATATACAAGGATGCTTTCCAATAACACGGAATAAATGAGATAAACACAACCTGATAGTTTTCAAAAACATGGAGTGAAAGAGAAAGACAAATGATGACTAGTGGAGCTGATGACTGTAACCCAAAAGTGGGGCATTTTTTTTTTTTTTTTTGCATACTGGGGCCATTTGGGGATTTTCTCTTCTTTTCTTTTGGTACTGGGGCTTGATCCTAGGGGTGCGTTGTCACTAAGGCTCATCCTCAGCACTTTCTATTTTTTTAAAAATATCTTTTTTTAGTTGTAGATGGACACGATATCTTTATTTATTTATTTGTTTATTTATTTATTTTTATGTGGTGCTGAGGATCGAATCCAGTGCCTCACATGTGCAAGGCAAGCACTCTATCACTGAGCTACAGCCCCAGTCCAGCACTTTCTATTTTTTATTTCGAGACAGAGTCTCCATAAGTTGCAGAAGTTGCTTTGAACTTGCAATCCTCTTGCCTCCGCCTCCTGAGTTGCTGAGATTTCAGGCAGGTACCACCATGCCTGACTCCAATTTGGGATTTAATTTTTTGTCGTTGTTGTTGTTCTCCCCTTCTGGTGCTGGGAATTGAACCCAGTGCCTCTTGCATGCTAAGCAAGTGTTCTTCCACTGAGCTACCCAGCCCCAGCTCCCATATTGAGCAATTTTCTCTAAAGGACCTGTCTCAGAATCAAGGTCCCTCTGACGTTCCCTGTTTCTCTCCTTTCCAACACAGGGAGAGGCATCCGGCAATGTTCCTTCATCTGCCCCAAATCCAGACCTGCCAAAGAAGAAATGGACTCTGGTCTCTCTTCGGAGCTCTCACCAACTTAGCTCCTATTACAGGAAGAAAGACTGATGTCTGCCAGCACAGCTGGACACACTGCCACACACCACTGTCCTCTATTTTGGGCCCAAAGAGAGCCATTTATAAACTATCATCCATTCTGAGAGCCCAGTGGACTGTATATCACCCAGGCCACTATATCCTGTATATCCCAGGCCACTGTATATCACCAAGCCCAAGTGAATTCCAAAAAATTATTTACTACCTTCCTGAAATCCCTTATTCTTCCCTCCTCTATAGAAAAAAATGGGTTTTATATAATTCTGAATTTTTGGGCTTGTGGGTAATCAGAGTCCTGTCATTTCTTGCTCCTTTGCCATGTTAATAAATCTGTATGCCTTCTAAAAAAACCCAAATTAATTAATGGATGAGTGACCTAGGCAAAGGCACTTTTTTCTGGAGCTGCAGCAGTAATTAGTTTTTGTTAGAAAAATGATTCAGTGACAAGTTCACATTGCAGCATTAGTCTTAGTCAGCCTGTGTGTGCCGCATGGATCGCCTTCTATTTTGGCAAGACAGTCAACCTGAGACCCGGGGACAGGCCATTTTAAGTCTTGCTAATCTAACCCAAAAAGCAATGAATCAACAGGTTTTATTCTTGCCACCTGCAAGAGACTGCTTCTCTCCATAAAACAAGACAAAAGGGTGATCTTTTGCCAGCACTGAGATTAATTGAATAATGTAAATTCCAGTTCATAGTTATCATAGTTATTACTGAATTCTTGACTAGCATTTCAAGAGGTGCTCTTTTGGGATTAAACAAATCAAGGACACAATTAGGAAGAGGAAGACATTTATTATACTTGCTTTTGCCTTGCTTTTGCAGACTTTCTGAGCAGGAAGTTTAGATTGGAGGGTGGTTGCCAGTTAGCCCACAAATGACAGGATTTGTGGGAAAAGAAAGTTTGCACTTTAATTTTTATAGTAGCTTTATTGAGCTATAATTCACATACTATACAATTATCCAAGTTAAAGGGTATAAATGATTTTTTTTTTTGGTACTGGGGATTGAACCCAGGGGTGCTTAATCATGGAGCCGCATTCCCAGCCCTTTTTACTTTTTTTTTTATTTAGAGACAGGGTCTCATTGAGTTGCTTTCTAAGTTGCTGAGGCTGGCTTTGAACTCACAATCCTCCTGCCTCAGCCTCCCGAGCCACTGGAATTACAGGCATGGGCCACTGCACCTGGCAAAGTATAAACATTTTTATTTTTAGTTTATTCATGTGTGTGCAAACTATCACTACAATCAGGTTCCAAGCAGTTCATCACCCCAGAGGCAATTCTAGATTCTTCAGCAGTCACCCTCCATTCCTCCCATCTCTCTTCCTCCTCAAATTCTAGGCAACCACTAAGGGCTCCTTTCTGTTTCTGTGGATCTGTCTGTTCTGGACCTTCCATATATGTGACATCGTGTTCTACGTGGTCTTTTGTGATTGCCCTGTAATCACAAGTCATGCTAGTTCCTGCTCACAGAGCAACCACAAATGTGAGGACATGTTCAATTGCTCTTCTTAGTGGCTGAAATCATTTGACCCATGTGACCCTGCGCGAACTGTCATTTCCAACCTGGTTTTGCCAAAGTTGATTAATTACAGAATTGTTGTCTCACTTCTTTCTTTCTCCAAACTTTTAGCAACAAAATGTCTTTTTCCTACTGATTGAGGACAAATAGAAAAAGAAAACCCCATGTAAATCCAGCTTGGGCTGGGGAATCACGAGTTTGGCTTAGATGTTAGTGATTTGCTTTCATATTTACTTTTAATAATAGTCCTCAGAATCTCAGGTTTCAGTGTCCATGATAATGTCAGAGGGAGTCTTTGCGGTTTGCTGAGAATCTCTCCTTTTACTTTCATTGAATCGATGTGGTTAAAACAAGGACTCACGGCCAGGTGTGGTGGCGCGTGCCTGTAATCCTGGTGACTTGGGAGGCTGAGGCAGGAGGATTGCAAGTTTGAGGCCAGCCTCAGGCCATAAGCAACTTAGGGAGACTGACCCTGTTTCAAATAAAAAATAAAAAGGAAAATAAAAATAAAAATGGCTAGGAATGTAGCTCAGTGATAGAGTGACTCTGGGTTCAATCCACATAACTCCCCCAACAACAAAAAATGAAATCCAGAAAACAAACAAACAACAACAATAATAAAAAGCAAAACACATCAAGGACTCAGCATTCAAACAGATGTGGGCAAACAATTCATGGGGCAGAGAGTGTGCAGGTGATTGAAGTTTTGGCCAGATCCATAGGAACAAAATAGCTTGAATGCTACTTTTAGAAAATGTCTGTGAGATGACTTTTCAGATCTGCAAGGAAAAGTTTCATTGCCTAACTCCTCTGGTTAGAACTTCCCTCTTGGTGGTCTACATCGACCATAGTTGTCTGTAATCACTCACAATCTTGGCCATGTTGGGAAACAGTCAATACTTGATCATTACCTACGCAGCCAAATGCATTTTGGGGCAGGGCCAGATGTGACGATGTTCTCCTGATGTTTTTCCCCTAGATTTTGTCCCTGACCCTTTGATGCTAGTCCCTGAGGCCTTCTCTGAATGGGTTCCTCCATGCATGGCAGCTGCTGTGTGCTCTTCTGCTCTCCTCAAAATACCCTGCTCGTCTTTTAGGACTGAGTTCAAGCTCCACTCTTCTCTGGAGTCTTCCCCAATTTCCTCTGGTTTGGGTTTTCACAGTGAAAAACATACCATGATATTTTGCAGCTCCTTCCATGGGGAGGAAGAGTTTGTTTCCCTATTCTGTGGATCTGGACTGACTTTATCACTTATTTGGATCATTAAAATGTGGCAGAAGTGATGCTATCCAAGTCCCAGGGCCTGCCTGGCCCTACGTGCCTAGAAATGTCCTCTTCTGCCTTCTTGGAATGCTGCCCCGAGGAGAGCCCACCGTGTGAAGTTCTCTCCAGCCTTCCAGAGAGTGAGTGGCCACGCGGAAGACAACCAAGGTGACCCAGCTGATGCCACATCAGCTGCCAAACTTGCAAGGCCACCAGGAAGCTCCATCCCAGTCAAACTATCAGAAGACCCCCGCCCCATGAATGTGCCCAGGCAAGCCAGGGGACACTCGCACTTCAACCCAGCCAAAATACAGAATCATGAGCAAATAAATGGTTGTGGTTTTAAGGAATGAAATACTGGGGTGGCTTGTTATGCGGCAGTATATAACTAATAATAACAGCTTGTTTTTCTTGGTCATGTGTCTGAAGGAGATCATGGGAAAAGTTCTCAGAGGAGATACTCTTTCTTTCTCCTGCCTTCTTTATTCAATTAACTCCATTGACTATTTTGGTCTCAAATGAGGTGACCTTACTTCAGAAAGCCCCTGACTATTCAGAGACGGTGTTGGTACCTTTTTGATGGACTCCATCACTTACTCTTATTATAGTATGTTTCAAACTTTATAATGTAAATTAAAGGCAATTTCCTGGTCTATTTTCCCTTTGAAGACCAAGTCAGAGCCCACCTTAAGCTGCAGTCATTGTACACTCAGAATCTGGCACAGTGTATCACATCTAAGGAAGAATTCTCTGCTCATGGATCTGGAAGGCTGGACAGGTCATCAGATATTTACTGATGTCCTCACCAGGCCACCTATTCCATCATGGGACAGTGCTGGTGTGACAAAGCTTTTCCTTACAGTGGAATAAAGTTACCTCTGCTTCTTCTGTTCCAAAGGCTACATCTGACTCCTAGAGCTAGAAAGAAAATGTCCCCTGCAGGTTCTGTGCTCCCCTCAAATCATCTCTCTTTTAGCCCATGGCATGAATCACAGCTGAAGACCCTGGGAGTATCTGACCTTGAACCCTGGATCCTGATCTCTCTTCTCTGGTTGACAAAACCAGATTCATAAGCAGAAAATTTAACTTAAAATATCATCATAAGAATCTAGGGCTGGGGATATAGCTCAGTTGGTAGAGTGCTTGCCTCCCAAGCATAGGGCCCTGGGTTCAATCCCCAGCACCACCAAAAGCACGGTTAGGGGAGTGGGGTGAGATGATCACTTCCATCATTTAGAATTTTGCTTTTATTAATGGAACCTAAACACATCTGAATTATAAAGTTCCTGTGGCCTGCAGTACATACATGAAGAAAGAATTCTGGGTCAGACTTCTCTGAAACTAGGAATGCACAGTTCATTTTATTGATTGATCCTTTTAAGGACAAACAAACTATTTTCATAGAACTTTTAAAAATGTGTGTGGTGTGAGGCGTTTGCGATGCTGTTGTGATGACAGCAATCTGTGAGAATTCATGTTGCCTAGAATTTCACTCCATTCCATTTAAGGAGGGCTTGTCTTTTGTGGGAGATTTTCTACACAGCACTTGGCAAACTTCTTCAATCTGACTGGATCCCATTTGTAGAAGGAAAACAATTGCAATTGAATTCAGAAAACTGAATATTCTCGTTTTTCCAGTACTGTAGAAAATACTGAGACAAAGAATGGGTGTAGAATTAAACAAATTTGGACTTAGGTGTCTTTTCTACCACTAGGTAGTTGTATGAGAATGGAGAAGTGACTAAACCTAAAAGAAAGTTTATTTCTGCCACGGAGCCCGGCTCCGCCAGCACCAGCTCTGCACCCGCTATGGTTTCCTCCTGGAGGTGTGCGGTACAACCCTGCCCGTGAGCTAATGGACACCGAGGATAGATCCTGCCACCCAAACTAATTTAATGAGCAACTTCCCCAGTGACTGGCGTTTAACATAGGCGGTAAGGAACAGGGGCAAGATGCCTCTGAACTCTGAGATCTGGTAGTGCAGGGATCTTTTCTCAGCATGGACATCTTGTGTATGGTGGTGTTTAAAAGAGCCACATCTGGAACTGGGGTAGCTCAGGAGGAGCGCTTGTCTAGTATGCAAGAGGTCCCGACTGAAGGCTTAATGCACACACACACACACACACACACGCGCGCGCGCGGGCCACACCTGCATATAAGGTGACAGGACCTCTCAGTGATGAAGAAGGAAGTGTGTGTACCTGTGCAGGGTGCAGAGAGGGAGATGCTTTTGGAATCAGCTCCTCACCCGCTACCTGGAGGAGAATCTTCAGAGCCCTTGAACTTCCCTGCTTGCTCGGCCGATTGTAGCAAACGTGGGCCGATGCTGCCACCTGGTGGTGAAGGTCTCAGGATGCGCCCGGTAAGACGCTACATGACGGAGGAGCATGCTTCGTGGGTTCTCAACAGGGCGATTCTACTTTTGGAAGAAAGTTAAGCGATTTTATCAGAGAGTAATTGCAATAGTTTATAAATTGGAACAAAGAGGATGTGTAATGGAGTAAAATGTATGCTATCTTTATTTATTTAGTAGTGCTGGTAATTGCATCCAGGGCTCCCCAGGCGAGCCCTCCACCACTGGGCTACAACCCCAGTCTTATTGCATTTGGTTTTGTTTGTTTGCTTTTTGTCTTTCTTTTTTTGGCATTTCACAGAATGCCAAGTCACTCAAGGCTGCCTATACAAACCCCTGATAAACCTGTCCACTTGACTTCGTTATGTGCCTACTTAAAAAAAAAAAAATCCCAGACCTTTATAATACAGACTTGTATACATATTATTTTTTGCAGCGCTGGGGCTTGTGCAATGCTAGGCAAGCACTCTACTGCTGAGCAACGCCCCCAACACAAAACAAAACTATTTTCTGTTTTTGAGCCCATATCTTGAGAGGTTGGTGCTAATTGTGATCTCCCAAGAATCATTTTGTGTAGTGTTTCCCAAGCTTGTTCAGCAGTCGCCGTGGCTGATTCTAGCATCTGTATGCATGACATCTGGAGCATATGTTATGATTTGGGGGGTTGCCGAGGTAGTAGACATCATGGAGGGAACATGGAGTTTAGAAGGTTAATTCTATGGACTGCGCTACGTGCTCTCAGCCTTTGAAGCAGTTCACCCAAGTTCATTCTGACTCCGCCTTGGCTTAGGAAGGTAACAGTTATAACTCTTGACTAACACACCTGTTGTTTTTAGGATTGTTCTTCCTTCTTAGCGTTGAGGAATAACTGTCCCCAAACTCCTCTGCTGATAAAAACAACAACAAACAAATAAAATAACAAAACCAAACAACTTCCCTCATCTGGGCTGGACCTGGATGAATGAGGAGCTTCGTGACCTTTGCACACACCGAGATGACCAAGAGCTACCTTTAGGAAGAAACATGGGCAGTAGAGTCTTAAAAATCTGATGGGATCCTAGTGTCAGTCAGAAGTTGGGAGGTAGAGCTTAGGTGCGATTCTCCAGAAACATCCCCCTCCTAGCCCAATAAGACGGAGCTCACAAAGAGGTGAACACCCTTGAGGGTATCCCCCTGTCCCCTCTTTCTCTTCTAATAAACTTTGCTGTACTTTTGCTAAGTCTTGTGCTGCTTGAAATTCCCTCATGTGAAGACACAGGAGCTGAGAACACAGCACAATCTTGGTGAGATCCCATCTTGGGTACCATATTGTCTTCATCATCATCTGGTGCTGTGACTCAGACTGATAAATGACAAGGCAATCATGGGAGGCTTCTACCTGAACTCCTTTGTGCTTCTGACTCACATAATTTCTTTGCCTTCTCCTGCTTGCTCTTTCTTATTGCCAAACTTCTTTTCCTTCAACTTCTGCTCCTCAAAGAAACTGTTTCTTTCTTTTTCTTTCCCTGGTGATCTTCTGAAGGCACAATTGGGGTTTGGAATGGAGTCCACAGCATTGGACCCTTAGGGTTGCTTCAGGGCCCTGGGGTACAACACTGTTGGGGAAATGCGGACTCCTGTTTCTGGGTTGTGTGGTTCTTCATGAAGCCAGGGATGCCTGCTTCTGGGCTGAACTAGGATCCTGCCCAGGAATAGGATCACACAATCTAGGATCTCACATTTGAAAGCCAAGGGATGCTTGCCAAATCATAGACTTTCCTCCTTTTCTTTTGTTGATGGGAAATAAAGATTAGATGATGCTCTGGGTCTTTCTTTTACCCTGAAGTTACAGGGTTAATTGCAGAAGCAGTTAACTGTAGTTTCTGCCTCTCTGTTTTATTTTTGTCCCTTTCTCTTTCTCCTGCTGTGGACACCAAGGTCATTTATTATTCAGGGTTGCTTATCTTGACCAGGGCTTGGCTAGAATGTACACATCTGGGCATTAACTCCCAGACTCCCTCAGACCAAAGAGGAAAAAGTGTCTTTTAAAATTCAAGTTGTTGTAAGACTTAACCCAGTGATCTTAATTTGTTTCACTATGCTACAAAGTATAATTTAGATCTCTTTCTCTCTTTTTCTCTCCCTTGACAAAGGTCTTCTAAAACATTTTCTCCTGTTGTTTATATCCTTATTCTCTGAGGAGCTAGTTCTTGGAAGCTAGGACTCTTCATCTTAACCCCTTTCTGGTGAACAGGCAGAAAGAGTGTCCTTGGGGGACACTTGTGGCATGTAAATTCATAGTAAAAACTTGGGCTAAAGAAACTCTGCCATTTGTCTGGAGTTTTCTATGATTTGCTAGCCACCCCCACCATGACCTTTAAAATATTAGGAGTGACGCTAATCTGATTGGAAGTGCACTTTGGTCTAATATAAGTGTTCTCTGTGTTTTTTCACTAGAGTAACCATGACAGCTTCATTCAGTGGCAAAAACTTCTTCCTTTTTGAGCTCACGATTTTTCTGGTTAAATTCACCTTTGGTTCTGCAAGCCTAAATTAATATATTTTTGTTCTGATTTATTTTGTTTTTTCTAGCTGGAGGCATTTTTTAAAAAAGTCCCATATCTATCTGTTTTTTTCCCCCTGTGCCTTTATTCAGAGGCCAATTATTCAGAGATTAATTTTCAAATTTACTTTTGTAACTAAAAGAGAAGAGATCTTCCCCTTTGGAGGATTCTAAGGAGGAAGATAAACAGTGGTGATGGTTGGTGTGGATCTGTCCTCATGGAGGACAATGGCCACCTGAACGTTTGACTTCAGTGTCCATCATGAGTGACAGACTGCTCCAAACATCCCTTCCTGTGTAGATGTCCCCAAGTCTCTGTCATATGATAGAAGTCTACACAGAGGTCTCCATTTTGGTTTCTAAAAAGCTTAAATTTGGCTGACGTTCTGTGTCATAAACATCTGTAACTCTCTTGTCCCCTACCTGAGGGGAATCTATGTGGCAAATAAGCCATAAAAGGCTTATTCTTTATTTTTGTGTATGTTTTTGTACATGTATATCATATATTGTGCCTACCTAACCAGACTATGGAACCAGCCTAGGTATCCAACAACAGATGAATGAATAAAGAAAATGTGGTGTATACACACAAGGGAGTTTTACTCAGCCATAAAGAAAATAAAATCATGTCCTTTGCACGAAAAAGGTTGGAACTCGAGAACATTATGTTAAGCAAAATAAGCCAAACTCAGAAGGCTGAGGGTTGTATGTTTTCTACCATATGTAGAAGCTACAGAGGACAAAGGAAAAGAAAGGTGGGGGAATCCCATGAAAATCAAAGGGAGATCAGTAGAGTACAGGAAAGGGACCAGGGGGAGGGAGAAGGGAGGGGAAGGGGAAATACTGGGGAATGATATTGGCCAAATTATATTACTATATTGTGTGCGCGTATGACTATGTAACGATAAATTCCACCATTATGTGCAACTATAATGCACCAATAAAAATGTGTAAAAAAGATATGAGTCGGCTCTTGGTAAGGTTTACAAAAACTGACTTAGGAAACAAAGGTTTTACAGCTTATCATTAAGATAATTTCTTGGGTATTTATTTATTTATTTATTTATTTATTTTTGGTACCAGGAATTGAACCCAGGGGAAAATTACCACTGAGCCACACCCCAGTTCTTTTTATTTTTTTATTTTGAGGCAGGATCTCACTTATGGCCTAAGTTGCTGAGACTGGCTTTGAACTTGTCATCCTCCTGCCTCACCCTCCCAAGTCACTGGGATAACAGGTGTGAGTCACTGTGCCCAGCAATTTCTTGGGATTTCTGATGTTTTTATTAGGTTTGAATTTTTTAGGAAAACTGAGTTTAAAAAAAAAAAACAAATTAAGGTTGTTAAAGATCTACTTAAAATTTCTTAAGAGATATAATTGATATGATTAATTGATATATGAAATGATGTAATTCTGGTGAAATCTGATTTATAACTCTGGTTACATAAACAACTATTATTTTTAGCATGATATATGGTACATGGTGGTATTGATGTAAGTATTCTAAAGACTTTATAAAACTTATGAAAGTCTGATGGTCATGGCATAGCGTGGTCAGTCATGCCTATTACCTAAAAATTCTGTATACAGTAAAAGCAAGTAAATTGTCAGTTACTAAACTCTCTCATCAAAATTCTAGCCATGGCTATTCTGTGTCTTTTGTCACCCACAGTTTTTTTTCTCTTTCCACATATTTTTATTGGGCAAGATAGTTGTACCTAGTGGTGGGATTTGTTATATGTTCATACATGCACACAATGTAACATTATAATTTGGCCAATATCACTCCCCACCACCCCACCTCACCCTCCATTACCCAGTTTTGATTCTTGCCTAAAACATTGCCAAATAGGGGCTGAGGATATAGCTCAGTTGGTAGAGTGTTTGCCTCACAAGCACAAGACCCTGGGTTCAATCCCCAGCACCACACAAAAACAACAACAACAACCAAAAAACACTGCCCAACAGGTTCATGGAAAAGACATTCATAAGCACCTTTAAATACAGCTTCCTAATATAGGTAGACTTATTTTTTTTCAAACAAGTTTGTTTTTCTATATATGTCCATGACAAAATTGAAACCACTATAAAAATGATGTTGTCTTGGTTCAAAACTCCTATATAAGGTAGGTGGTTTTGCTCTTATTGATTTTACTTTTCATATTCTGTTTAAAATATTGCAGCTGTTGCTTCTTAAAATTGTAGGAAAGTAATAAAATAATCTGTTCTGAAGTTTTTGGATGCTAGCCATCACCTACAGAACAGAGAAGGTCAAAATGAACAGTGGATTCCAGGTAAGCTTGGCCGAAGAGTCACTCCTAAACCTCCTCCTTGCTCAAATGTGGCCAAAAGGGTTATGACACTGACTCACAGTCATCTTTCACTTCCCCTGCAGCGTGGGACCGAGTGAGACCAATGAGGGGAACAGATGTGTCACAGCAATGAGGGACAACATAAACCTTAGTACATACAGGCTGATTGATCAGCAGTGCATTGAGGAAAAAACTCACAAAGACAAGGAGGATAAATGTATAGGAGATATCAAATTCAAGATGGAGTTGGTCGTGTCAGCCCAAGAAAATCAAATAGAGCTGGGAGGGTACAAAGGAAGGGTTCTTATGCATGAGGGCCAAAAATAACTATCACAAATGACTTTGCCAAATCATGTTTGTCCTGAGTTCATATGAGCTTGATCTAACAGAGCTACTAACTTCTTGGCTCTTCAAAACATCTTTGTAAAAAAGTGACTAATTGTTCTGGTAATAATTATTTGTAAGACAAAAATCATACTCTGATGGTATATATATGCAATGAAATATTACTCAGCCATAAAGAATAATGAAATTATGGCATTTGCTGGGAAATGGATGGAACTGGAGGCTATCATGTTAAGTGGAATAAGCCAATCCCCCAAAACCAAAGGATGAATGTTCTTTCTGATATGTGGCTGCTGATTCACAATAGGCAGGTTGGGGGATGGCAGGGGAGGAGTAGAGGTTCACTAGATTTGGTTGGGGGGAAATGTGGGGAAGGAAGCGGGGATGGGAACAGGAGAGACAGTAGAATGAATCGGATATAACTTTCCTATGTTCATATATGAATACATATCATCTACAAGTACGAAACTCCACATCATGTACAGATACGAGAATGGGAAGTTATACTCCACGTATGTATAATCTGTCAAAATACATTCTAATTTTTTATTTGTGCTAGAAAGAATAAAAAAATCATACTTTGCTGTCTTACATATATGCAACTATGATTTCTCCTCTTTGTTCATTAAGTTTCTCTCAATCAGCCTGAGCTGAGGAGACCCACTTAGCACGTCAAGAAGCTTCATCTGCAGACCTTCCTGAATTTTACCATGGACCTCATGATTGCCTTGATGCTAAATTCCCTTAATTGTCCATGTCCCACTGATAGCAAAGACAGGAGATTCCTGTTTCCAAGGCCTATGATTCACACTAGAAGGGAGCAGCTAAAGAAAAAGACTTATACAAAGTCCACTTCCCTAAAATACTTCAGGTCCTCTAGTCCTTGAGGAAATGTGAGCTAAGTGTTAATAAGAGCATCGGGAACTGGAGTTTAAAGGGTTAATTAATTAGTTAATTAATTAATTATTTTGGTACCAGGGATTGAACCCATGGGTGCTTAACCACTGAGCCACATCCCCAACCCTTTTTATGTTTTATTTTGAGACAGAGCCTCACTAAGTTGCTGAGGCTGACTTTGAACTCATGATCCTCCTGCTCAGCCTCCCAAGTTGCTGGGATTACAGGTGTGCACCATCACACCTTGCTTCAAGGACGAGTTCTATAGACTGAGGCTATGTGCTCTTGGCCTGTCTTTGAAGCAGCTCATACAAGGCCACTCTGACCCAGCTGGGGTTGTAAGATAACAGTATGTTGCAACTCTTGACTCACAGGCTTATTATTTTCAGGGTTGCTCTTCCTTCTTGGGACTGAGAAGTACATGTCCAAATGATCCTTGCCTGATGAAAAACAAACAGAACTAAACAAGTTACCCTGATCTGGGCTGGACCTGAATGAATTGATGGAGGGACACCTAAAATACCAGAAAACATAAGGGTCTCCAAGATTCCCTGGGAGGATGCACGACCAAAGACCAAATGTCCTCTTGATAATGAAGATGAGATCATTCCTGAGAGAAGATCTTACTGAACTTCAGAAAGAACATTCATCCTTTGATTTTTGGCGATTGACTTATTCCACTTAGCATGATAGCCTCCAGTAACTTATACACAGACCAAAATGGCCAAGAGCAACTTTTAGGTAGAAACGTGGACAATAGAGTCTTAAAAATTTTATGTAATCCTACTATCAGTAAAAAGTTAGGAGGTAGCTGGGTGTAGTGGTGCACACCTGTAATCTCAGTGATGTGGGAAACTGAGGCAGGAGGATATCAGTTTGAGGCAACCCTGGGCATCTTAATGAGACCTTGTTTCAAAAGTAAAGAAAAAGAAAAAGGCCTGGGGATGTAGGATTCAACCCCTGGTATGCAAAAATCCCAAATCAAAACAAACAAAAAAGTTAAGAGGTGGTGCTTGGGCAGGATTCTCTAGAACCCTCCCCTCCTATCCCAGTTGAGCTCTTAAAGAAGTGAGCTGTCACTCTCCTCTCTGAGAAGACCCACTCTCTCCCTTGGGAGTGCTTCACCCCTTCTTTTCTTCTAATAAATTTTGGTATATTTTCATTAAGCCTTATGTCCTGTTTGAAATTTGTGAAGACCCAAAGACAGAGAGCACAGTGCAATCTTCAGTAGGACCTTATCTTAGGAATCATCTCATCTTCATTATCAAGAGGACATTTGGTCTTTGGTTGTACATCCTCCCAGGGAATCTTGGAGATGCTTATGTTTTCTGGCATTTCAGGTGTCCCTCCATCAGTTCCACGGCATGCTCAGGCCTTGGGACTATGCCAATGCTTCCCACACCTATTGGCTTAGATGTGCCATGAGTCCTGGCCTCTTTTGGGTTGTGAAAGCTTTTGGGCATTGCTGCTGGAACACGGGCTTCCTCTCCAATTCTCTCCTCACCAGTCACTTCCCTCCCCAATACCCTCTGCCTTCACCCCAGTGGAAGTTCCTTTTACTCTAAGAGGAATCTCCTTTCTTTTCTGTCTTACTTCTCTCCAGATAGCCCTGATGTGTCCACACCTCTGAATCCTCTTCTTTCTGTGGCTTAAATTTTAGATAAAAATGACAGGAGGATTTGTAACATCTCTGAAGTCTACTTTGAATCACTTTTCTCTTGATGATATGATCAATTTGTTTATGGTTTCCAAGGAAGAGAAATTGGAGAGATTTCACAGAGATATCTCAAACTATATTTCTCTGTATTTTTTTTTTCTGGGAAATCTTTGCAGCAATGATGGTGGCCTGAATGGATGTCTACATTGATGTCTGGTGGGAATTCCAAAATAACTACCATTCCCCAGAGTGAAGTAGCTGCTGGTTAAGAAAAACAGGTTGAAAAGGTTAAAAAGGAGGTAAGAAAAACACATTGGCAGATGTGTGCGTGTGTGTGTGTGCGTGTGTGTGTGTGTGTGTGTGTGTGTGTGTGTGTGTTTGTGAGTGTACAGAAAGTCAGGCAACTGGGCTCTGTTAAAATTATATGGAACCCACAGTTTGGCTTGTCTCTGACCTATTAGAGTCTTGGGAGCTGGGGATATAGCTCAGTTGGTAGAGTGCCTGCCTTGCAAACACAAGGCCCTGGGTTCAATCCCCAGCACCACAAAAAAAAAAAAAAAAAAAAAAAAAAAAAAATCAGAGTCTTGGGGACTTCCTTCTTATGACTGAGGAGTACAGATCCAAAAACTCCTCTGCTGATAAAACAAAAGCCAAAAACTAAAAAAACAAGTTATCCTAATCCTGGCTGGACCCAGATGAAAGAGGGTCTTTGTGACTTGTATACAAATCAAAATGACCAAGAATTGCTTTCAGGTAGGAACATGCATAGTGGAGACTTAAACATTGGACACATTCCTACTGTCAGTCTAAAGTTAAGAGGTAGCCTGGGGCAGTGGTGCACAACTGCAGTCTCAGGGACTTGGGTGTAGAGGCTGGAGGGTCTCAGTTTAAGGCCAGCCTGAGCAATTTAGCAAGACCCTGTCTTAAAAAAAAGGGCTGGACTGGGGATATAGCTCAGTGATAGAGCACTTGCCTAGCATGTGTGAGATCCTGGATTTGATTCCCAGTATCACAACAAACAAATAAAACAAAAGCAACCAAACAAGAAATGGAAGTGACTTATTTACCTGTGGTGCTGTTTCTATTTGCCTACTGGAATCACCCTCCTCTCACTCTTCTAAGAAGAGGTTCCTTGAGAAATGAGACAAAGGCAAAGACCACTTTAAAAGTCTCCTCCCTCTTCTAGGTCTTCTGGGAATTTTAGAGAATCTAATCCTCTCCATCAAATTCTAACAAGCCTCTCTGTTCCTCCTTCTGTTGCCAAGCCCAGTGTGGTCCAAAGATTTTAAATCCATGGACAGTACTTTTTTCCACCTTGTCCCCCCCCCCCCGCCATAGCTTTATTGGGGTAAAATTGAAGTAAAATAAAGTGCACATATTGGAAGTATGCAATTTGATTAACTTTGACATGTATGTGACCAATACTATCAATATAAAAAGCATTTGTTACTTTTTTTAAGATTTGAAATCATGCAGACTGTTTCCTGCATGGTTTGTTACATTAGAAATCAATCACCATAAGATATATAGAACCCCACCCCCCCACATGTCAGCTACTTCAAAATTAAATGGCACACTTATAAATATCTCAGAGGTCAAGGAAGAAAGTACAAGAAATGTAAATAAAAAGTGCTTTGAACTAAGTGATAATAAAAACTTAAAGTATCAGGATCTCTGGGATGAAACAGTATTCAGATAACTTATAGTGATTGTATCAGAAAGGAGCTAGAATAACAATCAGATTATTTTCAAATTGTGTAGTAGGAAGGAAAAAATAAGAGTAGGAACAGAAATCTGTGAAATAGAGAAGTAATATATCTAAACTTTGATAAAAGATGAACAAGTCTAATGATGAAAAAAGCAAGAACACAAAAATTAATATCAATGGAAAGGGAGCTATCAAAATAACCCTACAGACGCTAAAAATATATTAAGGAAGGTGCTATTACAATTGTATGCCAAGCTATGTGATAGCTTATATAACGTGGTCTATATTAGAGAAGGATCTGTGTGCTGCTGAGAAGAAAATGTGTTTGGTCATCGAAGGATGAAATAATCTATATATGTCTGTTAAGTCTAAATTATCAATTGTATTTTTTTACTTCTTTTTTTTTTTTGGAACCAGGGATTGGACTCAGGGACACTCCACCACTGAGCCACATCCCCAGCCCTATTTTGTATTTTATTTAGAGAC
>JAJEJO010000185.1:583104-596528 GCA_020662805.1 Glaucomys volans
TTTTTATTGATGGATTATAATCATACATAATAGTGGAATTCATGCATTCAGTATAACAATATAATTTGGTCAATTTTGTTCCCTGGTGCTTCCCTTTTCCCTCCCCATCCCTTCCCCTGGTCTTCTTTCTCTATTCTCCTGTTTCCCTTCTATTTTTATGAGATCCCACCCCCACTTTCCCACCCCTTTTTTCTCTCTAGCTTTCATATATGAGAGGAAAACATGTTCTTTGACTTTCTGTATTTGGATTATTTTGCTTAAAATAATGCTCTCAAGTTCTGTCCATTTTCCTGCAAATGCCGTAATTTCTTTCTTCTTTATGGCTGAATAAAACTCCCCTGTGTATATCTGCCACATTTTCTTCATCCATTCATCTGTTGATGAACATCTAGGCTGGTTCCACAGTTTGGCTATTGTTTTTCACCTTGTTTTAATCTAATGCTTGGTCCCTTTATCATAAGGACAAAAACAAGCCCATCAGTCTTTTCTGTCAAAACAGAAACACTGTTTTAAACCTGCTCATTCCTGACTGCCATCTCCTTACAACGACTGCCCATCTTTCTAAGATCTGCACCCCCCACCTTCACTTCCTCAGTTGTTGGGTACATGGCAAAAAGCACTCCACCCAGGGGACTTTCCTGCCATGAGGGAACAAAGGGAGGTAGGGGACAACTAAAAGATACCTGTCTTTGAATAACCCAACAGGAGATGGTACAGCTGCCTGACCAATGAGTAGCGATCAAGAACCCTCTTTCCTCAACAGCTGTTAGCGCCAAAGATGGTGAGGTCAGCCTTGGCCAAAGGGCAACGACCCAGCACCCTTGTGTTAGGGATAAAGGCCGGGCAGACTGCCTGCTCCACATGCCTGCTTTGTTTTTTTAAAATTTATTTTATTTTATTTTATTTTATTTTATTTTATTTTATTTTTATTTTTATTCATTGTACACAAATGGAGTACAGCTGTTGTTTCTCTGGTTGTCCAGGAAGTAGAGTCACACCATTTGTGTAATCATACATGTACACAGGGCAATGATGTTTGTTTTATTCTGTTTTTATTCTTACCCCCCAGCCCAATCCCACCCCTCTTTTTCCTCTATGCAATTCATCCTTCCTCCATTCTTGCCTCCCTGCCACCCCACATTATGCATCATCATCCACTTATCAGAGAGATCATTCGGCCTTTGGTTTTTGGGGATTGGCTAATCTCACTTTGCATGACATTCTCCAACTTCCTGCTTTGGTTTTGATTGCTGGAGGCCCTTCTGCACATGGAAGTAAAATTCTTGCCTTGTGACAGAGTTGATTAGTCTCTGAGAGTTTACTTTGGCTCCTGGAGTGAACCAATATTTTCAATAATGACTTCTGAGAGTGATTTTGTTTTCCCAGTGTAAAGGCATTCATTGTTCACAGTGTCTAAGTCGAGACACTGGAACATGGACCTGGCCTACATCTGACCTGAGTGAGGATTTTTAGCACCTAGGAACACATGTAGCCTTAGGAAGCAGGTATGGATTTTAACCCACAAACCCCAGTATGAAAGGGGTGGAAATTCAGAAAAATTCACTGTTACTGGTTGTGATACCAAGAGAAATGAAACTAAGGCCAGGTTAGGGGTGAAATGACCTACTTCCTATGCATTTGAAGTTTTGTTTTTGGTCCATGTTATTTAGAATGAAATTAGGGCTCTGTATTAGTCAGAGTTCCCTAGAGGAACAGAATCAATACGAAGCATGATTATAAAAGGGGATTTATTAGATTGGCTTACACGACCAGAAGCTGGATAGTCCACAATGGCTGTCTGCAGCTGGAGAACTGGAAGAACCAGCAGCTACGTAGTCCACGAGGCAGAAGCCCCAGAACAAGAGGTATCAACAGTGCTACCCTAGTCCGAGACCAAGGCTTTTGGAAACTCCCTGGAGAATCGCTGGCAGAGTCTGCTTTGGAAGAGTGAGGAAGTCCGATATCCTCAGATGATCAAAGCAGCAATCAAGAACCCATGCAAGAAGAGACGAGCTTGCATCTGCGTCTCCTTCCTTATTCTTCCAACTTTTATTCCATCCAAGTCACCATCCTATTGGGCGGTGCTGCCCACACTTAGGGAGGGTCTCCCCTTCAGTTCACTATCCCACATGCCAATCATTCCTAGACATGCTCCCATTGATACACCCAGAACCCTCTTAATCATTGGCATCTCTTAATCAAGTTGACAATTCAAATTAACCATTACAGGCTCTCTCTATGGGTTGAGAGCTGGGTCTCACTCAGAGGTTTTCAGAAGTCATGAAAACCTTTCTTCCCCTTAGGCCCAACTTTTTAATTTATTAATTTATTAATTTTGGTGGTGCCGTGGATTGACCCAGGCTTTGCACATGCAAGACACACGTTCTACCACTAGACTACCCCAACTCAGGCCCACCATTTTACCAGCTACCAAGCCATGTTAATTTTACCTTTCAACCTTGCCGTTATGTATGTGTTTTTCAGCAATATGAAAGCATAATTTACACACCATATGATGCACTCATTTTGAGCATACAGCCTAATAAATTTTGACAGATGTAAAAACC
The DNA here is from genome assembly GCA_020662805.1 of Glaucomys volans. NCBI lineage: Eukaryota > Metazoa > Chordata > Mammalia > Rodentia > Sciuridae > Glaucomys > Glaucomys volans. The sequence goes on from JAJEJO010000185.1 coordinate 585,672, forward strand.
ATGCAAGTAGTACCTCAGTCAAAACAAAATAAATATTTCCTTCTTTTCTAAAAGCTAACTCATTTCCCTTAGCAATAAATCTCACCAAGTCCCTTCTGTTTTTTTTTTCTTTCTGAGTTTTTAATGATCTGATTTCTCTCAAGATAGGTTAATTTGGGTGGAATTGCAACTTCATATAACTTTAATCATGTTACATGAACTGTTTTGTGATTGGCTTCTTTCACTTAGCATATGTTTGAGTTTCGTTGATGTTACTGTGTAAGGGAGTGCCCTCCTTTTCATAGCTGAATAGTATTCCATTGTATGGGTGTATCACAGTTGTTTGTTGATTTACTTGTTAATGGACATTTGGGGTGTTTCAAGATTTTGGCTAGTGTGAATGAAGTTGCTGCGAGCACTCATTTTGTGGATATATGTTTTCATTTTGCTTGGGGAAATATCTAAGAGGGGTCTTAAAGACCACATGGTGTATGATTTTTTTTCTATGCAATTCGCAGAATAGAGAAACTCATAGAGATGGAAAGTAGACTGCTGGGTTCTTAGGACTTGGGGTTGGAAAGTAAGGAAGTGACAGTTAATGGGTAAAGGACTTTTTTGGGGGTAATAAAAATGTACTAAAATTGATCACAGTGATGGATGCATAGCTCTGTTAATAAACAAAAACCTTTGAATTGTACACTTTAAATGAATAAATTGCATATGATCATGAATTCTATCTCAGTAAAGCTGTTATTAAATAAAAAGAGAATAGTTTTGTAACTTTTCACATATATCCTTTCTGTCATTAACTGTGCCAAGATATTTTTGGGAATTATTTACCTAATTTTAACTGATAAATGAAAACATAAAGTGGCATATATTTATGGGGTATAATGTGATGTTTTGATACATTATGTAAGGTTTAAATCAGGGCAAGCCTATCTATTTCTGCGAACATTTATCATTTCTTTGTGGAGAAACATTAAGAATCCTTTCATGAACTAGGTGTGTAGCTCAGTGGTTGAGTACCTGCCTAGCAAACAAGAGGCCCTAGGTACAATCCCTAGGAACACACACACACACACACACACACACACACACACACACTTTCTTTAAGCTTTTTGAGATTGGAGGTTGTTACTTATAGTCACCCCACTGTACAAGAGTACACCAGAACTTCTTGCTCCTGTTTGTAACTTAGTAACCACAGATCAATCTTGCCCCTCTTCTCTCTTCCTCTACTCTCTCTAGCCTCTGATAATTACCATTTTACTTTCAACTTCTATTCCATTTATGAGTGAGATCATGTGGTAATTATATTTCTGCGCCTGGCTTATTTCATTTAACATAACGCTCTCTGGTTCCATTTATACTGTCATAAGATGACAGTATATGGCCAACTAGCACTTCATCATGTATATGTATTACATTTTCTTTATCCATTCATCAGTTGTTGGACCCTTAGGTCGTTTCCAAGGCTACAATAAACAGGGAGTGCTACTGTCTCTCTGACATACTGATTTCATTTCTTTTGGATACATATCCCATAGTGGGATTGCTGGATCATGTGGTAGTTTCATTTTTAATGTTTTGAGGAACTTCCCTACTATTTTCCATGACAGATGTACTGGTTTATATTCCCACCGATGGTGTGCAAGTGTTCCCTTTTCTGCACATCTCCACTCGCATTTGTTGTCTTGGGTCTTTATGGAATGTGGTGATACCTTATTGTGATTTTGATTTGCATTTTCCTGATGACTAGTAATGTTGAGAATTTTTAGTTTTTTTTTTGGTACTGGGTATTGAACTCAGGGGCACTAGATCACTGAGCCACACCTGAGCCCTATTTTGTATTTTATTTAGAGAGGGTCTCACTGAGTTGCTTAATGCCTTGCTTTTGCTGAAGCTGGCTTTGAACTTGAGATCCTCCTGCCTCAGCCTCCCGAGCCCCTGGGATTACAGGTGTGTGTCATTGAGTCAGCTGAAAATTTTTATCATATGCCTGTTGACCATTTATATGTCTTATTTTGAGAAATATCCTTTTTGGGTCTCTTGTCCACTTTCAAATTGGGTGATTTTTGACTGTTGAGTTGAGTTCTTTATATATTCTGGATATTAACCGTTTGTTATATGTATAGTTTCTAAACATTTTCTTCCATTCTGTACTTAGTGTCTTCACTATTTTGATTGTTTCCTTTGCTTTGCAGAATCTTTTTAATGTAATTTAGTCTGTCTATATTTGCTTTCGTTGTTTGTGCTTTTGGGTTCTTGTCCAAAAAAATTCTCACCATTTCCATGTCCCAAAGCACTTCCCCCATGTTTTCTTCTAATAGTTTCATAATTTCTGGTTTTACATTTAAGTCTTTAATCCATTTGAGTTGATTTGGTAACTGATGAGAGATAGAGGTCTAGTTTTATTCTTCTGCACATGGATATCCAATTTTCCCAGCACTATTTATTGAAAAGACTGCTCTTTCTCCAATGCTTGTTCTTAGGACCTGTGGAAAGTGTTTTCATTTTATTTTTGTCAGAAATTGAACCTAGGACCTCACGTATGTTAGGCAAGTGCTCTATCCCTGAGGTATACCCAGTCCTGTGGGGGTGTTTTTAATTGCACTTTCAATTTCTTTCATAGGTAGGGCTTTTCAGGTTATCTATTTTTTCTTTAATGAGCTTTGGCAATGTGTGTCTTATAAGGGATTTTTTTTTTTCATTTCATATAAGGTTTTGAACTCATTAGCATAAAGCTGTTCATTATATTTGTGTTTTTATCTTTAATATCTATGGATGTGTTAGTAACCTAACTCTCATTCCTGATGTTAGCACTTTGTGTCTTTTAATCATTCTGGCTGGAATTTTAATTTTGTTGATTTTTTTCAAAGAGCTATTTTTGGTTTCTTTGTTTTTCTCTGCTGTCTTTTTTGTTTTCTATTTCACTGACTTCCACTTTGATCTGTATTATTTTCTTTCTTTTGCTTAATTTGGATTTAATTTTCTTATTTCTAGTTTCTAAGGTGGAAGCAGAGGTTTTTGATTTGAGACCTTTCTTCTTTTCTATTATGGGCATTTATAATAAATTTCTGTTAGTATTGCCTGAGTGGTATTCCACAAATTCAAGTATGAAGTGTTTTAATTTTCATCTTGCCCCTAATGCTTTCTAACTTCTCTTTCAATTTTGTTTTTTGAATTGTGGGCAATTTAGACATGTATTACTTAGTTACCAAATATTTGGGGATTTTCCAGAGATCTTTCTTTATTGATTTCTAATTCAATGTCTTTGTGGGCAGAAGGTTGTTGCATTGAATCCTTTTAAAATAATCAAAACTTGGCTTATGGTCCCGAATAGATTTTTTTGGTAACCATTTTGTATGCATTTGAGAAGGATATTTATCATGTAGTTGTTGGATTGAGTGTTTTATAAATGTCAATTAGGTAAAGTTGATTGATAGCTGTTCACGTCTACCATATCTTTGCTGATTTCCTGTCCAATTGTTCTATCAATCAATTATTGAGATCCTGAAAATTCTAAGGACAATTGTGGATTTGCCCATTTTCATGACCATATTTTGATTAGCAGGTATCTGAGACTCCCCTGCTTCTTATTCCCCTGGGAAGAAGTTTTTGACCTTCCAGCTCACCCCAGAAGGGGCTGCCTGCAGAGCACATTCTATTTTTCTTGTAGGATCCCTTACCACCCAGTTATTTAATGGCCTGTTAGTTTTTCTGTTCCCTGACTAGATCATTATGTTTTCAGCAACAGTAACTAAGTTTTGTTATATTCACGTATGAAAACTTTAGAAATATTTGAAGATGTAGGAAGAAATTAAGGCACAGTAAATGAACAGGTGGCATAATGCAAATCAAGAACAAGAATTCAATGGATTCAGGGAATTCACAGCGAGGAATAGCAGTGAGAACATAAGGACCTTGGAAATCAATAAAAATTACTGGGAAGGTTGTGACTTTTCATATGATGGGAAAAAGCAGCGCAAAAACTGACACACATCTGACATTGGGTTTCATTCTCATCAACTCGATTTAGGAGGTCCATACCCCTGATCCCCTTCATTTCCCTTTCCAAAGACTCCACTACAATGCTGACCAACAGATGGGATGAGGCCTCATTTGAGAGCTCATATGGGATTTCAAAGATTGCAAGGGCCTAACTCTGAGTATGTGGCTAGACTGTAACAGATGAGCTTTGTCTATAATAACAAGAAGCACTGAAATTCACAGGAAAATGAAGCACCTTGGTTCAGAGAGCTTAAGGACAGAGCCATTGGTACAAGGTGCAAACATGGCAAGAGGGAGTTGGTCCAGGAAGAAGCTTGAGAATGAGAAAAAAGCTGCCATAGATTTTTTTCTTTTTAGAAGAAATCTTGTGATGTGAAGATGGGCCAACAGGCTTTAGAGGGACAGAGCTTGGCTCTGGCAGAGAAGGTATCATTTTAAGAGGTGGTGCATTTGGTGTCCTTCTGCAGCAGTGACATAAGGAGGCTCTTTCAATGCTTAAAGACCCAACTTTACAGAGCCAGGACAGATGGTAAGCAGCAATCACGGAACAAATGGGTAGAAGAGTATAAACTCCATGAAGCATTTTATCTCCCATCTGTTTCCTTCTGCGATTTCATCTTGATGCCATAGATCCGAGTTCTCCACTTTTACTTCTTAGGCTTCCTATGTTGCTTCTGTTTTAGAAGTTGACAGGTAGCCAGACTGTTCTGGAAGTGACCTGTTCAGCCAAGATGTTGAGCTTAGATTTGTCAAAGATGGGGTTCTGCACTTATGCTGTCAGATTGCACTAATTTTTTTTTTTTTTTGGAACCAGGGCTTGAACTCAGGTGCACTTGGCCACTGAGCCAGATCCCCAGTCCTATTTTGTATTTTATTTAGAGACAGGGTCTCACTGAGTTGCTTAGGGACTTGCTAAGTTGCTGAGGCTGGCTTTGAACTCGTGATCCTCCTGCCTCAGCCTCCCGAGTCTCTGGGATTACAGGCGTGCACCACTGTGCCCAGCAGATTGCACTAATCTTTTCTTACACTGGGTGTTGATTTTTCAGGTTTAGTATTCTCATAAAGAGGTAAGATGGGCTGGGCATGTAGCTCAATTAAGAGTGCTTGCCTTGCCTTAGGGAGGCACTGGGTTCAATCCCGAGTACTGGGGGAAAAAGAAGAGGAAGAAAGAATTCATTTATTCATTTGACAGCTTTGTGTTCAAATGCTCTGCATAAGTCACCCTAGACCCTCAACTCCACTGGTATATTGATGTATGAGTTTATTTAGATCTCATCAGATGTTAGCAATACAGATAAACTTTCATATGGTCTTTTCCCAAGCTTATGGCCTGATAAGAAGGACAATAAGTGGACATTGTTTAGTTATCTATGCAAGAATTTATGATTTCCCACAAGCCTGTGGGTTGTCTGTGGGTTTTATGGGGGCTCAGTTGGGAGGTTTTTCTGCTTGTCTTGCTTGGGTCTCATGCAGATGCACTTAGCTGGTCGTTGGGCTGGGTTGGAAGATCCAGTATGGCTTCACTGGTTACTCCATGTGGCCTTCCTCTTTCCTGTGGTGTCTCATCCTTTAGCAGTCTAGTCCAAGATTCTTTATAACAAGATGACTGGCTTCATCAGGGAGAAAGCGGAAGCTGCTATACTTCTTAGAGGATCAGAAATAGTGTCACTTTTGATACCTTTGGTCAAAGGAAAGTCACAATGCCAGTCCTGACCAAAGAGGAGGGGTGATGGACTTGCAATGGGTAAGGCATCACACTGCGGGGTGAGAAAGGGAATGGAGGGCAACTCTCTCTGGAGAGTATCCCCCACAGAAACAACTAGATAAGAACCATAGCTAAAGTTTAGTGAGTGCTTTGTCCGACAGCAGGCCAAAGACCTCACCTGTATGATCTCATGAGACCTTGTACATGAAATTCTCATACCCAGTGAAGTAGGAATCATTTGTATCTCCACTTTATAAGCAAACAAATGGAGGCTGGTGGAGGTGCTATAAATAAACTAAGGTCAAATATTTAAGAAATGATTTTGTCAGGATTCAAACTCCTTGGAGTCTGATTTATGGTGCTCTGAGAGTGAAAAGGTTCAGAGGTCAGTCTGTGCCTCATCACCGTAATAAAAGCTAAGAGAGAGGGTTCAGGGAAGAAAGATCCCTTCTGCCTGGGAGTTCAGGAATGTCTTTTAAAAAACAGTGCATTTGAGATGTTAAGGATGAAGGAGAAGCCGGGCGTGGTGGCGCACGCCTGTAATCCAAGTGACTTGGGAGGCTGAGTCAGGAGGATCACGAGTTCAAAGCCTACCTCAGCAACTTAGTGAGGCCCCAAGCAACTCAGTGAGACCCTGTCTCTAAATAAAATACAGAATAGGGCTGGGGATGTGGCTCAGTGGCCGAGTGTCCCTGAGTTCAATCCCTGGTTCCAAAAAAAAAAGAAAAAAGGATGAAGGAGACATGAACGAATCTATGAACTAAGTATTTCTTGCAAGCGGGAAACATCATGAACCTATATTTGAGGACAGGAAGCCAGGGCATGTTCTAAGACTAACACTCAGTTTAGCATGGTGGGTTCTAGAAATCAAGAGGGAAGACTTGGTCCACTGGAATGGGATACTAAAGGCAGAATGAACAAAGGAAAAGCTTTCTCATGGGCTGGTTGAGAGGGGATATAGGCCTGGAATATTTTATGGATGATCTGAATGGAGAAGGAATATGAAATAGTGGATATATGGAAGGATTTGATAGTTAAGAAAGGAGTCAAAGAGATCTAGAATTTCAGGTGGAGTAACTGAAAGACTGGAGATGGGGAGACTTGGGCTACTGCATTAACTCCCACAATGCTCTAGACCTGATGAGGGTCCAAGGTGGACTTTTAGGAATTGGCCCAAAGGCGAGAGCAATTTACAATGAAAGTGATAGTTTTCCTTTTAAATAATTTTAAAGATGTGGCAGACCAGAAACACAGTCTTCTCCTCTTCTTTTTGTTACTCTCAATCAAACCTCAAAGTAACCCAAACTCAGTTGCTTTTCTGGCCTGCTCCACCAGCTGTTATCTCCCACCCACCTCCCTCCCCTGACACTCTCACCTTCACCTCATGGGGGCACTGTCCTGTGCTGGGGCGTTAAGTGCTTGATGAGACACCAAACTTTCACCAACTGCTTTACACATGAGAAAAATGAGGTAGAAGTTAGACGATCAGCACAGCATAGATTTAGGACATGGTGGTGACCTGAGTCAGAGCAGGAGGGAGGACATTTGTGACCTTTAGTCATGGGGCATGGGTGGGAGGAAGGCCAAGTCATACGCAGAGAAAGCAAAGACCCAGATGAGAGAAGGGTAACGCCTTGTAGGCTGGCATTACCAGGAAGGCAGCTGTGAACTGATGACTCAGTTTCCTTGGCAGAGGCGGACAAACACCAGCTATTTACTTTTAAGGGTCCTAATGGGCTCAGAATAGAAGATGTTGGATTGGTGCCGTGATTAAGGACTTTTGTTCTGAGTAGAATTACATACGGGCAAATGAGCAGGAACCATTGGAAGGTAGGTGGCTGCTCCACAGGATGAGAGCAGTCATCGCTGAAGTGGGTTGTTGATTTATTACTTGAGCTCTTGCTTTTCATTTGCTTCAGAGCTGGGGACGTGGATTCTGGGGCGCTGGCAAAGGCAGCAGGGATTTGAATGTGTAACGTGCGGCGCTTCCTACCATTCTGCCTCATTACCGACACTGGGCCTCATCATTCATCAAAAGATTGGTAGCCCCTCGAGGAGAAGTGGGAGATTGTCTCTGCACACGTGTGCTTTGTCAAGCCCTGTGCAAGATGCGTCTGCACAGTCCCATGCTAAGGGGACAGGATCCAGGCAGGAGCTGGTTCCCGAGTTCCCACATGATTCATTAAGGACATCCCAGGGGAGTCTATCATTACTTGTGTCCATATGCTGAGACACTGCTGCTGCTGCTGCTTCTGCTAATATTAACAATAGTAACCGTGACGAAAATGACCATCATTTACTTCACAGTTTTCAACCTATTTTACTATGGGTTGAGCGAGTTATATGCATTATTTTAAATCCTCATAATAACCTCCGTTACAGATGAGAAAACAGATTTTTCAGTTCTACCCTTTTAAGTCCTGGATCAGACACCGGAGTTTATGCTTTGTCTTTCTGTGATGAGAATTAGAATTGCTATTTTATGTTACATGGTGGAGAAGAGTAATGTTAGGCCTTCGAATATTGTCTCCCGTTGATTCCAAGCCACCTCTTGGTTATTTCAGTCCAGTGTTGGCGACAAGTATATGTAATTCCCTGTTTCAGATCTTTTCCCCATCATCATGGGGGAGTCAGGTTAGGATGCTTATGGGAGTCGTTCAGACTTGGCCAGCAGGAAAAACCAGGTCAAACACAAGGTGGACACAAATGCAGAGCATGTGGATTTGTTGTGGACCATCTTCCTCTCTGCAGCAAGGCTGGCCTCTGCCAATGGAAGGCCATATGTGAATCAAGACTACTAGGCTTAGTTTAAGATAACAGGAGGTATTGATTAGAAGAGAAATCTATCCCAAGTGTGGTAAAGCACAGCAGACTAAGGGAGCAACTTAGTGTAATGAAAAGAATCCAGATGCTGTCACCTAACAGACCTGGGTGTGGGTTTTGTCTCCACAATTAACTCTGTGAGTGACTGTGAGCAATTCTCTTGGTCACTCTGAGTATCACTTTCCTTGTCTGTAACGTGTACCCACCTCACAGGCTTGTTTAGAGGATGTTGTCACCTTTAGCAGCAAAACCTTCTTACTGCTCAGACTTGGTGACTACTGCTTTCAGTGGACTGTGTGTGTGTGTGTGTGTGTGTGTGGGACAACATCATTGATGTTGGGAGGTTCACAAATCTTTACTTTGGAAGTGTGACCATGAGTTTCCACTATTATATTTTCCTTTATTCCTTCCTCTTCCATTTTGATGACTATTGACATTATTTTTGAACACAAAAATATTCAAATATTCCTCCCTATTCAAGACAGACAGGACACATTCAGTGGCCACTGTGGCCACTGTGGCCACTCTCTGAGGAGAGAGCAGAATATCCTGGGATGCTATCAGGGGCAAAAGGAAGGAATCCAAACAGAAGCAAAACACAGAGAGGGGTGGGTTCATGACTGTCCACACAACTGCCCTTCTCCCTGCAGGAAGCTCCGCGGGAACCCAAACCCCTCAGGTCCATGTTCTCTGGTCTTGCTGTGCTGAATGTAACAAAGAACAATGTCCTTTGCTAATTCCCTTAAATTTTAAAATTTATTTAAATTTATAAAATCTATAAAATAAATCTTTGTCTTGTCTTTGATTATCTCAAAGTCTACCTTGTACTATAGATATTTTTTAAGACTCATCATTATTTTTTATATTATGAAGTCATTCCCAATTTCACAATAACTAGTTCAGAGTTGGCACATGGGAGGTGCCTAGTTTTTCTTTCTTTTTTTCCTGTTGTTACTTATTTTAAAGTTTTTTTAGTTGTAGATGGACACAATACCTTTATTTTATTTACTTATTTTTATGTGGTGCTGAGGATCAAATGCAGGGCCTAACCCATGCTAGGCAAGCACTCTACCTCTGAGCCACAACCCCAATCCTCCTGTTGTTACTTTTGATGGAAGGGCAAAATTAAAAATAGGGACTTGCCATTTTAGTGTATCCCCATAATGTTTTATGAAGTCATTTTTCATATCAATGCAGTGAAACAAATATGTGAGTGTCTATTTTGGGAAAAGCTAGAATCTGGGTATACAAAGGAACATATTTCTGGGCCTTGAAACTCTCCTGTTTGGTGTGCAAAAAATTGCACATTCAGAATATTTTATAACCAAGCACTGCAAATTATATAAAGCAACAAGAGGGGAAGAAGGGTGTACATTATTTAGGGCAAAGTAAAGTATTTTGGAAGTGAAGGAAGGGGAGTGCATAGGGGGAGTGCATAGGGGTTTGTCTCTGTGTCTTCTATTCTCTTCCTTTGGTCTATATGTCTTTTTTTTTTTTTTTTTGAACCGGGGATTGAACCCAGGGACACTTGGCTCGGCCACTGAGCCACATCCCCTGCCCTTTGTATTTTATTTAGAGACAGGGTCTCACTGCATTGCTTAGGGCCTTGCTAAGTTGCTGAGGCTGGCTTTGAACTCGCGATCCTCCTGACTCAGCCTCCGGAGTCGCTTGGATTACAGGCGTGCGCCACCACGCCCGGCTGCGTCTTTCTTTTTTAAATGGTAATTCAGTTTTCCTTACTATAGATCCATAGTACAGTTTGAAGTCAGGTATTGTGATGCCTACAGCATTGCTTTTTATTTGGCTTAGAATTACTTTAGTTATTCTGGGGCTTTCATTCTTCCAAATGAAGTTTAGGACTTGTTTTTCTAGGTTTGTGAAGAATGTCATTGATATTTTAATGGGGATTGCATTGAATCTGTATATTGCTTTTGGTAATCTGGCCATTTTAACAATATTAATTCTGCCTATCCATGAACATTCAATTTCTTTCTTCAGTGTTCTCTAGTTTTCAACTTCTTGGTTAGATTTATTCCTAGGTATTTTTTTTTTTGAGCCTACTATGAATGGGATTATTTTCCTGATTTATTTCTCAATAGATTCATTATTAGTGTTTGAAAAGCTATTGATTTTTGTATGTTGATTTTATAATCTGCAACTTTGCTGAATTTGTTTATTAGCTCTAGCAGTCTTTTGGTGAAACTTTTTGAATCCCCTGAGTATAGGATCATATCATCTGCAAACAGTAATAATTTGATTACAACCTTTCCTGTTTTTATCCCTCTTCTTTCTCTCTCTCTCTCTCTCTCTCTCTCTCTCTCTCTCTCTCTCTCTCT